>JASUUG010000449.1:0-522274 GCA_030449905.1 Luvunga scandens | reverse complement strand
ATAATAAATTTTTGTACATTTTTATTTTATAAATATTTTATTATGATAAATATATAAGAAATTATTATAAAATGATAAAAAATTATTATAGAAAACTTAAATGATAAATAAAAATTATTATAAAAAGAATAATTATTTTTGTACTTTTTACATTTAATTTTAAAGTTTTGTAAAATATTTATTATAAGAAAATGTTTATAAAAAACAACAAAAATATTTTATTATTATTATTTTTATTTAGTTCAAAACATAGGTTTCTTGTTTTTAATACTTAATTTTATTTTAATTTCCATTCATAATATTTATTTTATTTATAATAAATATGGATACAAGTATATTTGAAAATAAATATAAAAATATAAAATTATATTGTTAGGAGAGTGATTTGCTTGACTACATGGTGGGGAAGTTGGCAATCTCCTCCCTCCCCACAACACACACACACACAACACACATCTGTACAAAGTGTGGAAACGATTTAAGACTTTAAGTTTTAAGCCTCTAAAACTTAACGTTTTAAAACTTTCCCGAACTTTTCCTATATTTTAAGATCCCTACTTAAAATTACTATATATATATCCAACACACATATAATCAAAAATTTCCTTTGAGTAGTTATACATCTCATTATGGATGACGTTTGACATCCAAATTTTATTTTTTTTATAAATCTTAATTTATTGTTATTTTTTCAATTAGTTTTTCAAATATAGTTCATGGTAAATAAATTAACCTTCTATTCTTTCTATTTTTAATTTCAATAATTATGAAATTCTTAAAAGAAAAAGAAAAATGAGTTAAATGTCAAAAAGAAACTCTAAAGAAACTGGAAATTTTTTCTTTCTTGAAGACGTCTTGTATGAGATTGTACATAGATTGTGGATAAAATTGAATTGCTAATACTAAACTCTATCTCTATCACTTGTCGGTTCAAGAAAATGAACACTTCCCCGTCTTTTCTGTAAATGTTAATTAATTAGTATTTTTTATGTAGAATTTATAATTGGTCCCCCATATATTCATTGCTTTTATGTTATAGCCAATTCCAATTAATTTGTGATTTCTCTATCACCGTTTTTATTGACATTCTTGGTCCTCAAATTAGGGGATAAGTCTGATTTTACTCCAGACCTCAGAGATAACGCTGAAAATTTCTCTTATAAATGTGACAACTTTGTAAATTATGTTGAATGCTTAAATACTATTAGAATAGTGAGTGTTGAATTGCAATTCAACGCTTAATTAAGTCACCCCCTTCATAATGCAGGGAATTTAAATCCCTCGATAATAGCTGTGGCCGTATATCAACTGTGAATCTGCTTCACACGTCATGTCACTCGCTTCTTAGAAAATTCATAGTCAATCCTTGTGCATTGATTTTTTAAATTTATGTTGGAAAATTGTGGTCGTGTTGTGAATCTTTGTTCTTGGTAGATTCGTTAAAGCTGAAAAGGATATTAAAAGGGCTAATTTGACAAAAGAAATTATTTACTTATCTTTTAATTTGGAGTTTGCACGCAAACAGCAAGTAGGAATTAATAAATCCTTTTTTTCTCTCTCTCTTTATACGTCGTTGATAAGGTCTTCCAAAATAATTATAGATAATTTTTTATTTTTAAATTCCTTTCATTAATTTTAATTGCTTTATCTCTTCAGTTGCAATTAAAATTTGTTTGAATCCAGTAAAATTAGTTGTTGTGTTTATATTATTTCAGGTTTGATAGAGTCTAATTGTACTCCTAATCTCTGTTAGGTCCAAGCTCTTTGTAAGCTTATATTTAAACTCGCAGTACCATTAATACAGGAAAGTCTCCCGTATGAGTTATGCTATGCTTACTCATTAAGATACTTATATAGTTTATTTATATTTCAACTGATCTGACTAATAAATATAATTTTACTATTTAGATGAGAAATGATAAGATTTAATAACTAAATATTACTTGTATCCATCAGATAGTGCTATGTTAGTGAAGATGCAAATTAAATATCTCAAATGATCAATAAGTATAGTATTATTGCTTGAATATAAGAGTAACACCATGCTTTCTCAATTAAGATAGTTTATATCTCAATTGATATGCCACTATTAAAATTTTGCCATTTGGATTAGAAATTGTAACTTTGAGCTGTATATGAGACATGTTGAACCATCGAAGTGCCAAAAACATATTTTCAGAAAATTTGCTGGTCAATTAACCTATTAACATCTATTCTTTCTATTTGATTTGTTTTTTTTTTTTTTTGTTACAAAATAACATTTGTGTTTGAAATAGTCGTTTTGCTCTTTTGTAGACTTTTATAAATTAAGGGTAAAGAATACTTGCACTCCTAAGGTTTGGGAAATGGTCATGTATATCCTCAAGTTTTTAATAAAGGACACCGAGACCTCTTTTTAACTATTAATATCCTTTGCCTCTATTAACTCAAAAAAATTGACACTAATATTTTATAATTTATAGAATTTTCCTTAAAATAAATGCAACAATATATATTTTTTAAAATAATTTCAAATTTTAAAAAATATTTTAATCCTTTACAATCTTAAATGTTACAATAAATAAAAACATAAAATTTAAATACATATGTAAAATTTAAATTATTTTCAATATTATATAAAATAATTCTAATATCATTTAAAATTTTTGTAGTAAATAAAAATAAATTATTAAAATAAATATAGTAAGTTACATTTTAAAAATTATTTTATATATTTAAATGTTATAATATTATTAGTCTACTAAATAAATTAAAATATTTAAATTATATTTGTATTTATTAAAAATATTTTAAAGTCATTCTTTTTAGTTACTGTATTAATAATATTATAGTTAAAAAAAAATCTTTATGTTCTTTATTAAAAACTTGATATATACGTGACCATTTTGATAAGAACTGGAAGTAGATAAGGAGAAGGAAGAAGTCAAGGGAAGGGAGTTGTGTTTGTGTAACTTCTTTGCTGCCCTCATTAATGAAGATCTTTGGCCATTTATAGACCCTGTAGTACAACTGAGCTTTGCTTACAAATAGGAACTAAGAAGCAAAAAACAAGGAAAATAACAAGTACATAATCACTAAATATCAGCCACCAATTGACACAAAGTTGATCAACTAACAGCTACTCCTGACTCGGTCTTATTTCAGCATTCCTTAAGATTGCATGCTGCAGAATATATATTGCAGGTGATAGAATGCGTATATCATTCCTCCCACCTTAAAAGATCCTTGTCCGCAAGGAGAAATTTTAGGTAAAAGAAACATTGTTGGTCTTCCCATGTAGCATCCTCTCATGGGGCTCCAGCCCACTTAACAAGAATTTCTGTTTTTGGTCGATAAGTTCCTTTACGAATGACATGCCTATCAAGGATACATTCAGGCTGAGGCAGGATAGTTGATGTATCCTCTGATACAGGGGGTAGTTCCAAAGTTGCATGGGAGCGGGTCCAACCAATTTCTTTAGGAGACTTGCATGAAACACATTGTGGATTTGAGACCTTGTTGGTAATTCCAGTTTGTAGGCCACAGGACCAACTCGCTCGAGTATTTTGTAGGGACCAAACAAGCGTGGAGCTAGCTTGAGAGAAGGTTGAAAAGCTACAGACTTCTGACGATAAGGCTGCAATTTGAGGTACACATAATCACCAACATTAAAAACAAATTCCCTGCAATGATGATCGGCCTGAGTTTTCATCCTATCTCTAGCAACAACCAAATTGCGGCGGAGATCACACAAAATTGATTCTCAGTCCCTTAGTGTCACATCCACAGCATGAATTTTAGTAATGCCCGGAACATAGGAAAGTAATGTTGGAGGAGGTATGCCATAGACAGCTTCGAAAGGAGAAATCTTGGTGGAAGCGTGTACTGATGTATTATAGCTATACTCAGCCTGGTGAAGCAATGGAGATACTGTTCCAGGATTCGATTAATGACTTCTGTTTGGTCGTTGGTTTGTGGATGGTAGCTAGAACTCATATAGAGCTTATTGCCTTGCAATTGAAACAAAGCTTTCCAAAATGAACTGATAAAAACCTTGTCTCTATCGTTAACGATGGAAGTTGGTATCCTGTGGAGCCACACAATTTGCACCACAAAAACCTTCGCCACCGCCAGAGCTGTATGCGAATGTTTCAAAGCAACAAAGTGCGCGTATTTAGACAACCGATCCAAGACTACCATGATGACTGTATATCCTTGTGATGGTGGAAGTCCTTCTATAAAATCCATAGAAATTTTCGTCCAGATTCAGTAAGGAATTGGTAAAGGTTGGAGGAGTCATGTTGGTGCTAACATACTTCACAGCACGTATGAAGTATGTTAGCACGAATAAAAACTAGATTTTAGTCGGCTAAGAGTTTTTTGATAGCGAAAATGTCCTTCAAATGGTGATGACTGCGCTTCTTGTAAAATAGCTTGTATAATAGAAAAAGCAAGACTAAAAAAAACTTCCCTCGTTTGTACCAAACTCCATCCCTTTGAATAAATGATTTAGTTGAATTACGCAACTGACTATAGAAAGGATCTTGTGCTACTTCATTTCGCAGAGTGGCCCACCAATCAGCTACAGGAAGAGAGATCGTTGAAAACTCAAGCTCTGCTAGTCGTGATAAAGCATCGGCTCCCTGATTTTCTAATCCTTTTTTGTATTTAATCGTATAATCATAGCCAAGAATTTTTGGCAACCATCGTGTCTGAGCAGGGTAGTAATGCGCTGTTCCATTAAGAATTTCAAACTCTTTTGGTCTGTACGAACAATGAAAGGCTTACCCAACAAGTATGGACGCATTTGCAAATTGCCTTGACGATTGCAAGCATTTCTTTCTTGTAGGCTGATAAAGCCAATGCCGAACCCTTGAGTGCCTCACTAAAAAATGCCACTGGTTGATCATGTTGTGATAAGATAGCTCCAATACCAACTCCACAAGCATCGCACTCAACAATAAACGGCTGTGAAAAGTCTGGCAGCCGAAGAACAGGAGGCGATGTTAATGCATTTTTCAATTGGGTGAAGGCAGATTCGGCTTCTAAGGTCCAACAAAAGCCTTCCTTTGTTAGTAGCCTCGTTAAAGGTGCTGCTATTCCGCCAAAGCCTCAGATGAATTTACGGTAATAACCGGCTAGTCCAAGAAAGCCCCTTGCTCCTTTGGTTGTCATTGGAACTGGCCAATCAAGTATGGTTTGAACTTTCTTTGGATCAACTGCCACCCTAGCAAGGGATATAAGATAGCCCAAATATTCCACTAAAATATCGTAAAAAAAAAACTAGGACAAACTTTCGTAAACAGGGGCGTAACAAATCATTCAATGTTGAAGGTGCGTTAGTCAGGCCAAAGGGCATGACAATAAACTCGTAGTGGCCGTCATGAGTTTTGAACGCTGTCTTGTGAATGTCTGCTTCCTGAACATAGATTTGATGATGTCCTGACCATAGGTCCAACTTGGAAAAGTATGGCGCCCGTGTAACTCGTCCAAAAGCTCATTATTGTGCAAATTTTATTGAACTCGCAAGCGCACGAATCTATTGTAGAATAGATCAACGGTGACAAATTTTTTAATATAAGATTTTGAATCTCCTCCCCCCTCTTACTCCCCCGCCCCCAACACACGCACACGCACACGCACATGCACTTATGTTTTAATCTAAGATTTTGAATTTATTAAAATTCAAAAAAACTATATTAAACCGCATGGCTTAATAAATTTTCTTGACTTTAATAAAATCCAAAATTCTGGACTAAATAAACATGTATACATACATACATACATATGTGGCATACAGATATTAATTAAGTGTAATATTTTTTATATGCTCTAGAATCTCTCTTCTCGAAGACCAAAACATCTGGGGTAGCACTGTTTTGAGCGTTGCGTTACTAAAGCATGGGCCGCTGCACGTGAGTCAACAAGATTGGTTCTAATTTCCAAACATCCTCTGGCTGTCGGTTCTTCAAATTTGCTTCCTGTATGCGCTGTCGTCTATTTACAAATAACATGTGTCAGGCTGTCAGCTAATTACAAAACCACAAACGACACTGTCTGTCGACTGTTTTGAGATCACAGATTCAACCTTTTAGTGTTATAAAATTTTGGAAAATGATACGTCTGTCCATATAACATAAAACATTTACAAAAGAGTAAATGTTTTCTCCAAGTAATTACAAAAACCAGTTTGGTTGGAGTAGAATCAAGAGTTAAGGAAGTTGAATCTTTATTAGGTGCTGGGTCGAAATATGTTTACACTTTTGGGATTTGGGGCTTGGGTGGTATAGGGAAGACAACAATTGCTAGAGCTATTTTCGATAAAATCTCTAGTAACTTTGAAGGCTCTTGCTTCCTTCAAAATGTTAGAGAAGAATCACAAGGACCGGGAGGATTAGCTTGCTTGCAACAAGAACTCTTTTCAAAATTATTAAAGGAAGAAAATGTGATTCTTGATATTGACCTAAACTTTAGAAGGCTCAGCAGCAGGAGGGTTTTGATTGTTTTTGATGATGTGACTTGCTTCAACCAAGTAGAATCCTTAATTGGAAGTCTCGATTGGTTCATGCCTGAGAGTCAAATCATTATAACCACAAGAGATAAACAAGTTCTTAGAAATTGGGGAGTGAAAAAAATATATGAGATGAAAGCACTAATGTCTAATCATGCCCTAGAGCTTTTTGGTCGACATGCATTCAAACAAAACTATCCTGATGTGGGCTACGAGGAACTCTCAAGGAATGTAATGGAATATGCTCAAGGTGTTCCTTTAGCGCTTAAAGTTTTGGGCTGCTTTCTATTTGAAAGGGAAAAAGAAGTAATCATACAAATTGAGAAGATTTCTCCATCCTTGTATCCAAGAGGTACTAAAAATAAGTTATGATGGTTTGGATGATAATGAGAAAAATATTTTCCTAGATGTTGCTTGTTTCTTAAAAGGTGAGGATGTATACTCGGTTTTGAAGTTCCTTGATACAAGTGGCTTCTACCCAGAAATTGGTATTAGTGTTCTTATTGATAGGTCTCTCATATTTGTTTCGTGCAACAAGATAACAATGCATGATTTGCTACAAGGATTGGGTAGGAAAATTGTTCAGCAAGAATCAATTAATCCTGGAAACCGCAGTCGATTATGGCATCATGGGGATGTCTATGAAGTTCTTACACATAATTGGGTAAGCATTTAATTTGTTAGTATCATTATTTTTGAATTATCTTGCATTTACAAAATTGATATTGTACATATATTTATATACGCTCAAACTGATAAGTCCTAAAATAAATAAACAAGCGACAATGATTTGAAAAAAAAACAATAGTGATTAGATGATGTAATGTAGCATTAATAAATAATAAATTCCATGTCAACATTTGTATTATCTTTTGTATACAAAATTTATATGTCACTTTTGTATAGTAAACATACATAGTTTATATGTTTGGTGTTACTTGTATGATTACTGTTTCTTTGTAGGTTTGCAATAACAAGTCTGGCCACCTAACAATAACTACCAACTTGAGTTACATAAGTGTATTTGAATTAAATGTTCAAAAGAAGTTAGCATGGCATTATTATTACATAAATTGATTTTAACTTTATGGTCTTTCATTGGTTACAAGGGGACTGAAAAAATTGAGGGCATTTGCTTGGATATGTCTAAAGTGAAGGAGATCCATATAAACTCTGATACTTTCACAAAGATGTGTAAATTGAGATTTTTGAAATTTTATAGCTCAATTGAAGGAGAGAACAAATGTAAGGTATCTGATTTCCAAAGCCCTGGATTTGCTGAAGTGAGGTATCTTCACTGGCATAGATATCCATTGAAATCATTACCATCGAATATTCAGCCGGAGAAGCTTGTTGTACTTGAATTACCTCATAGCAATATTCAACAACTCTGGGATGGTGTCCAGGCATGTATATATATATATATATATATATATATATATATATATTCATGTTTCAGTAATAATGTTATAACTAACTATGAGCATACATGCTAATATTTTTCTCTGCCTCTTTTTTGTCGAGCAGCATCATGGTAAGTTAAAGCAGATAATCAGTGATGTTTGTAATATTTTTACCAGCACTCCAAAGCCCTTGTTGATTCCACATCTGAACAAGCTAATTATCTTGAATCTAAGTGGTTGCTCAGAGCTGAAGAGGCTTCCAGATATCTCATCAGCTGGTAATATACAAAAGATATTTTTAAATGGAACTGCAATAGAAGAACTGCCCTCATCCATCGAGTGTCTACGTGGGCTTTTGGGCTTATACCTTGAAGATTGTAAAAGTCTTAAGAGTCTCCTAAGCAGCCTATGTAACTTGAAATCTCTTGCATATCTTAATCTCAATGGTTGCTCAAATCTTCAGAGATTGCCCGAAAGTCTTGGTCAGTTATCCTCACTAGTTGAATTGTATCTGGAGAAAAACAATTTTGAGAGAATACCAGAAAGCATTGTACACCTTTCCAGGTTAAAATTTCTCTTCTTAACATATTCCGAGAGGCTTCAATCCTTACCAAAGCTTCCACGCAGTCTATTTAAGTTGGACGCTCATCATTGCACGGCACTAGAATCATTATGAGGTTTATTCTCAAGTTACGAATCTTATTGGCAAAAGTTTGATCTGAGCGATAATTTTAAATTGAATCGGAATGAGCTCAGAGGAATTGTCGAAGATGCTATGCAAGAAATTCGGATTATGGCGACTACTCGTTGGAAAGAAGAAGGGCAAAAGGTGTGTGCGTGTTTTGTTTCTAAAAAAAAAAATCTGCACGAGGCTTTTTTTTGTTCTTTAATTACTTTAAATTAAAATTAACATTGTTTTTTTTAACTATTATTATGATTTCTGTGAATTCAAAGCCAAACACTACATAAAAAACAAAAAAGAAAAAAATCAATATTTCGATCCGAATGTCATAAAAATTTCTTTGGGAGTTGTTAACTTTGTAGATTCAGATCACTTGCTTTTGGGTTACTATTTCACTAGGCTTCCTTCCATCATACATCCTCACGATTGGGAATACAATATCGTTCCTGAGGCAGTCCGGTTCGGTGTTGAGAAAGCTACGGGTTCCGAATGGTTGGAGATAGAGTGTAAGTGTTGCGGGATGAGAAAATGCGGAATCCATTTTTTTGAAGGCCCAGATTCTACGGATTCAATGGAAGAACCCCAGCAGAAATTTGAAGAAGAGGAACCAGACCCAAAAGTCCGAATTTGGGTCTGAAATATTTATAATTGTAATTTTATTGTTTTTCTTTTGTTAATCACTATTAAATATATTTTTTAAAAAACCTCAGCGAAATGAGGGAAACAATGACTCAAATATTAAGAATTGCCTCAAATTTATATTATTAGTCTAATAACTATTCTCAATCACTGTGGGATAATATTTTCAACACAATTTATGTTATTCCTCGTAGGAGGTATCTCAATTCTTCATTATCGGCGGAGGTATCTCAATTCTTCATTCCTGAAGTTGTCCATTCCTGTAATCTCGGCGGTTGCTGGTTACTTGGAAATGGATCTAAAGTTGAAGCCGACAAGCCTTGTTAAATTTGTTCGGGTAATCGCTATTGATATGCTACTGCACACCTTTTATCATTATTAATAGGAAATGTCAATGTGAGTTGTTGGGACAAAATTCATTTATTCACGTAGCTAGTATAATTTCACATTTAAAGATACAATAACCACTGATTATTAAGACAAATCAAATGAAGGGTATAAATGTATAATATACTTAGCAACACCGTGAAATTGTTTGTCATCCTTGTTCCTGCATATTGCTGAATCTCTCTAATCGGTGTGTTGTTTTTTCTATTAATTAATAGAGGCAGAGCAACCGAAAGTTGAACAGGGTTATGAGGTCCTTTTCCCGATGTAATTGGAGTACGACCAGTATTAATGTATTATTATTCGGCGCGGCTAACAAATGCATGTTTATGAGGTCCTTCGGAGATGAGGGGTTCATTGAAGCACTTTGTCGAGCACTCTGTCCATTCTATCAAACACCTTGCGTTGCCTATCATTTTCCCACGATCTTAATGTCCGTTTCCCTGGAATGTAAATTTCATGCTATTGCTGTTTTCCTACTAGTGATGTTCATAAAAAATGATACTTTTCTCCTCCTCTCATTGCAAAGATGCCTTAAATGGAATGTCCGGATGAATTATACGTAATGCACTTTACCTTGGCATTATCAGATGAGATTACTTACCCAATCGGTCAATTAAGATGGACTTATATGGCTCTTTATGATTTGGAAAAATTCTTGTAAGTAGAGGGATGTATTTTATTTCATATATTTATTTCTCTATTGAAGATTCTGCTATTATAACCAAAATTACAATTTTTTGAACAATTTCTGAGTTGGTATGATGCTAAGGGCTTGGGGCAATTAGTTTTTTTGACAGTTCAATTGGTGTCTCATTATATATATATATATATTTATTGTCGTAGATATTTAATGAAGCAAGGCTGCTAGGGCAACACCCAAAATACTTAATATGTTTTCCTTCCGCATTATTTGTTTAAATTTTATTTTATTTTTGTTTTCAATACCTAAGTTTGCATGAGAATAATTTTTCACTATAAGCTATTTTTGTTACCACTCATCTTTTAACAATAAATAAATAAATAAATAAGTAAAAAGCCTAGAACAATCCTTGCCAATCAGTAGTTATGGTTAGGGATGACAAATTATGGGCCAGACATCGGCTTTCACATATTTTTTAGGGAAATTATCTCTGCACTATTTTTATTTTGTCATATGTACATTTAATCACCATAAAATTTCAACATATTTTTTGCATTATCTTTGTTTCTTAATTTATATTAGTCAACCACTTTGATACTAAAAATGATTATTTTACCCCATATGAATTAAAAGAATATTTTATTTTATAAAATTTTGAAAAATAAAAAAATATAATTACAAGAATACCCCTAAATTAATAAAACAAATAAATCTCAAAATCTAAGATGTTAATGTTTTATAATTATAATTTTATTTAATTTTTATAATTAAATTAAGTATGGGAAAATTTACGTAAATTAACATGAAGGAAAAAGTATTGTAAACTTCCCTATAATTAAAATTAAGAAATTTTTCTATACAAATTGAAGATTCTGCTGCAAGAATAACTAGTGTTGAAGACTAGCTATGTTCTTGGAACATCGGCTTACAGAGAAGGACTTGCTACAAATATAACATATACAATCACCAACATGTAGGTTTTCTGTTAAGCGTCAGTTGCAGACACAAAACCTCCAAACTCATAATTAGATTGTATTACACATGATCATATTAGGCAGGATTTGTGACAAATGTCAAATAACCGAAGTTTAGATATAAGCAATAAAAAGAAAATATTATTAGAATACTTGTAAAGCTTACCTATTGAAGGAAAATTACAGCAAGAAACAATCACAACATATTCAAGTTGGAGCTGGTGATACTTGACTCCCTCATTATATCGCACTAGCCCCCATTTTTCAGTTAACCTTATTAAAAATTTTAAATTAATTTTTATCTCTCAACATGCTCCATCTTATCCTGAATTTACCTTTATTACAATTTTAATCTTTTTTTCCAAACACCCTATAAAACTTATAAAATCTATTTTAAAAAGGAAAAAAACTTTTAGAATTACTATAATCTCTCTCTTGCTTTTTAAAAGTTTTATCCACTGTTGCCATAACTGTAAAAAAAATTTGAGATTTCTTCATCATCCTCTATTGAGTATTGTAAATTAACTTCTTCCATGATTACAAAAACAGAGCAGTATACAATATTTGAAAAGTGATAATAATTAAAAAAGTTAAAAAAAATTAAGGTTTAAGAAATTAGATTAGCTAAATTAGACATTAATAGAAATTATTATGTTGGTGCACTTAAAAACTATTTATCCTTTTCAATCATTTCATATAAGGATAAAATAATTATTAGTATAAAAGTAATTAATAGAGACTGATGCCTGATGAGATATAAAAAGAGGGTCAAATATGACAACTCTTGCACTTAAACAGCATCCAAGCACACACAAAAATAAACATACTGGTTATTTTACCCTTCATTCCTGCGCAATTTTTTTCGACCCATTTTACCCTTCAAGTTATTTGAGCCCATTGAGCCCACTCCAGCTTCAATCACCATTTCATTTTCCGGCTTATGTGTTCTGCTCTCTGGACACCATGTCCATGCCGGCTGCAATATTGTCGGGCATGAGTGTTCATGAATTATTCCTTTTTCAGTTTTTCTTGTCATTTACTCATCTCATGGTCTTCAATTAACTTTAGAAAAGTAGGCATATCACAAAATTGAACTCCTAGTGAAGAGTGTAGTAAAGCACCCATATGTGTATATATCGGTCCCAGGCACATTTCAGTCAATTGATTAATTATCTTCACATTCCACATTACTGTAAGCCAGTGTAAAGAGAAAAATCAATTTCTCCTTCGTAAGTGTTTTTTTTTTTAAATTTTCAGTGAGAAAGTTTTTTTCCCTTTGGTATTGTTTTTACATTTTATTAAAAAAAAGTGTTTAATCCTCAATTCTTTTTTTTTATCGGTAATTTTTTACCCCATAAATTTAAAAATTTTCCGCATAAAGTACTTGTGTCTAATTTTATCTTCATTATATTTTCAATTTTCACTTTAATTGCATGTCATAATTCCCTAATAAGGACGAAATTCCTCTGCAGCTAATATAAGGCAGCTTCCGGGAAATTATTGGATGGACTTCGAAAAGGAAAAGGAAATTAAATTTTGGAATTTTGTTTGAAAATAATTTTCGCAGATATTTATCATAAATCTTTTTTCTAAGTCTTCTAATTTCAACTCACAGTCAGCAAGTTGAACTGTCATTCTAGGCATCTTCGTTGAAATTACTGAATCTTTAATTAGACGAGGGTGTTTGTGCACTCAGGATTTTATAGTTCCTGGACGTCAGGATTTTATGGCTTTCCTCATGCCAAAACAATGAATTCAAAGTGTATTTGATCATTCCTTTTTTATCATATTCTTTCTTCATTATTTTGTGTTTGTTTTCACGGACGAGATAATTGCATTTACTTGAATCCGTACCGGTTATATACGTACTTTTGGACTCATGTCACTGTATGAGTTGGAAAAATTCTTGTTAGTAGAGAGATATATTTTATTTGATATATTTACTTCGCTATTGAAGATTCTGCTACTATAACCAAAAATGCAATCTGTTGAGCTACTTCTGAGTTGGTATGATGCTAGAGCTTGTAGCGATTATTTATTTTGACAGTTCAATTGGTGTCTCATTGTAATTTTATTGAATAAAAGATAAACGGAATCGTAGAAAAAGATATAAGAAATAAAATTTCTGGATGAATATAATTTTATTGAATAAAAATCCGAATAGCACAGCCAAAATCATCTGCTTTGGGATTCCAAATTTAATTTCTGGTCAAAATCTCTTAATAATTGTCCAAATTTGGTTTTAATTTCTCCTCAAAAGCAAAGTTCGACCGGCAATAGAATTTTAGAAAAATTAAAGAATTATTTTCTATCATCCCTGCGGTTCAGGAATTATTCTTTTTCGCATTTCAATATCTGCCTGTCGTTGTCATTGCTTTACTCATTGCCCAACCCCACATTAGTCTTCAGCTAAATTATTTAATATCACCTTTTGAAAAGTAGACAATTTATACTTTACCAGGACAATGAGATGAAATTATCACGAAACTTGCTGGTAGATTCAAGGGAGTACGCATGCTAAAAGCATCGATTCTCCGATTAAAGTATCTTTTCGGCCTATCGTTTTTGCCTCTGGCCTATTATTGTCCAGGCATTTAGAGAAGTAATTTATCCAAAGAGGTGCTATTTCGTAAAGATGAGATGCTCGATTCAGTATGTTCCATCAAACAATTGCTCCACCATTAGGTATTTTTGTGTATAAACTATCTTAGTCTGTTTATTTTTTTATTTTGAATTGGTGTGTATGTCAACATGGGATTGTTTTTAAGAGCACAAATACAGAATTTTATTGCTTGCCAACTGCGATATGCAACAATTATGTGGTTGAATTGGTTTATGCTCCCTGGCAAACTCTTTGTTTCAAGAGTTGATTTTTGATTCAGTTAATCCTGTTAAAAGCTCTGTTTGGTCATTCTTCTTTGCCTTTGGTCTACTGTGTTGCATATTTTTAAAGGAATCAGTTCACAAATATTAGCCACATGGAACAATGTTGCTCTGTATATTAAGTTTTAACTTCACAGCTTCCCTAAAATTTACTGCCACGTCAGCCAAGTTAACTGCATTTTTTATTTTATTGGTTCTTCATTATTGAAGTTTACTTGCTTTTTGACTCTAAAGTTCAAACACAATTTGAACTTGGACCTTGGCTGTATCTTTCGCAGCATGTCAATTTGATTTTCCGCTCCATCTTTTCTTTCCACTTGCATTTTCCCTGTGGCCTTTTTCCTCGCTTCTGTTTCGTGCATGTTTATAGGATAAAATTTATTATGTCTCTGCCTTGTCCTACTTGAAAAAAGATAACCAATGGCATCATTAGACCAAGACTGCACTCATAAGATATGAAAAAGACACAGATGTCCCACTTATAAACAAGAATTAGCAAAACAGAACAAGAAAAGAAGATGAATACACACGGATTTTGATGGTTCAGCCACCAAGTGGCCTACTTCCATGCAAGTGACAAATTGATTGATTTATTGATTTAACGATCTAAAGATTACAAGAATATTAAAAACTTTACAATTTATAATAAGAAATATATCTGTAATCGCTCTCTTAAGTCAAGAAGTGATCTATGAAGTTATGCCAATAACTAACACTTTATAGCTGATAGCATTAAGCTCAGAAACCGATTTCAGAGATTTGCCGCTCTTTCTAACATACTTAACAGAAGATGCATCGTTTAAGCTACATCTTGATCATTGACCATTGTCTGATTTTTCCTTTTTCTATTCATTTTTATCTCGCTTACCACGTTGATAGTGCGGCATTTTGGGTACTGCAAAAAGCACTGCAACGATTAAAGAGCTGCTTCAAATAATCCCTATTTCACTTTTGTTGGGTGAAGTGCCGCTTAACTACTCCATGATCCCCCCAGCACTTTGCATATATAAAGCAATGGAGGAATAGAAAAGATCTATGACAAAGATGGATGAACAGAAGTGGAGATGAACAGTAGGCATGATTTAATGTTGAATTACAGATATGTTAGCCTTACGGAATATGTTGTTGACAAAATTATGAAGTCTTGATTTCTTGGGGATGAATTTTTTTATTTTTTCAATTTAGGTTAGGAATTGTTATTACTAGTATAATCGTTGAGAAATGAGGAAAAAGAGTTGGTATTCTTTCTCTCTTCCTTTATTAAGTTCTAATATGTCATCTATATTTTTTGTTTTCTTAATCTTATTTTATTAAAGTTTTACCATCACATAATCAGTTATCTCATACCTTAGATTGAATTAAATAAATTTTCAAATTTTGATGCTTAGATTACAATCAAATTCTTAAGTTAAAATATCCCCTCCCATTTGTCTTTTATCTAAAAAAAAACACGTTGATACTGAAAAATAAATAATCTTATTTTTACTGAAGATATAATATTTTTAGTCTTCTAATTTGTTTTTTTTTTTTAAAGATAAGGGGAGGTGGGTAAACCCAAATCAATTTTTACCCCCCTTACCACCCCCAAGAATCGAACCCGAATCCACATGAGTGTGAAGGGCGACAGTTACACTGTCAACCAACTCGACTATACCCTTGGAGGCAGTCTTCTAATTTATTTATTTTAAAAGTAACTCATTCACTGCTTTGCAAATTTAAAATCTCATGTGGCAATGGATTGATTTTACAAGAAGTAACTTTAAAAGTTTTTACTAAACACTTAAATTAATCATTAGCATCTCAATATCACTTTTGAACAACGCAACAACAATCTTCAAAATGGGCATAAATTATTTCTTTTTCTAAATAATAAACGTAAAATGATTGAAAGAATTTTTATATCATAAAAGTAAAAATAATTTTATTATTTGTATCAAATTAATATTATTCAGATATATTTATATTTAATTATTATATTAGTAGATTATTAATTAATAAAAATAATCTTTTTATTCATAATAAGACAAATTTAGAGAAAAATTAGATGGTGTTTGTTAGGAAACTTCAGAGGAAAATTAATGTGGAACTGTCCCACCACTTGGGATTCTTTTACGCAGCCTTTTAGTGGATCTCATTACATTTTATTTGGAAAAAATAATTGATAATAGAGGGATGGCAATGGTGTCCGCAATCTCTATCCAAATCCGCCCGTTAAAACCCGTTCATTACCGATAATTTTGTGGGTTGTGGGTAGGTTTGGTATTATAAATTAAAACCTGTAATAGATTGTGGATGGGTTTTGTATTAGCTAAAAATTGGATGAATATCAGCATGGGTATTCGCCAAACCCGCAACTTTTTTAAAATTATTTTTTAATTTAATTTTAATTGAAGAAATATTTAAATCTAAAAATATAATTATATGTTTATTATAATTTTGATTGAATTTTCTTTAACTTAATGCATGAATTATTACATTATTATAATTTTATTCTTCATATTAATATTTAAAAAGAACTATTTTTTAGATTAAGTATAAAGTGCACAAATCTAAAAAAAAAAACCACAAGTTATATATAAAAATAACATTATGTTGGATTGATGTTGAAATTTTAATTTTGCATTTATATTGGTTAAATTTAGAATTGAGTATGTTATGTAGAATTTTATGTTAATATTATAAATTTACATATATAACATTTTTACGATTTCAAACGTGGAAACCTGTAAAAAAAACCCGCCGGATACCCGTAGCGGGTTTGGTAATTATCAAAACCCGCAGCCGGTGGATTTTCTTAAAAAAATAAAAATGTACAGTGAGCTTAGTAATTTAAATTTTGTGCGAGTATGGGTTTCTTTCTTCACTATTTTCCACCTTTTTGGATACATTCACTATTTTGTTTCTTCACTTGATATGAAAGTCAAGAAGAAAGCTACATCTTCAGTGAAATTAATTTGTCCACGGTGGCTCGAAAATTAGATGAAATCAATAATTATCCCCGAAACTTTCAGGAATGTTTTTGTAGGGGTGGGGATATATTTTATTTCATATATTTACTTCTCCGTTTAAGATTCTGCCACTACGATCAATGATGCAACTTTTTGAAGTATTTCTCAAATGGAAGGATGCCAAACAGTTCAGTTGGCGTCTGAACCGTGTTATTTTTTCTTTTTCTGGACAGTTCAATTGCTGTCTTATTAATTATTATTATATATCTCTCCTTTGATTGTCTTACATATTTATGGAATATTTTAGAAACGTAAATACTAAATAGCTTTTGTTCACCAATTATTTTTGTTAGAGCTCATAATTTAACAAAAAAAAAGGCAAAAGCAGGACACTATTGCCTATAGTTACGGTCAGACAAATTGGAGAATTGATCAAGAAAGCAAAGGGTAGCCGGTAGCACATGAAATTGCGCGTTGAAATTATGGTGTTTTTGGGAAATTCACACCCTTGTGACCTTTTTAGCTGCCGTTCACTTTTTCTTTCTACACTTAGTAACGCGGAATAATTTCATTTAAAAGTGAACAGAGCTGCATTTTAAGTGAAATTATTGTCCACAGTGCCAAGGAAATCAAAATTAATGAAATTATCAAGAAACTCACTGGAAGGTTCCAAGCATCGTTTTACTGTGGACAGATACTACAGCCACTAACATTTGCCCGAGAAATCTATGCCGAATTTTCCGGGAAATTTTTGCTTTTTCTCTTCAAACGTAAAATTTGGGGCAGAAAAGTTGAGGGTTTAAAGATGGGTACAATTATTCTTCTTGTTATTTACGCATTGCCTCCCATTCACATTAGTCGGTCTTCAATTAATTTTAGGAGATGAAACTACCACGAAATTAACTCCAACTGAGGGACTAGTGAAGCAGCCATATATTCCACGCGTATTTTATTCAATTAATTAATTATCATCCCAGCCCACGTCATATTATCCTTGTATCAACTTCCACGGTCGTAAAATTATTATATTAATTTTTATTATATTAATTTTCATTAAAATTATTATATTAATTTTCATTAAAATTATTATATTAATTTTTAATGGAAATAAGAAAAAAAATTCCATAATCGTAAAAAAGATAAGATGATATCGGGTGTCGTTTGTCACAAGCCAACTTTCGAGAAAAATAAACAAATGCAGTGACACGGAAATTTAGAAGGCTCTGAAGGAAAATGCAGTGACAGGAGTACCTTGGTAACTAAATTTCAAGAGATGCAGAGGTCATTAGCAAATGGCTTCATCATTGCCAATTTCACGGACTTACCGAAAAGTCTTGATCAATTACTTTATCTATGGCATTTGTATCCAGACGAAAGCCATTTCAAGAGAATATCAGAAAGCATTGATGAATTGGTTTACGTGTTACCTGCCAAACTTCTTGTTTATTACAGGAGTTAATTGTGCACGGTAAGATATTCCTGTTATTAAAATCTGTATTTCATCAATTTTCTGTGCTTCTGGTCTCGTTTTTTTCTAAATTTTTATAGGATTGAGGAACATGAATCATTTAACAAGTGTTGACCGCATGTAACAATTTTTAATTGTATAATAAAGTTTAACTAACTTCACACTGCCTCCCTTCAACTTACTGCTACATCAGCCAAGTCAACAGCATTTTCACTGAATTTAATTTAGATAACACACCTCTTTGATTTGTCCCAACTTTATACCACAATGAACACATAAATTTGAATAAGTCATGTATTCAAGAAGAAGCATTAAAAAGATGGTGAATAATTCTACACCGTTGTGGAAGTAGTGTAGATCGTGTGTCTGAGTCATGTATTACTGCACATGTGAATTGTTGATGGACACAATTGTTGCAGTAGATGACTCAAATGTATCGGCTTCGACTGTGATTTGAGGGATGAATTTACAAACAGAGCAGGAGTATTAATCACGACAATGTTCCTTGGCTTGCACCCAAAAAATGCTTGAAATGCAATGCTATTGAGCGGCTTTTAGATACGTGCTTTGTGCTGCAGGGTGCGGGAGAAGATAATTGTTAAAAATTAGATAGATGTTCTCTAACAATGAATAAATAATAGCTCTTTTTCTTACAGCTCATCTTTCAACAATCAATAGTTATGCACGAAAGGTCAAAAGCAACAGTGTTACCTTCAAAAAAGAAAAAAGAAAAAAGAAAAAAAGTTGGATAGAAAATGCGAGTAGGGCTACTTTATTTTAAATTTGTTGGCAAATATTTATCAACTATCAAATATACACTGTTTGACCTTTTTAGCTGTCATTCACTATTTTCTTTTTTCACATGAAATAAGAGTGAACAAAGCATCTGCATTGAAATTATTGTCTACCCAGCAGGGCTTGCTAAATAAGATGAAATTGATTATCATGAAACTTTCAGGACGATTCCAACTTCCAAGCATCGTCACAATCTGTTTAAAAGTTACGCTCATAACGATTCAGTAATTGTTTTCATCTCGTCTTAAAGGTATTGAATTTTGTTGGCCAAACTCTTCGTTTGATGATCGAATCAATTTCTGATAAAAATGATATACTTTAGTTATATTTTATCTCTTTAATAAGTTTAATGGTAAGCACAAGGTCTTATTATTCCGCTGAAGAGAAGAATCTATGATTAACTTTTTGAGAATTTTCTAAACGAACAATTTCAACCATGCCCAGGTAACCAACGTTTGTTATGTACCTAAGTTTGTATGAGAATCCGGTGAATTTTTTCTAATGTTTTACAAAAGCAAAAAGTTTTTCTCCATAAGCTATTTTTATTACAGCTCATCTGTTAATAACAAAAAGCCAAGAACAGTCCAAGCCAATAGCTATGGTCGGATCTGAGAACTAAGAACGGAAAGATCAAAAGAAGGGAGGGGGGGGGGGGGGGGTGCCGGGGGAGGAAGTTGGATAAAACTTGCGAGTATTGGAAAATAAATGCGAGTAGTGCTACTTTATTTTAAATTTGTTGGGAAATATACACCCTTCCACCTTTTTAGCTGTCAATCACTATTTTCTTACTTCACATGAAATAAAACTCAACAAAGCTGCATCCTTTGTGATTCCAAGCATCTATGTATATTCCACATATCCACAGTGCTTCGCTTCAATTAATTGAATGTAGTCATCTAATCAAAATCTCTCTAATCAATTGAACTGTTTCTATTACGGCTTCAGGTACCATTACCGCTATGAAAACATAAATTTGAAGGGCCATGGGGTGTCCTGCCTACTTAATCAGTAAGATGGGCGAGCCCAAGTCATCAGTTCAAGAAGAAACATTACAAAAATGTTGAATAAGTCTTTACGTTGTGGAAGTAGTGTAAGTCGTGTTGTAGTTAATAGACACAATTGTTGTAGTTAATTAGATGATTGCGACTTGAGATATGAATTTACAAATGTAGTGTCGGTGGAAAAGGTAATTTTCAGGTCAAATTCTCTGAACAATTGTTGATCGATTTTGTGTTAATGGAGAAAAACACGCCGAAATTTTGGGAAATATTTTAGCTTTGTCTCATTGCCTCACATTAGTCGGTCTTCTTCAATAGTAGTAAAGCATCCATATGTGCTGCGTACGTGCACTACAAGAATATCTATTTTTTGTGATTGTTGGATATAGTCAAACTAAGTGAAATGCCATTGCAAATATGTTTTTTCAACAGCTGAAGGTAGTCGTTGGCCGTTGATAATAGCTTAGGTAGAAATACTTTTTTTCCAATTGACTGCCGTAAATATGCTTTTTTTAAGTGACATTGGTCATGGAAAAATGATAAATGCATATTAGAAATAATATGGACACACAACTAATGAATAATTTTTATAATCACATTGAGCTATCAAAAATTCTATTTTCAATTGGCTCCTACGATAGCTTTTGTAATTGCAATTTTGATTAATATATGACCATTGGAAATACATTAATTTTGAGGGGCAAAGACAGTCAAAAAAACTAAACTACAGTTGGAACTACATGTTGTTGTAATTGAGTTTGCAATCGAAAATACTACATGTTAGTCGAAATAAGTAATATTTACAATTGAATTGTTCCATTATAAACAATGTATTAATAGTTAGAAAAGTAATATTTTCGATGACATATCTTTGGAAATTCTCTACTTTTAATAGGCTATCAATGTCTACATCCTTCACGAAAAATCTATGTCAGTAATCATGTTGTCTTTGATGAATTTTCTTTTCCTTTTGAGTCAAAAGTGTCAGCATCTTCAAATTCTTATGCATGTTTATCCTCAACCCTTGACTCCTTTGTTAGTCTTTCTATTATTCAATGTTCAATTCAAAATGCTGCTCAACTTGGTGAATCTCCCTCTCAATCTCCAACATCAACAAGCGATTCTAGTACTTCTCAACCTCATCACTTATCTTCACCAGCACCAAACCAACCACAAAATTCTGCTTCCTTAAATCAACCAGATCAACCTCCACATCACTTGTATCCTCCACCCCATCCTGCAGTTGGCCATCCCATGATTACAAGATCAAAAGCAGGGATTTTCAAACCCAAAACAGCTTATATAACCAGTTGCGCATCCAAACTATCAGAACTTGTATCAGTATCAAAAGCATTGCAAAACCCTAAGTGGTTTCAGGCCATGAAAGAAGAATATCAGGCATTGGTGAAGAATAATACTTGGATTCTTGTCAAACCATCTCAACTAGTTAAAATAGTTGGAAACAAATAGGTATACAGATTCAAGTATAATCCTGATGGCAGCATTTCCAGGTTTAAGGCTAGACTTGTAGCTAAATGCTTTCATCAGACTCAAGGAATAGATTATAATGAAACATTCAACCTTGTAAAAGCATCCACTGTCAAAATTATTATGAGCCTTGCTGTTATGCATAAATGGTCACTCAGACAGGTAGATATCAACAATGCTTTTCTTCATGGTTATCTAACTGAGGAAGTGTACATGCATCAGCCAAAAGGCTTTGTTGATCCATCAAAGCCTCATCATATCTGCAAGTTGCAAAAAGCCATATATGGCTTGAAACAAGCTCCTCGACCTTGGTTTGATAGACTTAAACGAGTGTTCACTCTACAATGGGGATTTCAAGAATTCAAAGTCTGATACTTCCTCATTCTTTAAAAAGATTGAAGGTCATCCGTTACTTGTTCTTGTCTATGTTGATGACATTATTGTCACAGGTTTAAGTTCATAGCTCATTCAGCATGTTATCAATAATTTACAGTCCACTTTTGCTCTGAAAGATCTTGGAGAGCTTAATTACTTTCTAGGTATACAAGTTGTTAGAAAGCAAGATGGTGTGCACCTTTCATAGTCCAAATATATCTCAGATCTTCTAAAAAAGGTTCAGATGACAGATTGTACTCCTTGTTCAACTCCAATGGCAGTAGGCACCCATTACACTAAAACTGATAGTGAGTCTTTTACTGATATTACTCTATACAGGAGTACAATTGGTGCTTTGCAGTATGGAACATTAACCCGACCAGACATAGCTTTTCCAGTCAACAAACGTAGTCAAGTCTTGACTGCTCCAACCATCAATCACTGGAAAGCTTGGAAGAGAATTCGGAGGTATCTAAAAGGAACTCTACATATGGGATTACAATTCTACAGTCAAGGAGTTATGCATATTGACTTTTTCAGTGATGTTGATTGGACAAGTGATAGAGATGACAGAAGATCCATAGCTGGATATTGTGTTTATTTTGGCCCCAATTTAGTGTCTTGATGTTCTAAGAAACAAGCAGTGGTTTCAAAGTCAAGCACAAAATCAGAATACAGGGCATTGGCCTCTGCAACTTCAGAGGTTTTATGGATTAGATCTTTGCTAACAAAACTTGGTATCTCTCTTTCTTCCGCACCTGTTCTCTGGTGTGACAATCAAAGTGTTGTAGCTCTTACTAGCAATCCCAAGTTTCACTCTCACACTAAACATATTGAATTGGATGTTCATTTCTTACGGGAGAAGGTTGCTAATCAGAGTATTCAAGTTCAATATGTTCATAGTGCCCTCAATAATTTGACATTTTTACTAAAGCCTTACCTCATCACTCTTTTCACTGTTTTCGAACCAATCTCAACCTCACTACATCAGGCTGAGCTTGAGGGGGGATGTTAGATTATAAAGTTGTAGAGCAGTGTGTGCAGCTGAGCTGAGATGCAGAGCACGAGCACATGTGTGTGTGCAGCTGAGCCGAGATGCAGAAATATATGTGTGCAGCTGAGCTGGTATACTGATTAACAGATTCCATGCTGATGCGTCCAAGTAGTTATGAGAAGATTCTAGTAATGTTGGAGAGGTGACAGGTGGCACGTTATAATTAGCATGGATGGAATATTTGTTAGCAATTAGTTATGGAAGGAAAATGTTGTATCTTCAATTTTAATCAGTATAAAAAGAGAAATGTTAGCTCAGTTTGCAATCTGGAAAATAAATGATTAAATGAGATTTTTCTAGAAATTCATTCAATTCTTTTCTCTCATTTTCTCTTTAACCAAACAATATTTTCAGTTCTAATAGCTGTGATTTGAGATATGAATTTGCAAATGTGAATTTCGGTGGAAAAATTAAATTTTCTGATCAAAATCTTTGAACAATTGTTGATTTTGTCTTCCTTGAGAAAAACACGTCGCATTTCCCAGGAAATATTTTAGCTTTTTCACATTGCCTCACATTAGTCGGTCTTCAACGGTTGTAAAGCATCCACATGTCTCACAGGCATTTCATTCAATTAATTAAGTATTATCACATCCCACATTATTTTTTCAACTTGCACCGTCCAATTATTATTAAAATTATGTTATCAGTTTTATAAAAGAGATACGAAAAAAAACATAACAGTAGTACAAGAATAAGATGAAATCACAAGCCAACTTTTTTTAAAAAAAAAACACTCCCAAGTGTAAAAGGTATTGATAAGGTTTCAACATTTTCTTAAAATCTTTTTATTTTATATGTGGCCAAAGCTCAAGTGACCATTTTTAATTAATTTAAAGTAATATAATAATAATAATAATAGTTGTAATGATGATGATTAGATGGAATCAACATCAACATAAAATATTGGTGCCCCATCAACATCGTTTTTCTCATCTCTTAAGTAAATGTTTCACAGATTTATTTTGCATCTAGTTTAATATTAATGAAAGTTAATAGACAGGATTAATAATTAATACAAAACTTAAATAATTTAAAGAAAATGAGCTAAGCATGCATCAAAGTATCAAATGAAAAGAAAGTATTGGGTGGACTTCAAAAAGGAAAAACAAATTATATTTCGAATTTTTGTTTCAAAATAATTTCTGGCATACATATTTAATTATATGGTAACTCCTTTTTCTATGTCTTTTTATTTCAACCTAAAGTCAACAAGTTAAACCGTTATTCTAGGCATCTTCATTGAAATTATTGCATCTATACTTTACGAAAGGCCAAAAAGTTCTCTTTATACCACAAAAATCATATGAAAATTGTTACGAAACACCGTGGAAGGTTCAGAGAAAATATTTAGTAGTTTTTTTTTTAAATTTAATTGGTTGAATAAAAAAAACGGCTACGCAACTTTTATAAAAAATTCTAGTGGTTACTGTAAGATAAGTATCAAATGGTGAAAATAAAATTTGCATTTTGTATTATTTAGTTTTTTTCCATCAATTTCTTATTAGCTGTCACAAATTATTTGTTTAAATGAACGCAGGCCTTTTATTTTTTATTTTTTTTACTTTTTTAAAAAAGAAAACCGTATCACAAAACTTCCCGGCAGCTTACAAGGAAGTATCTAATAAAGCACCTTTATACAATATAACCTGAACAGTGCATTAAATTATTTTCACATCCCAAATTTTCTCATCTGATCAAATCTCTCATCTACTGAACTGTTATGGCTTCCTCTTCTTCCTCTTCTTGTCCACCTCGGAAGGCTAAGAAGATGTATGATGTTTTTCTGAGTTTCAGAGGAGGGACACCCGTGACAACTTTACTAGCACTCTTCATTATGTTTTGTCTCTGAAAAGTATTAAAACATTCATTGATGACCAACTTATCAGAGGAGATAACATTCCACAGTCTCTTTTTGATACAATTGAAGCATCAAGCATCTCAATTATCATTTTCTCAGAAAGGTATGCTTCTTCCAGATGGTGTCTCGATGAACTTTTAAAGATCCTCGATTGCATGCACAATCACGGACAGATTGTGATGCCAGTTTTCTATCACGTTGATCCATCACATGTGAGATCTCAAAGCCAGGATTTTTCTTTTGGGAAGTATTTTAGTGGGCTTGAAAAACGTTATCCAGAGAAGATGCAAAGATGGAAGAATGCTTTGACCGAAGCAGCCAATCTCTCTGGCTTTGATTCTAATGTCGTTATGTACAATAATTTTCTATCTAATTCTTAGTATTAATCTAGTACACGTAATAATATATGACATTAACTATGACAATGAGTTTAAACATTTATCAATAATATATTAATTAGATCATTTTTAATTATGGGGATTACGTTATTTCCTTGCACATTTAAATAATTTTGCAATTATTTTATTCGATGAAATTGATCTTCACATTATATTAATTAGCTATTTTATATTGCAACTAATTAAAAACACACGATTCTTTGTCTCGTTTACATATATTGAACTATATAGTTGCTGTTATTTTTTTACTAGGCCTGAATCTAAACTTATTGAGGAAATTTCCTCAAAACTTAATTGGCTGGACATCCCCAAACATGTAAGTGCTTGAGACTAAGCTTTTACCTGTCCAAAGCTCATAAGGAGTTTTTGCAGTCGCTTTAGTTGGAACCCTATTAAGGATATACAATGTAGTCTTAAGTGCTTCTCCCCAAAGTGATTCTGGTAAGGTAGAATGAGAAATCATACTCCTCACCATGTCTTTAAGCATCGTATTTCATCTTTCAGCAACACCATTCATAGTGGGTGAACCCGGTATAGTGTACTGTGGGACGATACCGCATTCCTCTAGGAATTTCGCAAATGGTCCTGAACGTTATTCACCTGAACCATCATATCTACCATAGTATTCACCACTACGGTCAGATCTAACGCTTTTGATTCTTTTGCCAAGTTGGTTCTCAACTTTAGCCTTAAAGTTTTTGAACATATCCAAGGATTGTGCCTTTTCATGGAGGAGATATATATAGCCATATCTAGAAAAATCGTCCATGAATGTCATAAAATATTGTTGACCGTTCCAAGCAGGTGTAGGCAATGACCCACAAATGTCTGTATGTATGAGTTTTAAGACATCCAAACTCCTATTGGCTTCAAATCTTCTTTTATTGGTTTGTTTCCCCTTAATGCAGTTAACACAGATGTCAAAATCTATGAAATCTAAGAGGTCGAGAATTGCATTTGACACAAGTCTCTTTATTCTCCGTTTGGAGATATGACCAAATCTCATATGCCATAACGCAGCTGAATTCTCATTGGTTAACTTTCTCTTTAAACCTCGTGTACTTAATTGCAGAGATTCATTAAATGAAGCAATTGTATCAAACATATAAAGATTATCATTGCCTGTCAAAGAACTAGAACCAACTAGTTTTGAATCATGAAACAAACTAAATTTTCCATTTCCAAATGAACAAGAATAACCAAATTTGTCCAAAGCGAAAATAGAAATCAAATTCCGCCTAAAAGACGGAACAACAAAAGTTTCATCAAGATCCAAATAAAATCCAGTCTTTAACAATAATTTAAATTTTTCAATTGCTTCAACTTCAACTGTCTTGCCATCGCCCACATAGATGTATTTTTCACCATCATTGGGTTTTCGGCAACTCAGGCAACCCTGCATAGACACATTGATGTGAGTGATTGCACCAGAATCTATCCACCACGTGTGTCTAGGTACCGAAGTTAAGTTAACCTCATAACAAACTAAACTAAAAAGCATACCTTTCTTAGCACGCCATGCGTGATAATTAGTGCAGTGCTTCTTCTTATGCCCCTCAACCCTATAGAAGAAACAACCAGTACCTTCTGAATTATTTGGTTTCTTTTGTTGTTTCTTTTGAGTTGCTATATCTGCAGCTTCCTTATCTTTCTTCCTTTTCTTGCCCTTGTTCTTGCTTTTAGAGGTAGAGGCTAGATAAGCACTTTCTGCCTTACCTTTCTTTAGCCTATCATCTTCCTGAACACAATGTGATATGAGCTCATTCAGAGACCAAGTCTCTTTCTGACAATTATAGCTCACCTTAAACTGGTTAAACTGTGTTGGTAAGGATATTAAAACCAAATGCACTAGCAAGTCCTCAGAGAGTTCAAGCTTAAGTGCTCTTAGCTTAGAAGCAAGATGAGACATCTCCATGATATACTCCCTAATATTTCCTTTACCCGTATACCTCATTGAAATTAGGCTTCTCAAGAGCGTACCAATTTCAACATTTTCGTTCTTGACAAACCTTTGTTCAATCTGTGCAAGAAACTCCTTAGCTGTATTTGCTTTCTCAGTCATTGAGCCCCTAAATGCTTCTGGAATGGCCTTCTTCATGATCATGACACACATGCGATTTGATCTCTCCCACCTTTCCATTTCCCTTTTATCATCAAGGGTACTATCATCTGTAAGAGGTGAGGGAGAATCAACCCTTAACGCAAAATCAAGATCCATGACTGCAAGAACTATTAAGAGATTCTCGTGCCATGATTTGAAGTTAAAGCCATTTAGCATAGGAATTGAATTGATGTTGGCAGTAATATTAGCAGCAGACATAACTGAATAGAAAACAACAAACAAGCAGAAAAAGCTCATATTAGTCTTAAAACAAAAATAAATGCAAATAAAGGTAAACCCCATCTCAAGATACCAGGCACTATATTAATATTCTATCTTTGGACAAAATATTAACTTATAAGTGATATCTTGGTGTAGTAATCAACACTGATAATAAGAACATGTCAAATAATGAATCTTCCTTTGGGTTGATTTATTCTTCACATGTAAAACCGAATAATCATCACGTATTTATTACCACAAGTGCACATGTAATTCTATTAAATATGGACCTTCCTTTGGACGATCGATATTTACAGGAATTACATATACAAAACCATTTGTATTCTAAAATAAATTAATTTTCACAAGAGATGTCACTTTGGTGACATATTGCTTCAATTAATTCATCTAAAAATACATATAAATCAACCAATATTTGAATTTAAAAATTACCCAAAAATAACCCCCAAAAAAAATTTTTTTTGGTCAAACTTTGGTCAACAATCAAAGTCAACATCAACGTTGACCGGTCAACCATTGACCAGTTCAGGATTGGACGGTTCGGGTGACCCGAACCAGATCCTAAACCAGCCCAAAAAATTAAACCAACCATTTTTTTTAATGGGCTGGATGTAAACTAAACTTAATTTTAATCCATCAAGCCCAATATAATAGGCCCAAAATTAAGTTTAATTAAGCCCAATCAAATTTAAGACTTAAATGAAAAGCCCTTTAATAATTATTCAAAGAAGAAAATTTTAAAAAACCGTAGGGACCTTAATGTTATAAGCCATGAAACCCCAGCACCTTTTATTCTTTTCTTGCGGCAACACCATGCCACCACTTGTTTTTTTTTTAATCCAATTTTCCGCAAAAAAAAAATTCCTAAAATTCTGAATTTATTTTACTTTAACAAGAGTCAACCATAAATTTGATTCAAGAATTATTAAATTCAAGAACACCAAAAAATACTCAATCCTTAATTTGTTCTCAAACTCAATAATTTTAATAATTCTAGTATTATTAATATTGAGAACACCAAAGATTTAATCATCCATAAAAAATAAATTTGATTCTCAATGATTCAACATTAATATGTTTTGATACCACTTGTTAGGACAATAAAACCTTTGGTGAAAACTATCAACTATAACCCATGAATATCATGTCATATCATCAAGGATCAATAATAAATTATGCGGAAGCGTACCTAAATCCATAACGTTTAATTTGTTTCTAGAGTTGTGTGGTTGGCCTTCCAGGTCTACATGTTCCCTTAGAGAGTCCTTTAGTTCTCTCTGCGCTTTCTCTCTGAAGATGGGATATAAAAAAGAATGGAAAGATTTCTTTACCACCTGTGACCTGGGGACTATGACCACTTATATAAACAACAGTTTCCTGCTATCACTGGTATTCCTAATTCTGTTCATCATAGAATTACAATATTATTGGGTCTCTACACATTAAAAGCCCACATCCTATTAAATACATTAAAGCACATAATACCATAAACCTTAACAGATCACTTTTAATTGGGTTTAACATTATATGACAGTCTGCAATACATAATTATTCACATATAAGCCCAATGTTAGATTAAAGATTTAACAATGCTAGATTAAAAAATCCAACAGATGACACAATTTTTATCCCAATTTACTGTTTGGAATGAAATTAAGTTAGCAAATCCCAATCAAGACATCCTATTGCCAACTCTACCTCACAGTACTATGAATGGTATTTCCTCTTTGACCATTGTCTGATTTTTCTTTCCCTCTTTCCATTTTATTTTCGGCTGACCATTGGGTAGTAGTGCCAACGGCAGCTCTGTTTCCTTCAGTCTTCTAAGCAAAGCGGTTCAACTATGTATTAAGGACCCATATTTATGTTAAATTCATTATTTATATTACAAAAACATAAAATCTTAAATTATAGTAAACTCAATTGTTATTATGTACTTATTTTTAATTTATTTTTATTTTATAATTATCTTTTCTTAAATAAACTATTAAAATCCCTCCAAAGTCTATTTATTATTTTATGACTATTTTTTCTTAAATAAGCTAGTAAAATCCCTACAAAGTCTGCTAATTCTTATAAAATCTGTATATATGTTAGGATTAATAACTTATGTTAAAATAATAATAATAATAATAATAATAACAACACGAGATTAAACACAAATTGTTCATGCCTCATCAACATTTTTTTATCTCTTTAGTGAATTTTCTACATATTTATTCTTGCACCTACCATATTGGGTGGACTTCAAAGAAATTATTGGGGGGACTTCGAAAAAGGAAAAAATTAAAAGAAACCCGTTGTGCTCTTCTAGTGAAGCTCTCTGCTCCATTGTAATTCTAGAGGATCCTGATAACAACTGAAAAGGAGCTTGGCACGATCCTTTTTCTCCAAATAATTTGTTCGTCTGGTTGTAGCCATGTTGGCTACTTAGGCCATTGACCATATTTGGTAGAGCCAACTCTTTTTTTTTCTCTGTCTTCTAATTTCAACTTACGGTCGCTAAAGAAAACCTTAATCTTTCTAGGCATCTTCATTAAAATTACTGTATTTATTTTCCAAAAAGAAAAAGGAAAAAGTTTTCTCAAAAAGAAAAAAAAAAGGATTTTTCAAAATACTACAAAAATGAGATCAAATTGCCGACAACTAACCTAGAAAACTCAAAGAATGCATTCGCTAGGTTTTTAAATTAAATTGTTGAACGAAAATTAAAAGGTAAATAAACAAGTTCGGGCGAAAGTTCAAGTAGATGGGAATGCCAGTATGGTGTTAAACTTACCTCTACCAAGAATTTGTCAAATTCCATCATTGACAATGACTTTTCTGCCTGTATTGAAAACAAATTCGTCTTCTTTCCCAATTAAAAATGAAGCTATTTACTTCAATTTTTTTATTTAAAATTACACCAAAAATTATATATGCACAAAAAATTATAATAAATATGCATATATTTTCTTTAAAATGTTTATTTATTTATTTTTTAAATGACTTCGCTAGAACGAGAATTTTATTAAAATTAAAATCATGAAAGGCCATAAACTTTGGGGAGAGCTAATTAACTTTATCCCAAAAATTATTATGTTTACTTACATATTTCATGAGTGGAAAATACAAAATTTTAATTAGGGATATTTTTGTAACTTAAAAATAATTCATTTAAGTTATAAAACAAAATAAACACATCAATAGAAATACTACTAAATCTATTTATGATTCTTACAACTCAAGAAAATAACTTATTTTAATTTTAGTTTATTATTCTTATTACAATTCAATCCTATTACAAGCCATTCAAATAACATGTACATAAACGCATCATTAAGTATTTCAGATAAAAAATTGTTTCCCTGTAGGGGCCAGTGCTAAATTACATTTGGTTTAACTTGCCGTAAGTCATAAGCCAAGGCTGGTTTCGTAATTCAATAATAGGGCTTGTCGGCCATAATAATATTCAAGTTAATTATTTTTTTCTCAAGATTCTCACGAGTTTCTTGAGATACCATAATTATACAGTGATGCTATTTCCTCTGAGCCAAATCTCGAGCCAAACCCCAAGCGTTGCGGATATGACACCGTTTTGATTAATTTTAATTTTTTTTATTTTAAAGTTCAACTTTTACACTTTGATTAATTTTAATTTTTTAAAAGCAGAAGTAAAAGCAAAAGCTGAGAAAAATTGCAGAAGCAAAAGCTGATTTTGAACAAACCAGCCAAGCTACACGATTTAGGCGCATTCATTTACTTGATCTGTCGTTTGCAGAAGCAGCCTCTCTGTGATGCATCATTTTCAGAAACAGATTTTGGGGAATTAGAGGGGGCTGATTTTGAAGAAGATAATGAGGAATTAGAGGAAAAAGTTACGGCATCTAAGATTGGGATGCGTTTTAATAATTCTAATGAAGAATATTACAAAGCTTCTGGGTAATTGGAATTTTGATCCCTGAACACAATCATGCCATGAGTCCAAAATTATCCTGCTTCTCTATTGTTTCAAGTTGTTTTTTTCACAGGACAGAGTTGAACAATACAATACCCAAATTTGCAAAAGATATAGAAGTTGGTGGTCTTCTTAAGGTCGACAGGGTCTCAAGAAGTTGACAAGCTACATGATCAACAAGCTAAAGATTTGAGGCCCTCAAGGCCTAGCCGAATTGGTTATCAGTGCAATCTGTCGTCTATCATTTGTGTGGACTCGGGTTCTAGTCTTGGGGGGAGAGAGGGGAGTAAAAATTGATTTGGACTTGCCTACCCCTTTTTTCGTTTTAAAAAAAAAAAAGCTAAAGATTTGAGGAGGTTTCTTTCTTTTTTTTTTTTAGTTAAAAAATATCCACAGATAATGTTCTCAAAGCACAGATTTTTTTTTATTTTCCAAAACCAAGAGAGACGTTGTGGGGACTGTGCTTGAAAGAATTATTGTTTACAAATATATATATTTGCTAAAACAATATGTTTTTAGGATGTCGGGGTTTGACTCGTGATTTGACTCAGGGGAAATAGCATTTTCCATAAGCATATCACACATGCTTTTTTTTTTATTATTTGTTTTATGGGATTACACACATTTTGTTGGATGAGTACTTCAAACTGAAGATGACCCTGACGGACTTCAAAGATTAATGATAGAAATACTAAAATTTTTCCCATATTTTATCAATAATAGTATTATACTTTCATTAATAATTTTCTACAACATTTAATTGAAGTAGTTATATTATCACATAATCCAGTTGATTTTTTTTTTAAATGAACTTTAACTAACGAGGCAATTTTATTGAAGATAAATAATGATATGCAGAGAGATTGTAATATCTTTTTAATAATTAATTAGTTAGCTTATTTTAAATTAATTAAATGAATATTTACTCTAAAAAGTACCTATTATGAAGGGTTGTATTGTTTGTGAATAGTTATATCTATTTTTTAAAAAAGTTACTTTTATGTGCAAGTTATATTATTTATGAATAGATGTACTTTTCATGAAAGGTTGTGTCATTTGTGTGTAGATATGTATCTTGATGAATAGATACTTTGTTTTCTATAAATACTCAGTTTTATTATAGATTTCATATATGTTCTGAAATCCAATTTTATTGTTGGAGATTGTATTCAAAGTTGGTTGTAACTTATGGGTAATTTGTCATTCAACTCTATGGCAAACAAACCGTGGTGAGGGCAAATAAAATCTTAAAAGAAAGTGTCTATACACACCTCAAATCTTCCTATTTTCTTGACTCTATGTTCTTAAATATACCAACATAATATGCTTTTAGTTAGGTGACATAGTGGACCTCACCCTTCAAAATAACTAGAAAGTTGCAACATTAAAAGAAAAACTGAAAAGATAGACAGTAAAATAAGAAAAAAATAGAAAGAATACTCTTAAGAGAAACGATAACTAGAAACTCCATTAGCATCATTAGAAAGAAAACTAGAAATTTTATTTGGTGATTTATTTCGCCAGCTGTAAGTGGAGCAGTCGAATACTAGATTCACCAAGCAGTCTGTTGCAAATTAACTTCACGAAAAGAGTGGCTAATTCTGAAGTCCACCTGACAGAGAAAATGACAGTAATTCAACCAATGGTTCCGTAGGGTCACGGAGGCTAAAGTGACTTAATATTAAAAAATTAAAGTACAAAACAATCATAGAATCACATTCTATCTACAAAGATCTCCAACCCTTACTGTATGCAAGCCACTTGATAAATGCTATGTTATTTGAAAAAAAATTTTGTATGTCGAACACCATTTTTTAACGAAATATATTAAATTGTCAACATGTTTGATGAGCATGAGTTGCCCATCATGAAGTCACGTTTTTTTTTTTTGATAGATGAAGTCATGTATTTATATGTATAGAAATACATATAATTTGCTTACCCTTAATTTTTAGTGAGTAAAAAGTATAAAAAAAGCCATATCAAACATACAAAATATTAGTAAATTAATTGTGCATTAACCAATAGAAATTAAATGAGAAAAATACAACAACTATGATTAATGAAAATTATTTCAGCTAAGCTAGGGTTTATAATCCAATTATTGCTATAGAATTAGCTACACCTGGAAAACCATAGGCTAGGGTTTGTCAATAGAAATTAAATGGAATTAGCTAAAATTGAGGGTTATTCGAATGCAGATGCTTCGTTTGAGCCGCCAAATAACCAAATATGTAGATCAAATTCTAACGCACGATGATACGAGAGAGCGTCAATCAGAAATAGGAAAGAGGAAATTTTAATTATTTTTTATTTTTATTTTATTTTTTAAAGATTTTAAATATTATTAAATAGAAACTTACTTTGTTGTAAGTCCCAAACAATGTACCAATGGGCCTTTGGCTCAGTGGGAGAACTCTTGCACTTACAACTGTGAGAGCAAGGGTTCGAGTCTCCATAAGGATATTATGGAGATTAATTTAAAAATAGCCCCCAAGCTCGTAGCCGAGTTGGTTGGCAGTGTAATCTGTCGCCCCTCACTTGTGTGGACTCGGGTTCGAGCCTTGGGGGTGGGGAGGGGGGTAAAAATTGATTTGGGCTTGCCCACCCCCCCTTTCCTTTTAAAAAAAAAAAAAAAGTCCCAAACGATGTCAGATAGCCAAGAACTCTTTGGTTGAATTGGTTTACATCTCGTCCTTTTATTTATTTTATGATTATAGCAGTAATATTAAAAAAAAAGGCACCTAAATCCCCATTTCTCATAGTACGCCTAAATAATCATAATGAATGACCAAGTCGCATGATTTAAAGTAGTTATGGAGTCCATGTATTTTGAAAATTAGAAAGTTCCATTAAAATGAATAAATTAGCTAAATTAAAGTAATTTTCACAACGGACGCAAATATAATAGGACAATGCTTAAGATTATGCTTCAATTAATAATAGGTCTAACGATGTAAATGTTGTAAATCTAATTAGAAAGTATCCGAACTATGCAAAGAAAATGAAGAAAGTATTGATAACCAAAACTTAGAGAATTCTTATTTCTTCCTTTTGGTAGTGATTGCTTGAGAAAAATGGGATGATATTACATATTGAGAAGCTACCTATTTATAGTAAAATAAAGGTTCTTAATTGTTGATAAGTGTTAATACACAATTATTATATTAATACAATCATGGAATAATTTAGGTTATGTGCTTCAATGACTCACAATTTAGGTAGATTGGAGGATTTAGGTGAAGTGGTGGAATATCCACTTAAATCATAGCAGTCCTCCTTAGATATCCACCACTTAATGTATCATATGATGATGTTGGACACATTTTCAAACTACCTTGTTAAAAACCTTTGCTAGTAAAAACTCAGTGGAAAAACTTGGTTGAAAGGAAAAAAAATAGAGTACAGTGCACATGTCTAATATTACTGTGATTCTTTAAGAGTACACTCCTCTTGATAATTGCTCTTTTTGATGAGTACTCCACCTGATGGCTACACGTATCAACTTGAAAGTTTGTTGAAGCGATGCATGTTGATGCCATATACTATTTTCTCAAATGTAGATGCACATAGAGCTTTTGTAGATATGTCAACTAAATTATTCGCAAAGCATATCTATTTGATATCAATTTTCTTGTTCTATTGGAGTTCATGAGTGTAGAAGAATTTTGGTGAAATATGTTTTGTCTTGTCCCTTTTAATAAATCCTCCTCTAAGTTAAGCTATGCAGGCATCATTATCTTCATATATCACTGTTGGATATCTAAACTTGAAGATGTTCTACAAGTACTTTGAACATTATGGGTTAGAAATAGCAACCATATGCATTTTCAATTGGTTTTATGTAATGCAAGAATTTCAGAGTGGTTGGAGGATGTTGCAACGAGAGCTTGTTTTGAAGACTTCCAAGAAATCGCTATACCATTTAAAATAAAACATATTCCATTCATGAATGAGCTTTTTGGGAATCAAAATGATAACCTACATTAGCACAACCAACAAGACCGGGATTTTTTATTAGTCTGTTAGATTAACCTAAACCAAAATCAATTATTCCTTGAAGATAACGAAAAATGTGTTTGACACCAATCCAATGTCTTCTTGTTGATTTGAAGCTAAATTGAGCAAACATGCTAACAGAAAATACTATATCTGGCCTAGTATATTGTGCTCAATACATCAGAGTACCAATTACATTCAGATATGGCACTTCAGGACCAAGTATCTATTCATTATCCTTTTTAGGATGGAATGAATCCTTTTTAAGATCAAAAGACCAAACTATCATTGGAATACTCAATAGATAAACTTTATCCATGCAAGAACATTTTAAATTTTTCTTAGTATAAGTTGAATGATGGATAAAGATACCATTATATCTATGTTTGGTCTGCTGCCCGAGACAATACTTAGTTTTCCCTAAATCTTTAATTTCAAATTCATTTTTTTAAACAATCAACAGTTTTTTAGAGCTCTTTAAGAGTTCTTATTAAATTCAAATCATTAACATAAACGGTGACAATAGCAATGCTAGATTCTAATTGCTTTATAATAACACATGGACAAATAGGATCATTAACATATCATTTTTTTATCAAATGTTCACTAAGGCGATTATACCACATGAGTCCAAATTATTTTAATCCATATAAAGATCTTTGTAGCTTTATTGAAAACGCAAGGTATGATGTGGTGATTGACAAGATTCTAACATTATATATATCAGTGATGAGTGATCAATATAAATAAGTTGTCACTACATCCATTAGGAATGAATATCAAGATTTTATGATACAGCTCACTAATTAAAAATTGAAACATAATTACTACATTATGGGAGAAATGTCTCACTATAATTAATACCAAGTATTTGTGAGAACCCTTATGCATCAAGTTGTGATTTATATCTTACAACTTTATTTTTTTCATTACATTTTTGCACAAATACCCATTTATACCCAACAGGTTTGACACTCTCATGTGTTTGGATTGCAGGTCCAAATACTTCACATTTGGCTAAAGAAGTCAATTTTGCTTCTTTCTATTTGAGCCAATCATGCTTCTGTCTATATTCATCAATGTTTTGCAGATCATGATCATTTACAATGGCAGTAGCTATTATAAACGCAAACACATCATTGATGATAATTTCTTTACGATTCCACAACTTTATGTGCATAAAATTTATAGACATTTCTTTATTGCTAGCTAATTTAAGGACTTGTGCCATATCTTAGGCATATGCCTCTTTAAGAGGTCTTTCAGGGTGTTTGCTCTTGTCAAGGACTATACACCTTTTCAAAATATTACCTTGATTATGGTCAATAGAAATCTTACTATTTTTGGATTCAAGTGCCTTTTTAAGGCTTTGTTCCTTATAAAGCGTTTGTATATTCTCAAGGTTTCTTGTCTTTTGAAAGAAGATTCGCTCTTCTAAAGCAACTCATTCTTTTAGATTTTTAGAATCATTTACAGCAAGACCCTGTTTAAGAACACTATCTTTTACACCAGTTTATCTACCATGCTTCTAGCGTGCCATAGATAATTTCACAACTGCACTTTTCATTAATTGTTCTTTAAGAATAAGGACCTAGATAGGTAAATTAACAGTTGGTATATATGATTTGGTTACTTTTTTTCGTATTTTTGAATACATCTGACAATTTTCTGTAATTTGCTACAAATGAACTATTTACCCACTTCATTTTCACTCTGAGATGTGGGTGGATCTAAATGAGATGGATGGCCACTTTTCATTGAAGATCATGTCTAATATTATGGAGCATTTTTCTTTCGTAGCAGTAGACAAAAATTTATCCCATCAAGATGATAATCAACAAATGGTGCAATAATTATCAGCCATCAATGGTTCAATATATCTAATAATAGATGTTGAGTCAGATCTTACATAAATTCCCAAACAATGCTAAGGTCCCATTTTAGTGTGTTGTGCGTGCAACTAGCACCACACAACCAAAAATGTATAAGTGGGATATATCTAGTTAATGTCCTAATACTAAATGCAATAAGAATATTTTTCATAGGAAGTAGGTCTCAAGTGGATCAATGCTGCAGGTAAAATAACATGTCTCCATGTCGAAATAAGTAATTGACTTCGTGATAATAAAGTTTTAGCAATTACTTATAGGCATTTGATTAGAGATTCTGCTAATTTATTATGAGTATGTACATGTGGTACTAAGTATTTTGTATCAATCTCAACCGTCACACAATAATCATCAAATGTTTTAGAAGTAAATTCGCCAACATTATCTAGACATAGGGTCTTGATTGAATATTTTGAAATTGTACAAGTAACCTAATTATCTGTACAAGCAATCTTGCAAATGAAATGTTATGTGGAGATAGTAAATAAACATATAACGATCGTGCAGATGCATTAATTAAAATCATAAAATAATAAAATGAACCACTTCATTGGTGAATTGGTTGATAGATATCTCCCTAAATTCATTGTAAAAATGATAAAGATTCAAAACTAATTTTATTGTGTGTTGGTCTAACTACTAATTTTGTTTGTGAATAGGCTATGCAACTATTTTCATCAGACAATAAAATTTTCAAATCGTTTGATGGGTGTCCATGAGAGTTTTCAATCACATCATTGTTGATCCGGAGTGACCAAGGTAGTCATGCTAAAGTATAAAAGATTTTAGACTATATAACTTATCTTTTATGACTGCATAACTTTTTATTGATTTTATCATTGTATAACACAAGCCAGATGAGAAACTAGAAGCTTTTCTAATATTCGTTTCTCTCTAAACATATTAGAAGTTGTATCCCTCTGAACACATTAGAAGTTGTATAGATATTATACATTATTTTCATTCATTGTGTCTCTATGAGAATTATTACTAGGAATGTCTTTAAAACCAAGTAAATTTCTTCTCGATTTACATGAATATAAGGCATTACAAATATCTAATTTCAAACGTTTTGCTAATATGATCATTACTCTTCTAGTACCTTCAATAAGATCTATTGGACCTAATATTGTATTCACATTGGCTTTAATTAAATTTAAATTTGAAAAATGCCTTTTGTTTCAAAGAACCTTATATGTAGTTGTATTATCAGCTAAACATATTTCTCTATCAAATGATTTATTGAAATTGATATCCTTAAACAACCCAACCCAATTGTTAGTTGAGTTAAAAAAAATCAACTCAATTAATCCATAAAAACCTAGTCAACCCATCAAAATTTAATTGGGTTTGATTGGGTTGGTTGGACCCATTGGGTTGGGTTGGGTTGGGTTGGACCCCTACATGTGGGTAGAGGTCTTTTTTATTGGAGGCTGATCGTTCGGTTTTGGTATGTCACTATTGGGGTTATTGGTGCGTCTATGGGTGTCTAGGATAGAAGCCAATTCTTCTCGGTTTGTCTCCTTGTCAAGACCTCCATCTGTATCATTACCAAGCACTTCAAAACGGGAACTACTACCAAAATTGCTCTGATGATCACGGTCCAAAACACGTACAATCTCCTTTCCCTTATTGACTTTCAGTTTTCCTTTTCTAGAAACTACTATCCACGACCCAAACTTTGAGATATTTTGAAGATCCCCTCCGGCATCACCTCGGTGCTGGTATTTGCGCCAATTAGCCCCTTCTCTCCCACTGTCTCATTCCCCACAACCCTATCAGGACATGATTCGCAGTAATGGCCATATTTATCGCAACTAAAACAAATATTTAAAAAAATTTCATATTTGACTTTCTGGACCTTTCCATCCAAGAACTAGAGTCTTCGAAGGGCGATTTCAATAGCAATTCTTGCAAACTTGCCTCGTGTCGCAGACTCCATATTGTAATCAATCCGAATGACTTTGCCAACTATTTGTCCAAGCAGTCAAAGGATGAGCTCGTGATAATAGTGAAGCGCCATACCAGATAGCCAAATCCTTGTTATGACTGAATTACACTCGTCCTTTGAACTATCATATTGTGGAGTCCATGGTTGAACGATTAGATAGTGTCCCATTATAGTCCATGGTCCTTGGGACAGAGCAAACTCAGCATCTCCTTTCGATTTGAAGCGAACTAAGAAATAGTCATTTTCCAAATCAATTATAGAGAAACCTAAGGTTGAATTCTATAATACTCCCAATTGGTTGCAAAGGGCACGATAACCAATAGATCGCTCAAGCAGTTTAACCACCATCCTATATTGCCATGGCTTAATCAATCGTGCATGAATTTTCTGAGAGAAAGAAATAGATGGCATGTTAACCACAATATCTTCTAGTTCAAAGTCCAAGTCACCATCACCAGTAATTAGTTCATCTACAATCGTTTGCTGAGATTCCATCAGTTTGTCCCTGAAGGAGAGGATGTTTGGATTATCACCACCTTGGGACCGAAATCTGACTCTTTTGGTTGAAGGTCATCATTCAGAGGCAGGGGATCGGCTTTTCCAAAGTCCATTCAGTTGTTTGATATTATTTATTCTGTCTATTAGTTGTTTATAATTAATGCATTTGATTTTTTAATTTGCCCTGAAGAGATTGGTGATCTGAGAGGCCAATTCAAATATAACACTGTATGCATTTCATCGGTCATTTTTACTTTCTTTTCAGCTTTCAGATAAGAAGCCACTATTTTATTCTATGTGCTCTGTTAAGAGAAATAAGAGATAGACCAGAGAAATATATTGCCTTCACAAGGTCTTCTTTGATGAGTTATCATATAATTGTTGTCCAGCCATGCAATAGCCAAAGGATTATCAAGTGACTTATTGACAGAATCACTACATTCTTTTATTAGAGTACCTCCCTGTGCTTCATAAATGTATGTGATATTTTCTTTATAAATTAATAAATTATTAAATTATTGATAAGATAATAATTTGCACTTAACATTCACCATGGACTTATTCTAATAAATATGATATCAATCTCTCAGTGTGCCAAAGGATAATAATCTTCAACTAAGTGTGGTGTCAATTTCAAATTAATGCCAATTCTAATTTATAATTAAATCAAACCATGACTAATTTCAAATTAAATATAAAAGTGATTTCTCTCACTTCCCTCCAATGTGAGAAATTAATATTTTGAAATACTAATAAAATTCCAACAGCAACCATATCTAGCGTCCCTGGAAAAGGGTCTGAGATCTTTAATAAAAGGTTTGCTCGAGCTTGCAAAAGCACTATCACGTCTTTGGGTTGATGAGTCAGTGGAACCATTTGTATCTAAAGCTTCCAACTTCTAATCCTTAAAGGCTTTTGCCCCTTTGCCTTTTTATGATGTTGTGTTTGATTTACATTAGATATATTGATCGGTCCTACATAGATAGTATCACTCTCTGTTGGGTGCATGATTTGGATATTCTTATTAGATACTAATATAATACCACGGCATTGTTGTTCCTATTAATTGATGAAGTTACCGGCCGACTTATGAAACAGGTAAATGTTCTAGTCGGCGTAGTTTCTGGTGCTGCAAATGCTACGCCAAGCCTGGGAGATATCCTTTGTTCAAGAGAGAGGGGTGGCTCTTATTATTAAGTCACATAGTATTTGTGTACGTACATGCATGATTTGACCAGTATGTGGTTCAAATTTCCTTTCCCCAGTCACAATAGGTGATTGTTTGGAAATGAGGCAGAGCAAGCTAGCGATACTGGACAGGGTCATTTTTATTTGTTTAACATTTTGGGATGAATGGTTTCGATCAAAACTGCTCAATTTTTGCTAAGATCTGTTCCCAATGTCCTCTGAAATCTGTTTGCTTTTACCGTAATGGAAATACAGTGCCAAGAGCAGAAGGTAAAGGCCGATCTTCGAAGAAAGCAAATGAGGCAGAGCAAGCTAAGCGATACTGAACAGGGTAAAATTGCTCATAGACCTGATGACATTAAAAAAGAACTTTGATGAATGTGTGTCAAGAAGTAGGCAGTTATATCATAGAGAAGATTTGAATAGCTTCGCTGCTAATGCCAGAGCACAATCTCTTTCGATAACTTCTGCCAATTAAGTTTTTCACTGCAGTTTTTATTTCAGGTTGAGAAAGCGAAGAATACATGTTGAATCAGTTTTATATCCGTGTCAGTTGATGCCATTTTATTTCGCTCTGCCCCAATTCTTGTAAGGCGCCGGATGGATGTATTTTATTTCATATATTTACTTCTTATTGAGGATTCCGCTACGATAGCCAATGATACAACTTTTTGTAATATATCTGAGTTGGGATGATGCTAGTGCTTGATGCGATCAATTTTTTATTTTTATTTTGTAACTTCATTGATTGTCTAAGATATTTTTGGTCCATGGTTGCATTTTCCTCCTGAAATTCTTGTTCAAGAGGTACACAACAAGATTTTAATGCAGCAAAGGCACCACACAGGGATATTTAATGTGCTTTCCCACCACAGTTTTTGTTTAAATTTTTTTTTTTTTTTTTATCTACTAATTTTTATGCAACTCAGTTTATATGAGAGTAAACGGTGCATTCTCTTTTTAGGATTTTAGAGAAGTAAAAAGGAATTCTCTTATCAGCAGCAGTTTGTTCATAAATGCTTGAACTGCAATGTTATTGAGCTTCTTTTCGATAAAAGATATGTGAGATTAATTCATCGGTACTATTTGATCTTCAACTGTAGCTTTCCAAACGCTTGTTTTTTGATATTATGATGATGAAACTGACTCATAGATGTTCTGGAACTATCGTGTGTTGATAAAAAGCTACACTTCAAAAACAGTTACTATCGTTGGAATGGTGATTCAACTTGGTGAGCAAGAGTGCCCAAGCAGCGATGTGTTTTGACTTGTGGTAAGTTTTGTTTAGATCCTTTTGCATTTTCTTCCTACATGAAAAGTATATAAATCAAATCACAATGCATGTAAGTAGTCGGTTTATAGTTTAGACAGAATTTTTCGGCTCATTATTATTACTCCAAGATTGTTGGATCAATGCTTCCATAGCAGTAGTAAATTTTTGTTGAATTCCTTTCGGAAAATTCCTCTGCAACTGACTTATTTTGAAATCTTTAAGTCTTGTTAGGATGAAAAGAAAGCGACAGGTGTAGGAGCTGAACAAGAAGCGATCTTGGAATAAAGCGAAGAAGGCAGAGCAAGGTGAACAGGAATTGAGGCCCTTTTGTTGATATAGTTGGTAGTACAACTTCAAAGATGAATACATTGAGGAGACACTTTTTTATTTGAAATGAGCGTATAAACTATGCTGCTAAAATGGCTTGGGTGTTGTAAAACTCGAAAGACGAGTTACAGTTTAGCCTCTGTTGTGTGAACTGATTCAATTTATGACAATATTCTTGATTTTTTTCTCGTGATAATTTAGGTAGTGCACAGAGCACAGCAAGGATTGAAGAGCTGGCCCGAAGGATTAGAATGTGAAGTGCACATGGGAAGGATCGCTCTCAGAAACAGTCTAAACTCCTTTCCAAACTAACACATACGCTAACTTAAGCTCTATTTGAGATTGAAGATGTATAATTGTATTTTAAAAATTATAACATTAAAATGTTTGGTTAATACTAATTATTGTAATTTAAAAACTAAATTGATTTGATTTTATATTTGTATAACGAAAAAACTATTATATTTTTACTAATTTTATCAAAATTATTATTAAAAAATTATGTTTACTATGTATTATTAATTTTTATTTTATAATTACAATTTTTTTCACATTAAATGTAGTTTAAAAGTTACAACATCTCAATATCAAACAAAACTTTAGCACTCAATGATTTTTGCTAATAATTTATATTTTCACTACATATTTATTGAGTGACGCTCTGCTTATTTCATAGTCCCACCAGCACTTCACATAAAATTGACTGTATTAGAATCCCCAAAAGAGGAGGATACATGTTTATGTACTTAGGAGCATATATAGTTCCTGTATGTCGGGATTTTGCGGCCTGCCCTTATGAACAATGCATTCAAAGTGCATTTGAATTCTATTTATCTCACTAATTCTTCTATTCATTATTTTGTTTTTGCTTTTTGGTTTTCACTTTTCCATTCTCCCCCCATATTTAGACGATATAAAAGGAATTAGTTGATTAACTCTAGTGGTATATATATACAATTTGGACTCACACGGCACTGTTTCATTTGGAAATACTCTTGTAAGGGATGTTTTATTTTTCCAAAGTCATAAATTTTTCTCTCTGATGAGGATTTTCAGGATACTATCAACCGAAAAATGCAGCTTTTTCCACCGTTTCTGTTGATAATGACTCAAACTTAGATGACCAGCATGTCATTCCAAGATTTTATTTAAGCCGACATGGGGTTTGTTATAAACGACAACGCGTTGAAGACGTGTATATCAGTTCAAGTCTGCGGTTTAGCAACTTAATTGAGACATGCACTGGCCTACTGGGCGCGTGGGCAACGTCTATAATAATAAGCAAAACGACATCAAGCCCGGGCCGTCTTGGAGAAGCTTTAAGTGACACGCGTGGGGCACGTGTTTCAGGTGGTTAGAGTTAGAATTGGGCAGAAGAATTTGGGAATTAGACCCTTGTAATTTTTAAGTTACACTACTAAAGTATTTGGTAAACACTTTAATGCTGTATTTTAAAAATTATGTTGTAATTTAGAAATTATGCTGATATGATTTTTCACTTATATTATAAAAAATATATTATATCTTTAATAGTTTTATCAAAATTATTATTTTAAATTTATATTTACTATATATTATTAATTTTTATTTCATAGTTACATTTTTTTTTTCACAACAGCTGTATCTTAAAATCTACAGTACCTCAATCTCAAACACAACTTAAATCCTGTGATTTTGTTCTTGCCGTTTGATGTTCAATTCCTGTTTCAATTCTTTCTTTGTCAGTCATATTTGTTTCTTGGGAAAGTATTAAGGTCTTCGGGTGTTGTTAATTTGGGATCAAATCACAAAATTGGACTCCTTTTCCATAGTGCAGCATTTAGATATTGCCAGCTCTAAACCCATGTTCGGCTGGGTAGAGGAGGGGAGAAAGGGTTGGGTATTTTATTTTATTTTTTCCCCAAACTACTATTGCCTTTCTGATTCACCAATCAATGATCTACGTCATAAAACTGTTATTGAGGTCAAAATATGGTGTTGTTTTTCTTAGATACCATTGAAAATATTCGAAATCATAAAAAATCCTCTATTTCCAATAAAATAACTAATTATTCTGAGAAGAATAACTTCAAGTATGAATATAGAAATTTTGTTATTTCCGATAACATAACAAATTATTCAGAGAAAAATAACTTCATGTAGTGATTATCCCTGAACACGAAAGAGCCCTTCCACTTGTCGAGAATAGAATGAAATTGTCACAAGTCTTCGCTGAAGGATCAAAGAAAGTCTTTAGTGATTATTATTATTTTTTTATTTTAATTGATTGAATGGTGATTAAAAGGTATCTAATTGCCTCAAAGAGCGTAGTCGAATTGGTTTACAGTGATTCTGTCGTCTTTCAGGACTCGAGTTCGATTTTTAAATGTAACAAGAGAGTAAAAATTATATTTAGACTTATCCACTCCCCTTATCTTTTTTTTTTTTAAAAAAAGTGCCTAACTTTTGACCAAAAAGTATATTTTAGAAGTATTAAAAGTTATTGAATTTTAAGTAAAATGACTTGCAAACTACAGTACCAGCATCAGAATTTTTCTTTTTCTTTTACCTATTTTTTTAGTCAATGTTCATGTAATTACTTTTTAATTAATTTATGGGGAAAAAAAGTAATATGAGATTAACGCGCCTCATCAACATTTTCTTATCTGTTTAGTAAGTTTTCAACATATTTATTTTGCATCAGCGTTAGCACTAGGTGAAAAATTAAGTACTAAAAATAAGGGAATTATCGTAAAATGATTTATTCAAATACACTTTTATTCATATTTACTATACATTAAATAAATCACATGAATGGAAATTAAAATAAAAAATTAAGTATTAAAAATAAGGAATATATGTTTTGATGTGAAAAAATTAATAATAAAATAATTTTCTTGTACTTTTTATTTTATAAACATTTTCTTATAATAAATATATAAGAAAATTATTATAAAATGATAAAAAATTTATTATAAGAAAACTTGAATGATAAATAAAAAATTATTATACAATAAGTAATGAAATATTTTTCTTGCACTTTTACATTTAATTTTAAAATATTATAAAATATTTATTAGAAGAAAATGGTACAAAATAAAAAAGTAAAAGAAAAATATTTTATTATTAATTTTTTTCACATCAAAACAAATATTTCTTAGTTTTAATACTTATTTTTTTATTTAGTTTCTATTCATATAATTTATTTAATTTATAATAAATATAAATAAAAATGCATTTGAAAATAAGGGTGATATTGTAAACTAATGCTACCAAGAAGATTATTGGTTATTAGAAAAATAGTAAGGGAGTAAATGATATATATTAATTACAGTAGGGAAAAAATTGGTAATGTCCCATAATTTGATATCGGTAGCTTCCAAGAAATTATTTCGTGGACTTTGGAAAGGAAAAAGGAATTTGTTGCACCACCGTCTTGAAATTTTATTTGCAAATCATTTTCACAGCATATTCATTTTAAGTTCCTGCCTTTTGTCTTTATATCTATTATAGGGTACTCGATTCGTTGACTCATTGACCATATTAATTTTACAAAAGAAAAAATGTTTTCCAATACTACGAAATTAAGATGAAATTATAATGAACCATCTTTGAAGGTTCAAACAAGTACATATTTATTAAGTGTTTTTTCCTTAAATATAATTGTTCGAATGAAAATTAGATGGCTTCAATTTTTGGCAAAAAATCCAAGAACTTTTTTTATTATTATTATTTGTTAAGACCTAGAGCCTTATTTAGTTTAAAATAAAATATACTTTTATTTTAAATTTTTTTGGAAAGTTCAACTATATGCATAACAAACAATAACAATTGAAAAACTTTCACAGTCTGAAAGTTTATGGGGAAAGTCTTATCATGTGGAAGCAAAATCCTCAAAGACACAACACTGGAAACATCATGTCATTAGCTAATTACGTATATAAATTCTTTCCATTACTGAACTCGTTAATGTTCACAGCAAAGAATTTCGTGTGTTCTAAAATGAAAAAATCACATAATTTCTCCTCTTTTATGACTTGCTCGGCAAAAATTTGAAAATAGTTAAAACAAAGTGTTTGTAGGCAGACAAGGACCTCTTCGATGAAATATCGCAGTGAGTCTTACTTCCTAGAAGAATAGTTTCGGCGCATTGGATCAAGGGCTACATCAATCAACAGTGCAAATGGTGTCTCGATGAACTTTTAAAGATCCTCGATTGCAAGCACAATTATGGACAAATCGTAATCCCTGTTTTCTATCGCGTTGATCCATCACATGTGCGAAAGCAAATTGGGAGTTTTGGGGGTTTATTTTCGAAGCTTGGAGAACGATTTCCAGAGGTGATGCGAATATGGGGGAATGCTTTGACCGAAGCAGCCAATCTCTCGGGCTTTAATTCTCATGTCGTTAGGTAACAACAATTTTCTATCTAATTCCTATTGTCTTTGCATATTTAGTTTTCCAATTATTTTATTTGATGAAACTATTCTTCACATTAAATTAGTTATTTTATAGTGAAAGTAATTAAAAACAGACTATTCTCTGTCTCGTTTACATAGATTTGAACTTATTTACTGTTATCTTTTCACTAGGCCTGAATCTAAACTAATTGAGGAAATTGCCAATGAAGTTTTGAAGAGGTTAGACGATACATTTCAAAGTGATAACAAAGACTTGGTTGGAGTTGAATGTCCAATTAAAGATATTGAATTATTATTAGGCACTGAGTCGATGGATGTTTACAAATTAGGGATTTGGGGCATTGGTGGTATTGGCAAGACAACAATCGCAGGTGCTGTTTTTAGCAAAATCTCACGACATTTTGAAGGTTCTTACTTTGCTTACAATGTTAGAGAAGCAGAGGAAAATGGTGGATTAGCTCACTTGCGACAACAACTTCTTTCTACACTATTGAACGATGGAAATATGAAGAACTTTCCAAATATCGGCCTCAACTTTCAAAGCAAAAGGCTTACTCACAAGAAGGTTCTAATTGTTTTTGATGATGTCAATCATCCAAGACAAATAGAGTTCCTAATTGGACGTCTTGATCGGTTTGCTTTGGGAAGTCGAATCCTAATAACAGCAAGAGATAAGCAAGTGCTAACTAATTGTGGGGTGGATAAAATATATCAGATGAAGGAATTAGCATACGCTGATGCTCTTAAGCTTTTCAGTCAACATGCCTTTGGAGGAGGTCATCCCATTGCAAGTTATACAGAGTTGGCACACAAGGCAATAAAACATGCGCAGGGAGTGCCACTAGCTCTTAAAGTTTTGGGTTGCTTTCTATGCGGAAGGAGAAAACAGGAATGGGAAAGTGCAATGGTGAAACTGGAAATAGTTCCCCACATGGAAATTCAAGAGGTATTAAAAATAAGTTATGATGGCTTGGATGATTTTCAGAAGAATATTTTTTTAGATATTGCATGCTTCTTTGTAGGAGAGCATGAAGATAATGTATTAAGTTTTCTTAACGCCAATGGCCTCTTTGGACCAATAGGATTAAGTGTACTTATTGATAAGTCTCTCATAACTATATCAAAGTACAACATAATAAGAATGCATGATTTGTTTCGAGATATGGGAAGAGAAATTGTCCGAGAAGAATCCATCGATCATCCAGGAGAGCGTAGTCGATTGTGGTATCACAAGGATATTTACGAAGTTTTGATGAAAAACATGGTGAGCAACAATAGGTTTTTATTTTTGTCTTATTTATTTTAATTAGTATTGTTTGAACTTTTCTTTCTGAGTAAAAATAGAACTAATAATGCTTAAAATTAATAAAAGAATAATATTAAAAATTAGTAAAATAGAATAGATAAATTCGTTTTCCCCTCGCTCAATTGGTGACTTGCCCCTTGTTGGGCTAAGTAACTGTCTGTTATGACTTATTAAATGAGCATAAGTGCTTGTTTAATCCCATAGGCTCTTTTTATTTTTTTTAAGTGTTGTTTGATTGTTTCTTATTTAGAGTTTTTGTAGATTAAATAAATGATTTTACCTATATTAGTAAAAGCTCAAATTTTGGATTTTTGAGAGCAAATGTTAGAAATTTTTTTTAAAATGTTAGAATGTTTAAAACATCCTTTACTTTTTTGACAATCTTATTTGAGTTTGATCGTTTAAAAGTAACTTTTCGTTTGTTTTCTTCAATTACATAAATGTGATACGAACTTATGGTCTCCTATTGATTACTAGGGGACTAAAGCAACCAAGGGCATCTCCTTGGATATGTGTAAAGTCAATGGTGAAATTCAGCTACATCCCTGTACTTTTAGAAAGATGCCTAATTTGAGACTCTTGAAATTCTATGGAAAGAACAAATGTAAGGTGTCTAGGCTTCAAGGTCCGAGATTTACTGAAGTGAGATATTTTGAGTGGCATGAATGTCCAGTTAAAACATTGAACATACATGCAGAGAATCTTGTTTCACTTATATTGCCTCGCAGCCAGGTTGAACAACTTTGGGATGATGTTCAGGTAAATATATGTATGAAATTCTTTTTAGTAAAAAATTCTAAATCCAATTGATGCCATAATTAATATTCAAGGTGGTGTCACCCCTTTTCTCTCCATTTATTTATATTATTATTACTATTTGTGGCAGAATCTTGTTAATTTAAAAGAGATAGACCTCCGAGACTCCCTGCAGCTAATTAAGCTCCCAGACCTCTCACAGGCCAAAAATCTTGAGAGATTAATTGCACGGAGCTGTTCAAGTTTGATGGAGACTCACCCATCTCTTCAATATCTAAATAAACTTAAAATCCTGGATCTCGACTACTGCAAAGGCCTGAAGCATCTTCCAACTAGCATTCATTCAAAATCTCTTCAAGTACTTGGACTTCGTGGCTGCTCAAATTTGAAGAACTTCCCAGAGATCTCATCCTGTAATATAAAGGAGTTAGTTTTAGAAGAAACTGGAATTGAAGAACTGCCCTCATCCATTGAGGGTCTATCCGGGCTCTGCCATCTCTATATTAAAAAATGTACAAGGCTTGAGTACGTAGCGAGTAGCATATTTAAGTTGAAATCTCTTGAACGTACAGAAATCTCTGATTGCTCAAATTTGAAGAGGTTTCCAGAGATCCCATGTTGTAATATAGATGGAACTACTGGAATTAGGCGACCATCCTCATCTATTTTGGAGTTGAAGAACTGTTCAAGGCTTGAGAGTCTCCCAAGCAGCCTGTGTATGTTCAAATCTCTTACATCTCTTAAAATCATTGATTGCCAAAATCTTGAGAGATTGCCTGATGAACTTGGAAATTTAGAAAATGTGAAGGTGCTGACAGTTCAAGGAACCGCTATAAGAGAAGTACCAGAAAGCCTCGGTCGGTTGTCCTCGCTATCAGAGTTGTATCTAAACGACAACAATTTGGAGAGTATACCAGAAAGCCTTGGTCAGTTATCCTCACTGAGAAGATTGATTCTAAACAAAAACAATTTGAAGAGAGTACCAGAAAGCATCAAACATCTTTCTAAGTTGGAAAAGCTCGACATAAGCTATTGTGAGAGGCTTCAAACCTTAACAAAGCTTCCATGCAAACTAAGGGAGATACAAGCACATCATTGCTCGTCACTAGAAGCATTATCTGCAAGTTCGTCTTCAACTTCATTCCGTTCATCTGTTGACTTGAGGAATTGTTTCAAATTGAACCCAAATGAGCTCTGTGAAATTGTCCAAGATTCTCTTCAAAAAGATCATTCCAGGTGGAGGAAGAAGATGCAGGTGTGTCTCTAATTCACTCCCTTTTAATCCATCATCTTTTTCTTTCTTTTTTCTTTAGTTGAAGCTTTTAAAATCTTTTTTTTTTCCAAAAAAAAAAAATTGATCTTTTATGGTACAGTCATATGATGATAAATGGATCAGCGGGCGGATCCGCATTCTGTATGCTGGGAATGAAATTCCAAAGTGTGTGATCCACAGACGTATGTACATCCCAGGAAATGAAATTCCAGTGTGCTTTATATTTCAAAGTATGGGATCTTCCATAACCTTGGAGACGCCACCAACAGATTTCTTCAATAATAAAATATTAATTGGCTTTGCTTTTGGCGCTGTTGTAGCATTCGAAAAATATCATTACAGAGGCAAAAATTATACATATCTGGAGTGCAAATGGAAAGTCAAATCCAAAGATGGCTATGGAGATGTCTCGTGGGATGTTGGGACAATTAATTATGTGAAGTCAGATCACGTGCTTTTGGGGTACTATCTATTCGACAATATGAATTTGGATTATTTAGGTAAATATTCTGAGGTCAATGAGGTCTCTTTCCACATTCATGGTGTACATCTGGATTGCGGGGAAGTGAAAAAATGTGGGATTCGTTTATTGTACACTGAAGATTCAACAGAATCAACTGAAGAGGAAGAGGAACCACATCCCAAAGGACTGAAATATTCTTCAACTCCATCGCAGCTGGTATTCTTTGGATAACATTATCACTCCGCAGACCTTGTTTATTTAATTTGCTTGGTTTTTTCCATTTTTGTCTTCTTTTTATATATGTGATTTCAATATTATTGTAATGTTTAATAATTGCTATTGGATGGATGATCAATGAGTTTAGATGATACTCTCAGCAAAATTTCAAGATCTGTTTTTCCCACCTTATGTTTGCTTCATTATCTGATTTATATAATAGGTAGGAGTCTAGCCCCCACCTTCTTGGTAGTTTAGGGAAAATACATACATACATACATACATACATACATACATACACCCAATTAGTTATTTGTTTGACCAAATAAACTCTGTCCCTTCCATTTCCAGTTGACATTGTAAATTCAACGATCAAATAGTTGATTTTCTTTTAATTTCCTGCACATTTGAATCTCTATAATTGCTGCATTATTTTTTCCTGTTTGTTTCAATGACAGTTCCCCCTCCCCCCACCCCACCCCACTCCGGCCCCCGTGAGATTTCTTATATCCATTCAACATTTATAGCCGCCGTTGCTCTTGCAATGTTCTAAGTTAATTTAGCGTATCTGATGCCATCAAACTTAACTGGTTGCAGAGTTGCATTTTCCTGATGTTATATTGGGCCAGAGGATTGACCTGTTTTGTGGTCCAAAATTTATGTGGAACATTGGTAATTCCTTAGTAAGTTCAGTTGTATTAATGATTCTATAGCTAAAGTTCTGTTGAACTTTGAATCTTATAGAATATTTTGAGCTACAGCAATTGCAAAAATGGAAGTAGAATTAGTGCTACGCTGCAAAGCAATTTATCAGGCATGGGTTTACAAACGGATTGCATAATGATGCCGTTTAACTAGTTATTTTCCCTAAAGCCCGAGCAACTGAAATTGCTCCATCTCAAGCTACTAGAGTTGCCAAGGGGTATATGTGTGTTGTGCGCGTAATGCAAAATCAAGTGCACCAAATAATCATAGAAAAATAGAGGAAACATGAATTTAACGCGGTTCGACAATTATGCATACATTCACGGGAGCAAAAAAAATAATTATTTTATTAACAAGTATTAGAGTACTATATATGAGTAAAGAAACCTCACTTTTCAAAAACCAAATGCATCCAGTACTTTCACACACATTTAAAAAAAGTCCTCTTAATTACACACGCACCCCAATTGTTCACTCTCAATAATTTTTCACTTGAATTGATTCTCCCAAATTTGGGATGCAATGAAATGAAAAAATGCTCTCTATTTATAGGCACCAAGCTTGCACTTAACAACCAATTTGCATGCAATTATTTTAAAGATTTCGGCCACCGTTTCTACCTTTGAAAACACTCTCCAATTTCATAAAAAAAATCTTCATAAAGTTGCAAAAAATCTTCATTTTTGAAAACTCGATGCATGCGGCTCCTAACTCCTCCAAAAGTCAATTCTTGTGGCCACCTCCAAATGTAAAATGTTTGGCCAATTTTGAATCCATATATCGACTTTTCAACAATATGACGGGGACGGTAATTATCTTAGAGACTTAGACATTCTATTTATTTATTTTAAAATAATTTGCTGGTGTTGTAATTGTGAACTTCACCATGTATCCTGCATTGGAAAGTTAATCCTTCAATTGTGTCACCTATCCCACATAGAAAAATTGAACCACCCCCCCCCCCCCCCCACCCCCCATTACTTTTGTTGTCTATAAATATAATACATATATGTAATTACTTGGGGTAACAAAATTTGGAAGCTAATCAACAACAAATAACAAGGTACTCTTTAAGTACTTTGTTTTAGTTTAGAAACTTTTATTTATTTATTTATTTTATAACACATTATTAGCATAATGGCTAATTTAATGTGGTCAGTTTAATTTTTATTGTTTATATTCATTTCTTTTATGTTTTATCATTATTATTTTGTGAGATTATTACTTTGTTATTTTTATTGTTTATTGTTCATAATAATTTTGATGGCTGGTTTTATAATACCGCCTATAGTGTTATTATCTTTAAATTTTATGTTATTGATATGTTAATTTATATGGTTGGTTTAACTGTCTATGTTGTTTAATTTATTAGTTCATATGGCCGGTTTAACCACCTATCAAGTTATTTTAACTTCAACAAATTATGATTTGTTTTTAAATATTATTGTTGTAGTCTAAAGTCTATGACATAAATGAGGTGATGAGAACCTAAAGTTCTAAGATATGACTTTGAGTTAGAACCTGAAAGTCTAAATACTTGCAGTTCTAAATACCTGCATAAAGTTTCCACATATTCTATAATTACTATTGCTATTTATATATTTATATTATGACACTTATTTCTATTTTCTTTAATCATTGAGAGCAAGGTTCCTTGAGAAATGGCAAGTCTCACAAATCTGAAAATCCCTGCTCTTGAAGTTTCTAGAAGAAACTACCTTTCTTGGGTATTGGATGGTAAAATGCATCTTCAAGCTATGGGCCTAGAAGGCACTGTAGCGAAAGAAAACGAGGCATCTCTCCAAGAAAAATCAAAAGCCATGGTTTTCCTCCGCCACCATATACATGAGAGCCTGAAAACTCAATATTTAATAGTGGAGGATCCCCTAATTTTATGGAATAATCTCAAGGAGAGATTTGGCCACCAGAGGGATATTTCCCTACCAAATGCCAAACATGAGTGGTTAAACTTGAGATTCTAGGATTATGTAAGAGTCTCCGATTACAACTCTACTCTGTTCTGTATCACCTCAAAACTACAATTGAGTGCTGTAGAAATTACAAATAGAGATATGCTTGAAAAAACATTTACTACTTTTCATGCATCAAACGTTGTCTTACAACAACAATATCAGGAGCGTAGATACAATAAATATTCTGAACTAATACAGCTCTTTTAATTGTTGAGAAAAATAATGAGCTCCTGATGAAGAACCATGAGTTACATCCAACTGGCTCTCAACCATTCCCAGAAGCGAATGTAAATACACGTAACAATAATAAGTGTAATCGAGAAGGTAAAAGAGGTCGTGGTCATTATCATCGTGGTGGTTACAAGCATGAAGGACAACAGAACAACAAAAATACACACCACCAGAAGTAGAATGTTTATAAGAGACCTAAATACGGTAATGCAAGAAAGAATAATACTAGAAATGACAATGGAGAAATCTCTTATCAATATGGCGGAAAGGGACATTGGTCACGCACTTGTCGAACTGACAAGCATTTGGTGAACCTTTACCAGGCATCCAAGAAAGGAAAGGGAAAAATTGAGACAAATTTAGTGAATAACTCAAATTCTGTTGATCTTACTCAGTTGGATGTCTCTGATTTCTTTGAAGACATAGAGGGGAAAACAATCAATTAATTAATAATAGAAATGTCCAGACTTTTGTTATTGTACCCATCATTAATATATTGACTTTTGTATCTTTTTGTAGTTTTATCAGATGTACTTGATCTTGACGTCTAATGTGAACTTTTATTTAATAACAAGGTTATGGATTTTAGAAACAAATTTTTTGTTTTGGAATCAAAAGTTGGAGATGTTTGCTTGGCTGAGAATGCAACCACGCACACTATTCTTCAAGATAAAAAATATTTCTTGAAGATAAAATTCCTTGAAGGAAAAGTAAATATTATATCTGGTCTTGTAGACCTTATAGAAGGCTCTGGAAGAGCTATACTCTTGTTAGCAAGTGGAACAAAACTAATAATTCAGAATGCTTTATATTCAAAAAAAATCTAAAAGAAATCTGCCAAGCTTTAAGGATATCCACCAAAATGGGTATCATATTGAGACTTTAAATGAAAATAATGCGAAATCTCTTTGCATTACTAAAAATGTCTCAGGAAAGAAATACATATTAGAAAAGCTCAAAGCATTCTTATCAAGTTTATATTACACAATCATAAATACAATTGAAAGCTACACAGTAATGAATCAGAAGTTTATAGATCCAAAAATATTTATGTTGTGGCGTGATCGCCTTGGACATCCTGGATCTTCAATGATGCGCAGAATTATTGAAAATTCTTATAGACATCCATTAAAGAACCAAAAGATTCTATTGTCTAGTGAGATTATTTGTACCTCTTGCTTACAAGGAAAACTTATAGTTAGACCATCTTTTTCTAAGATTGGTTTTGAATCTGCAACATTTTTGTAAAGAATTCAAGGAAATATATGTGGTCCAATCCATCTTCCTAGTGGGCCATTTAGGAACTTTATAGTTTTGATTGATGCATCCGCACTGTGGTCACATGTTTGTTTATTATCCATTCGCAATGTTGCATTTGCAAGATTACTTGCCCAAATTATAAGGTTAAAGGCACAATTTCTAAATTACCCAATCAAAACCATACGTCTGGATAATCCTGGTGAATTTATGTCTAAGACATTTGATGATTACTGTATATCAATAGGTATTGACGTTGAGCATCCGGTGCCACATGTACATACACAAAATGGATTGGCAGAATCGTTGATTAAGCGATTGCAGATAATTGCAAGAACTTTACTTATGCGTACAAAATTACCAATATCAATAAGGGGTCATGCTATTTTACATGTTGCAGCATTAGTTCATCTTAGACCCATTGTTTATCATCAATATTCTCCATCACAGCTTGTACTTGGTCAACAACCTGACATTTCCTATTTACGTATTTTTTGTTGTGCTGTGTATGTTCCTATACCACCCCCTCAGCGTACAAAAATGGGACCTCAACGTCGCTTGGGGATTTATGTTGGTTTTAACTCACTTTCAATTATCATATATCTTGAACCCCTGACGGGTGATCTTTTCAACGCAAGTTTTGTGGATTGTCACTTTGATAAGACTATTTTTCCATTATTAGGGAATAGAAAACCTCCTGAAGTAAGACATAATTTTTCTTGGAAAGTCCTCACTTTGTCTCACTTAGATTCTCATACCAATCAATGTGAAAATGAAGTATGAAGGATAGTACATTTGTAGCAAATTGCAAATCAACTGCCAGATGCTTTTACAGATGCAGCAAAAGTAACCAAGTCATACATTCCAACTGCTAATACGCCAGCTCGGGTGATTGTTCCTGTTGAACAATCAAGTGTAAAAGTAGTTAATAAATTATTTGTTACTCCATAGAAACGTGGTAGACCACTTGGTTCCAAAGACAGTGCCCCCCGAAAGAGGAAAATGAAAAACCACGATCTTGTTGAAAATACTCAAACCATAAATGTACCCCCATCATCTGAATCACCAGAAGAGCTAATGATCCTTGATGAGACACAAGTCCTCGAAGGGACAATAACCCCTGAAGAGGTACAAAAACATAAAAATGAGGAAAAATCTACAAGCTATACTTATACAAAGGAAATGTGGGATCATAATGAAATAAACATCGATAGTGTATTTTCATTCAAAGTAGCTACTGAAATTACAAATGATTTTGAGCCTAAAACTGTCAATGAATATAGACAAAGGCATGATTGGCCTCAATGGAAAGAAGTAATTCAAGCAGAATTAACTTCTTTGGCTAAACGTGAAGTTTTTGGGCCTGTAGTTCAAACGCCACAAGATGTCAAACCTATTGGATATAAATGGGTGTTTGTAAGAAAGCGTAATGAGCATAATAAAATTATCAGATATAAAGCGCGACTAGTTGCACAAGGTTTCTCCCAGAGATCTAGTATTGACTATGAGGATACGAATTCTCCAGTGATGGATGCTATTACATTTTGATTTCTAATCAGCTTAGCGGTCTCAGAAAGACTTGACGTGCATCTTATGGATGTAGTGACTACATATCTATATGGGTCACTTGATGCTAATATTTATATGAAAATTCCTAGCAGATTCAAAATGCTTGAAGCATTTAAATTAAGGGATCGTAATATATGTTCAATCAAGTTACAACAGTCTTTATATGGATTGAAATAATCTGGACGTATGTAGTACAATTGTTTAAGTGAATATTTGATTAAAAAAGGATATAAAGATGATCTGATTTGCCCATGCATATTCATTAGAAAATCTGAATTTGGGTTTGCAATTGTAGCAGTTTATGTTGATGACATGAATTTACAAGGAACTCCTAAAGATATCCTAGAAACTGTTGAATATTTAAAGAGAGAATTTGAAATGAAGGATTTGGGCAAAAAAAAATATTGTCTCGGCCTGCAGCTCGAGCATCAAACAAATGAAGTACTTATTCATCAATTAGCTTATATTGAGAAAATCTTAAAATGATTCAATATGGATCATGCTCATCCACTAAGCACCCCTATGGGTGTTCGGTCTCTCAATCCTAAAAAGGATCCATTTCACCCCAGAGAGGACAACGAAGAAATAATTAGTCCAAAAGTGTCATATCTTAATGCAATCGGTGCTTTATTGTATCTAGCTCAATGCACTATACCGGACATTGCATTTTCTATGAACTTGTTGGCAAGATTTAGCTCAGCGCCAACACGTTGACATTGGAATGGCATCAAGCACATTTTCAAATACCTTCATGGAACATTGGACTTAGATTTATTTTACTCAAATGAGCCAACAAAGAATTTTGGTCTTATTGGCTACATAGATGCAGGCTATCTCTCTGATCCTCACAAAGCCCGTTCACAAACAGGATATGTTTTCACTTACAATGGCACAACAATTTCGTGGCGATTTACTAAGTAAACCTTTGTTGCCACCTCGTCCAATCATTGAGAAATTGTTGCATTACATGAAGCAAGCAGAGAATGTATTTGGCTGCGGTCTATTATCCATCATATTCAGAGTGCATGCAATTTGTCTTCCACCACAGGTACCCCAACAATTATATACAAAGACAATGTTGCGTGTATTTCTCAAATTAGAGTGGGATACATCAAGGGTAATAGAATAAAGCATATCTCACCAAAATTTTTCTATACTCATGAGCTGCAGCAAATTAAGAAAATTAAAGTCAAGTAGATATGCTCCACTAACAACTTTGCTGACCTTTTCACTAAATCGTTGCCCACATCGACATTTGAGAAGTTAGTCTGCAATATTGGCATGCGTCAATTCAACAAATTATCTAATTAATACAAGGAGCTATTTCATCAGGGGGCGCATATTGTGAAGATAAGATTTTATGTGGCTATGTTAGATAAATGTGCATTGTACTCTTTTTCCTTCGACCAGGTTTTGTCCCATTGGGTTTTACTGGCAAGGTTTTAATGAAGCAGTATTAAGCACACATAATATAGTATCTAAATGGTGAAGTTCAAGGGGGAGTGTTGTAATTGTGAACTTCACCATGTATCCCACATTGGAAAATTAATCCTTCCATGGTGTCGCCTATCCCACATAGAAAAATTGAACCCCCATCATTGCTTTTGTTGTCTATAAATATAATACATATGTGTAATTACTTGGAATGACAAAATTTGGAAGCTAATCAACAACAAATAACAAGGTACTCTTCAAGTACTTTGTTTTAGTTTACAAACTTTCTTTTATTTATTTATTTTAAGGCCATCTACAGTACATGCACGTATTGCATACATGTAAAAAAAAAAACCAATAAACATGAAACACCCACCAATTTAGAACCATTAACTTCAGTTTCAAATTTAATAGTGGTTGTTTCATGTTTAATGGTGGGTGTTTTATATTTATTGGTCCTTTTTCTTTTTCATGTATGCAATACATACATGTATTGTAGCTTAAGCCATTTATTTTATAACAGCTGGTACGTTTTGGATTTGTAACCCATTATGTACTCGTTTTAATTGTCACTAGCTTTATTGCATTTGTGCATTCTTTCCTCTGTTCTTGAAATTTCAGACATAAATCCACTTTCCACTTCCCTTTCTTTTCGCCTCTGTTCTCCTGTTAGTTCGATCCTTCTCTTTACTATATTGGAAGCTTAATTTGTTGATGACAAGTACCAGAATCATTGGTGAAATAATAAAATAGATCAAGCTACTGCTTCTATATCGAGGTGCACAAATAACAGCTGATATTCCATGGATTGCATAAATTGGCCATTCAATGTCATTGGCTTCTGCAAAGTCTGAATCCGAGAGCTCCTAAGAAAATTCATGAACGTCTCAAGTCCATACTGGCTAGTGCTCCTTAGAGCAAGATAGGCAGAATAGCTCTGCTAGATGCTATGGCACAGAAGATTCGCAAGTGTTTGAAAGTCCGTGTTCTAAACCTCCTACGTAGGTTACAAAGGGGTCTCAAATATTTCAGGATGAGCTAGTACAGTTTTTAAGGTTTCTGAGAATTAAGATTGATGAAATCCTAATCTTAAACCAAAGAACAAGATTGAAGAACCACCAAGGCACCAATCCTCAACCACCAGGCTAAGAACTGCACAAAACACCCAAGTCTGAAGGAACAATCAGTACCCTTTCATTTTCCAAATCATACATAAAATTGAGTAAGAATTATTGAGGAGAATCTAATATTTACAAAAAAACAAGTTTTTTACAAAATGACTAGGAGATTAGAGAGAACCATGCCCAGAAATCGAACGCTCAGCTTTATACCCAGATTTCTGGTTTTTTATTTTTTATTTTTTTAGCAAACTCTTATTCTGTCCGCTATGCACGTCAGCTTGGATAATTTCGAAAAGCACCCAAGCAGGCTGTTTTTATCATATAGTCCAGCTGACTTCCAAATGCTGGCAAATAAGTCCAACAATATTTGCAAAACAGCCCAGTAACAACAGCTAAGTGATTAGATGGTCCAAAGTACTGCAGGACGAGACCTTTAGCTATACATAGTATATGGACTAGTCACATAGGATTTAATTAGGAACTGTTCAATGGCTTGAACATCTGCGAAGAAGCATATTTCAGTTGAAAGATCTTCAAGGTCTTAATCTTTCTCGCTATTTGAATTTGAAGAAGTTTCCACAAATCTCATCTTGTAATAAATAAGGCTATATTTAAATGGAATTGTAATTGAAAAATTACCTTCATCCAATGGCAGTCCCAACCAACTCAATTAGGGGTGTTTGATTCAAAAAATTTAATTCATTTGGGGAAACTTAATTTTTTTTAATAAATTCTGTGGTTGTAGAAATTTGAACCAAGTCTCCAAAACTATAAAGAAAAATTCTTACGACTAAATTATAAGTATTATGTTGAATTTGAATGTAGCTAATTTTTTTTTTTTTGTCTTTTTCAAAAGGAGACTTAAGATATATTTAAAAAAAATAATGCCTTATAAGGCCCTTCTTAGGCCTTGGTCTTAATTGGATCCACCCACGCCATCATCAATCAATTATCTCTCTGGACTTGTTGCATTGTCTTATTACCTAAATAGGAAAGTTCAAATTATTTTAGCAAAATAAAATTATACTATTTGAAATAAAAAAAACACTTAAATCCGACATCTTAAAAAAAAAAGAATTAAGACAAAATTATCATTAACCATCTTAGAAGATTTAAAAAAAACATATAATACTACTACTACTACTATTATTATTATTATTATTATTATTTTCATGATTTCCTTCTCGATGGTATTACTTTGATGTCGGGACGGTATTCGATATATATGCCTGTGTTGGACAGTTGGGGACACTTGTGTTTGAAGTTGACCAATTTTGTCATCATTTAATGAAGTTTCATTTATTCTTAAAAAAAAAAAGGAAAAAAGTTTGCTGAATATTTTAACCATCACAACTGATCAGTTATTTTTGTTAAAATTAGTAATTACGTTAAAAAAATACAAAATGACTAATAATACATCTTACATTATTCCTTAGGTAGTGCGTAAATACTGGGGAACAATTTCAAAGACTTAGGTCTAAAGACAACCCCAAACAGCAAAAATGATCCGACTACATTAAAATAGACATAAATCTAATGTGATTTTTGGTAGGTCTACTATAAATGCCACAGCCCACAGTTCACTTATAATATTAATAAAGGAGAAGCAAGTTGACTTCACCAAAAAAACACGAATGCATGTGTAACATAATTTCGCATCTAAAAAGACAATATAGAGTAATTAAAATTCCCTCAATTATATATTCTTTTTACCGCACATTGAGTTTGTCTAATTGCTGTTTTTTATTTTTTTGAATTAAATTGTTTAAATGCTAATGTTTTGTTCATAAATTTACAAGAATCTGAATCCGCGATTTTTAATTTTATTAATCGAATGAAATTTCCTCGTTGAATACTCTTAAGGATAAAGTTAAGTAGTGTGTATTTGGTATGGCTTTTGAACATGCCATAAGTGCTTTTTTTATTTTGAAAGCACTTATTAAAATTTTTAGTAGTGTATGGTTAAAAGAGAAGTAGAGCTTTTGGGCTCTCCAAAAGCTGTTTTATTCTTTTTCTAGATTTTAGTTTTTTTTCTAAAGACTAAAATTTGGGTTTTTGGAAGTAACGGCAGAATAATTCTTTTATTTTGTATATAACTTGTATGTTAAATTTGAACACCAAAAGAATGTGTAATTTTCATATAAATTGATAGCTTGGCTGCGTTTTGTGAAAAATTGTATGATTTCAAAGTTAGTTCTTTTGTATATCCTTTTTGGTAATTTAACAATTTAAAAGCAGTTATGGTGTTGTAAAACCAAATAGCCTAATAGTTAAAAAAAAGCTTTTTTAATTGACAATAAAACACCCAAAAGCTTTTTGTCAAAAGCTCTTTTTAGAAAAGTTCTACTTCCATAAGTTTTATTCAATAAGCTCAACCAAACAAGACCTAAAGTTTTGTTTGATATAACTTTTCAATTAAAGCTTACTTATTTTGTTAGTTAAGCTTTTACAAGTAGAACTTTTGTCAAAAAATATTAATTGTTTAATTGTCAATAAGAGCTTATATTAAAAATTGTAAAATTGCTTGAATAAGAAACTTTTTTTTTTTAGGTTATATTACAAAAGAAATGAAATAAGATAATCAAATAATTAAGTAAAAGATATTTTAGATATTTAACATTTAAAAAAAAAATTTCAACATCTACTCTTGAAAACTTAAAATTTAGACTTTGCTAAAAGAGGCAAAATAGTTTATTTAATTTTAAATTCTCTACTTAAAAAAAATATCAAATAATAATAATTTTTTTTTAAAAAAAAATTATTAGATTAAATAAGCACTTATAACTTTTAAATAAGTCAAACTAAACAGAAATTAACAAAAATTGAGTATAAGTTAAAAAGTTGATAAAGTGCATGAAGTTTATTGAGTCACCAATCACAGGTGTCATTCAAGGTATCTTCTTGCCTCGCAATTATTTGCTAAATTTTTTAAACTAAAATAATTTTCTTTAAACGAAACTTTAGAAGGGATAAAGTTAGTCATATTTTTTTAGAGAGTCCAAGCTTATGTATACTACACAATTACAACTGTAAATTTTTACATTCTTAAGTCCTGTTTGGTATTATGATTGGTCAGTTATAATTAAAAAATAATAATGCTAAAATATTTGATAAGCACATATTATTATAGTTTGAAAGTTTGTTAGGTTTTCTTTGATCTCCATTTATATGATAAAAAACTAATAATATTATGTCTCAAAATTATTATTTAAAAATTATATTTATAATATATTAATAATTTTTATTTCATAGACATAATTTTTTTCCAACGGTATAATTTTTAAGCCACAGAGTCTTAGTATTAAATAAGGCTTAAAAACTTTATCAGTGACTCTCAGTGTCTCATCATGCACAACAGTCGAAACATCATAATGGCATTAGTCATGTATCTTCTTTTCTGTTAGTGATCTCATTAATGTTCGCAGCAAAGAATTTTGTACGTTTCAAAGTGAAAGAGTAATTTGAGATCAAAGAATTGCATAATTTCTCCTCTTTTATGACTTGCTCCACAAGACGGCACGAGTTTGAAAAGAGAGAAATATTAAAGAGTTTTAATTAGATTAATGGTCGTCCCTAAATGTAATTTTGCAGCGAGAATGGTTTTATTAGAGTTTAATTCGACTAATGGTTTTATTACGAAAATAAGGGGCTGCTACTGGCGTTTTCCCCTAAGACTACTCCATTTATTTCTTCGGTTGGAATAAAGCAGTACTATGTTTTTTTATTATTGACACGGTGTTCGAATTTCAACTAAATCTAAAAGTCAACAAATTAGGCGGGCAATTTAAGACCACCAAGCTTCAGTATAACCTTTGACAAATTATTGTCCCAAGGCCAGTCCTTGGTAGTGAAATATCTATAAATTCTTTTATAGCTCATTAATTGATTTATCAATTGTTGTTATATGATCAAAATCTCTCATGTTATGGCTCTGTCTTCTTCTTCTCATCCACACCCCGGTTTGACTTTGAGTTTGATGAATCCTCGAAACAATAAGCACGATGTTTTTCTTAGTTTCAGAGGAGAAGACACCCGTGACAACTTTACTAGTCATCTTTTTTCAGCTTTGTCTAAAAAACACATTGAAACTTTCATTGATGGTCAGCTTATCAGAGGAGATGAAATTTCACAGTCTCTTCTTGATGCAATTGAGGCATCAGCCATTTCAGTCATCATTTTCTCAGAAGGGTATGCTTCGTCCAAATGGTGCCTCGATGAACTTTTAAAGATACTCAACTGCAAGAACAATTCTGGACAGATAGTGATCCCTGTCTTTTATCGCGTTGATCCATCACATCTGAGGAAGCAAACTGGGATTTTTGGGGAATCAATTTTGAAGCTTGAGGAACGATTTCCAGAGAAGATGCAAAGATGGAGGAATGCTTTAACGGAAGCAGCCAATCTCTCTGGCTTCGATTCTCATGTCATTAGGTAACAATAATCTTCTATCTAATTCTTGGTATTTATAAAAATGAGTTCAAATATTTATCAATAATATATTAATTAAATCAATTTTATCCGCATTAGGTCATTATCTTGAAAATTTAATTTTCCTATTATTTTATTTGATGAATACGTTTCACATTAAATTAGCTGTTTTATATTGCAACTAATGAAAAACACGGGATTATCTGACCTTGTTTACATATATAATTTGAACTTAGTTGCTGTTATGTCTTCACTAGGCCTGAATCTAAGCTTATTGAGGAAATTGTCAGTGAAGTTTTGAAGAGGTTAGACGATACTTTTCAAAGTGATGACAAAGATTTGGTTGGAGTTGAATGTCGAATTAAAGAAATTGAATTATTATTACGCACCGGGTCTGCGAGTGTTTGGAAATTAGGGATTTGGGGCATCGGTGGTATCGGCAAGACAACTGTTGCTGGCGCTATTTTTAGCAAAATGTCTAAACATTTTGAAGGCTCTTACTTTGCTCATAATGTTAGAGAAGCGCAAGAAACTGGTGGATTAGCTCACTTGCGACAACAACTTCTCTCAACGTTATTGGATGATAGAAATGTGAAGAACTTTCCATATATCATCCTCAACTTTCAAAGCAAAAGGTTTACTCGCAAGAAGGTTCTAATCGTTTTTGATGATGTTACACACTTAAAACAAATAGAATTTTTAATTGGCCGACTTGATTGGTTGGCTTCAGGAAGTCGAATAATAATAACTACGAGAGATAAACAAGTGCTTTCAAATTGTCGGGTCGATCAAATATACGAGATGAAGGAATTAGTAGACGTTGATGCTCTTAAGCTTTTTAGTCAATGTGCTTTTGGAGGAGATGATCCAAATGCAAGTTATACAAAGTTGACACACGAGGCTGTAAAATATGCTAAGGGAGTTCCATTGGCTCTTAAAGTTTTGGGTTCCCTTCTATCTGGCCGGAGAAAGGAGGAATGGAAAAGTGCTATGAGAAAACTGGAAACAGTTCCTCACATGGAAATCCAAGAGGTCTTGAAAATAAGTTATGATGGCTTGGATGGCCATGAGCAAGATATCTTTTTAGATATTGCGTGTTTCTTGGTAGGAGAGGATAGAGATCAAGTAATACGGTTTCTTGATTCTTGTGGCTTCTTCGCAGAAATAGGATTAAGCGTACTTGTTGATAAGTCTCTCATAACTATAGACTACAGCACGATAAGGATGCATGACTTGTTGCGAGATATGGGAAGAGAAATTGTTAGGAAAGAATCCATCGATCATCCAGGAGAGCGCAGTCGATTGTGGCATCATAAAGATATTTATGAAGTTTTGACGAAAAACACGGTGAGTAATAATAAGTTTTCAATTCTAATATTATATCTTTTGTTCGATTTAGATTAGCATTTTGTCTGAATTTTTCTTTGAATAGAAATACAATGGATATTGCTTAAAGTAAATGGAAGAATAATGTTAAAAATTATTAAAATAAATAGATAAATTAGTTGTCGCCCGGGCACAGTTTGTAACTGGCCCTTGTTGGGCTAAATAAATAAAACAGCTATTCCTTTTCGGCTTTCAAGCACTGCCCCAACCCTTATTTAAATTGAAGTATGAAGATACATAGCAAGTTATTTTAATTGTATGTAGAATATTTCATGGAAAAGTTGTAAATTTATATTAGAATATACATATAAAAATTTTTCTAGAATTTTTCTATTTGATATATCTGCTAAAAAAACAAATATCCATAGTTCAATATAAAGTAATAGTAACATTTCTAGTTGAGTTTGATCCGTTAAAAGTAATTGTTCTTTTGTTTGCTTCATTTATATAAATTTGATTCCAACGAATATGGTTTTTTATTGATTACTAGGGAACTAAAGAAATCAAGGCCATCTCTTTGGATATGTCTAATGTCAATAGTGAGATACACATAAATTCTTATGCTTTCTCAAAGATGCCTAAATTGAGATTCTTGAAATTCTATGGAGAAAACAAATGTATGGTGTCTCATTTCGAGGGTATGCCATTTGCTGATGTGAGGTATTTCGAGTGGCATAAATCTCCATTTACAGCATTGAATATACGCGCGGAGAATCTTGTTTCACTTATATTGCCTGGCAGCAATGTTGGACGACTTTGGGATGATGTTCAGGTAAATATTTACATGAAATTCTGTGAGTAATAAATCCCAAATACAATTATACTATAATTAATATTTGTCCCTCTCTCTACTTATTCTTATTGTTATTGTTATTATTTTTTGTTTTTGGGGGCAGAATCTTGTTAACTTGAAAGAGATAGACCTCAGTGGCTCCAAGCAGCTAACGAAACTCCCAGACCTCTCACTGGCCCAAAATCTTGAGAGTTTGGATCTATGGGGCTGTTCAAGTTTGATGGAGACTCACTCATCTATTCAGTACCTAAATAAACTTGCTTTCCTTTATCTAGTCTCCTGCGAAAGCCTGAGGAGTCTTCCACATACCATTCATTCGGAATCTCTTTTCGAATTTCGACTTTCTGGTTGCTCAAGTTTGAAGAGGTTTCCGAAGATCTCATCTTGTTTCTTTAAAGATTTAGATTTGGAGAGCTGTGGAATCGAAGAACTACCCTCATCAATCGAGTGCCTATGCAATCTCAGAAGTCTAGATCTTCTCAACTGTACAAGGCTTGAGTACATCGCGAGTAGTATATTTAAGTTGCAGTCTCTTGAATCAGTTCGTATTTCTAAGTGTTCAAATTTAAAGAAGTTTCCAGAGATCCCATCTTCTATTATTGATGAAGCTGGAATTAAGCAACAAGCCTTATCTAAGTTGGAATTGAATAACTGTTCAAGGCTTGAGAGTTTCCCAAGCAGCCTGTGTATGTTCAAATCTCTTATATCTCTTAAAATCACTGACTGCCCAAGACTTGAGAGATTGCCTGATGAACTTGGAAATTTAAAAGCCTTGGAAGAGCTCGCAGTTGAAGGAACTGCTATAAGAGAAGTGCCAGAAAGCCTTGGTCAGTTGTCCTCGCTAAACATATTGATTCTAAACAATAACAATTTTCAGAGAATACCAGAAAGCGTCAAACATCTTTCAAAGTTGGAATATCTCAACTTAAGCTATTGTGAGAGGCTTCAAACCTTGCCAGAGCTTCCGTGCAATCTATATGATTTGGATGCACATCATTGCGCATCACTGGAAGCATTATCAGGTTTCACATCAATTTCGTTCAGTTCATTTGTTGACTTGAGGAACTGCTTCAAATTGGACCCGAATGAGCTCAATGAAATTGGCAAAGATTCTCTTCAAAATGATCACGCAAGGTGGAGGAAGAAGAGGCTGGAGGTGTGTCTCTAGCTCACTCCATTTATTCTATTTTCTTTGGTTGAAGTTAAAATTATTTTCTTAAAAATTATGCTTCTTGTGGTACAGTCATACAATGATAAATGGATCCGTAGATGTATGTATTTCCCTGGGAATGAAATTCCAAAGTGGTTTAGGTATCAAAGTATGGGATCTTCTGTAACTTTGGAGACGCCACCAACCAGTTTCTTCAGTAAAGATAAATTAATGGGCTTTTCTTTGTGCGCTATTATGGCATTTCCGGACGATCATCCCAATCATTCTGGTTATTATAGTGTGGAGTGTGAATGGAGAGTCAAATCCGAAGGTTGTTATCGACATCTTTGCTCCTGGTATTTTGGGACAATTAGTTATGTTGACTCAGATCACGTGCTTTTGGGATATTATTTATTCGATCGCGAAGATTTAGGTAAATATTATGATGAGGTTAATGAGGCCACTTTGTACATTCTTGGTTTTTTCGGTGAACGTCTGGAGTGCTGCGGAGTGAAAAAATGTGGGATTCATTTACTATACGCTGAAGATTCTACAGAATTAACCGAAGAGGATGAGGAACCGCACCCTAAAAGACTTAAATATTCTTCAACTCGACGGCAGTTGGCACTCTTTGGATAAATAATCGCTCGGTCGACCTTGTTTCTTTGGCGCATGCGTTTTTTTTTTCTTCTGGGTCTTGTCTTTTTTATGCGTTTCAATAGTTATTATTGGATGGATGATCAATGAATTCAAAATGGTAATTAATTAATTAATGAAGGATATACATGTATGAGTTCTATTTGCTTTGTCTTTTGCTATTTAATGGTAGTTAACCAATCATTCTGCAGTGTTGATGCCGAAATTCAATTAAGTTAGTTAGTGACTCAATACCAAATTCCTGCAATCACAAAAAACAGTGAGAGGTATTGAAAGTTTTTTTGGCGTTAACCTTTTAACACCCAAGTCAGTTTATGCGTTCCCAAAAAAATAAAAAATATAATCAAGATTGGTCAAGACCCCTGGTCAAAAGAGTAAAAAATATTATATGGAGAGAAAAGTTAAAAAAAGAAACTCCCCCATCTCCCCCCTAGATCGTGGTAATAACTATTAATAGATTAAATTCATACCTTGATTTTTCAAAGGAGATCTATGGCGGTTCATTTGATTGAGTCTTGCTTCCTAATGATTTGATCTAATGTCTCCTCAAACCCATCTGCTCACGGTCACCATAATGCTTCAAATCAATTAATATTTTTAAATAATAGACTTTATGTCTAGAATCCAATAAAACTAGAATAATCAATCAAAGAAAATAAATATGTCAGCAAAATAATAATGGTGCAAACACCACAAATCTAAGTAGCCAACACAAAAACCCAACTAACTTGTTTAAGACATTATGCCAAGCATGTTGCGGGCAGATTAAAATAAACTCATTTGTAAATGTAACAGAATGCAATCTTTGCTCAATAAATTATGAATGAAGCCCATTCTACCAAGATTATTTTATAAGATAATGTTATCAACAAATTTCAAGAGATAATATTCAATTCTTTCATTAAGGAAATCATGCATGTTATCGAAGCAAGCAAGTTTCGGAAGAATTTCCAAGCATCTCACTTTCGATAGACAAAATACCATGGAATTGCAATTTATGTTTTAATGAAAATTTACTTAAAAGACTAGAAAGATAAATAAGTGAAAACCTTCTCAGGCAGCATTCAATTTAGCCTTGGTTGGCTTTCTTGTTTAAGCAGGCTTTTTTGTTTATGCACTGTTACATTCTACTTTGTATCGACCAAATGAAAATTGATAAAGGTACAAAATTGGCTTCTTGTCCTGATCCCCACAGACAACGCTAAATGTTGATGCCGAAATTCTATTGAGTTGGTTAGTGACTCAATATCATATCCCTGTAATCACAAAAAACAGTGAAAGACGACGGAAGTTCTTCCTATGTTAACCCTCTAATGTTCAAGTCAGTTTATAGGTTCTCAAAAAAATAAAAAATATAATCAAGATTGGTCAAGAACCCCCTAGTCAAAAGAGTAAAAAATATTATATGGAGAGAAAAGTTAAAAAAGAAACTCCCCCATCCACCCTTTAGATCATGGCAATAACTATTACTAGATTAAATTCATACCCTAATTTTTCGGAGGAGATCTATGACGGTCCATTTGATTGAGTCTTACTTCTTGGTGGCTTGATCTAATGTCCCCTCAAACCCATCTACTCACGGTCACCACAATGACCTCCTGATAGAGATAGTCTGCTCGTGGTCTCAAAAACTATCTCTTGCTTAAGATGGTCTATTTATTTTTTACTTAGAGAAGATCTGGTCACCCTATCTCATTCCCCAAACATGTAGATCTGCTTCTTTTTTCCTAAACAAATTACAAAGGCTTGAACCTATCCCAAGAAGCATATTTAAGTTGAAAGATCTTCAATATCTTAGTCTTTCTCACTGTTTGAATTTGAATAGATTTCTTAAGATCTCATCTCATATTATAAAAACATTATATTTAGATGGAACTGCAATTGAAGAAATACCTACATGTATGAGTGTCTTTCTAGACTTGTTGCATTGTCTAATGATCTGTTCAAGGCTTGATCATCTCTCGAGAAGCATATTTAGGTTGAAATATCTTAAAGATCTTAATATCTAGGTTTCTGGAGATGTAATCTTTTATATTACATTTTTATATTTAAAAGGAACAACAATCAAAGATGTGCCTGCATCCATTGAACGTCTCTGCAAACTATTTATCTTGAGCCCTTTCAAATTGTATAAGGCTTGAGAGTTTGCCAAGCAGCCTATATAAGTTGGACGGTCTTTAAAATCTTTATCTCGATGATTGCCCGAATCTACAAAGATTGCGAGACGAACTTGGAAATTTAGAAGCTTTAAAGCGGCTGCATACAGAAGGAAAATACAATGATAGAAGTACCTTGGTATATTATATTTCAAGAGATGTAGAGGTCATGAGAAAATGGGTTCATCATTACCTATTCAACGGACTAACTTGAAAGCTTTGTCAATTATCGTTTTTATAAAATTTGTAACTAGACGAAAACCATTTTGGGAGCGTACCAGAAAGCATTATACATCTTTCTTTGTTGGAATGCTCTACTTTATCTATTGCCAGAGGCTTCAATCCTCACCAAAGTTTCCATGTAATCCAGTTTCAGTGAAGGCATGCTATTGTACGCCAGTGGAAGCAATATCAGGTTATCATTAATGAAGATAGGTAATTTGACTCAGGAGTTGTGTAACGCCAAAATTTTCATGAATTTTTAATTATAGGAATTTTTTTTATTAGAATTTATAAGTGGCACTATTATCTCTACTAATAAAGATTACTCATGAGGTAATTTTGGAAAAGGCTTATATTTTCCAAAACCTAATAGGGTTTCTTAGGACTTCCTATAAATTCATACTTTAGAATTCAAACCCTTTCTTAAAAGAGAATATTAACGGTTAGTAAGATTTACTCTCACTATTCTCCACACGTTGTTCTATCTCTCTATTAGCGTTTTATTGGCATGATTTTAGATTGTTACAGACCATTATGCATAATTTAGAATGTGTTTAAGTTGAGTTTAAAGCTTTGATTTATTGTTGATTCTTATTAATCAATCCTAAGGCAATAAACTTACTAGACAATTTTGGACAGCATGACTATCTCAAAATTTAATGTTGAGTCTTTCATCTTTTTGAAAATAGACATGTAGGGCTTACTAAATAAATTTTGTTTCGTAAAATTTGATTTTTTTTTATTTTATATGGATTTTTGAATCTGACACTATTGCATTGAAAAACTGTGATTTCAGCAAAATGACCAAATTCACAAAATTATTTGTAGGGCCGAATGAACTTGAAAAATTCTATGATTTTAAAAATAGGTTATTATATATGTCTATACTTCCAGTTTTAATTTCATAATTTTTGGATGTATGTATAATTTTATAAAAATCTCGAAATTCATATTGTCCAGTTAAGGCACTGTGAGACAGTTTCGAATTTATCAAGAAACAAATAGTTTTGAAAATGCTTTTGGTGTCGAATCCTTTTGAAAAATTTATGGGAGATAGTCATGGATGTCCAGAATAATCCTGCAAAATACTATGTCATTTTGATTTCTAGATTAAGAGTTAAAATTCTAAGAATTAGACTTGTACGAGTATGAATTTGAAAATCAGGTTCTTAGAATAAGTTATTAATGGTTACAACTTGTATTTGTTTAAGGTATTGGATGTGTTTGAGGCTATTAGAGGCTTTGAGGAGTGTTTAGATCATTGCTTTTATCAAGGTAAGTAACTTTATTTCTAATATACTAGATACGTATGATTATTTTGATGTTACTATAAGTTCATGTGTTTTTATAGTTCTTTGAAAATCAATTGTTTTCATAACAAAAATAGTTTGTGTAAATGTTTTCAAATCTAAAAATTATGTTATTCTTATAGTTTCAAAAAAAATATTATAAATGCTTTTAAATATGTAATTTATTTTGTTATATGATTACCTTTTATGATTTTGTTGATAAAATATTTTGCAAGCCTAAATTATTGTTATCGACTTTTACAAATTTGATATGAATGTTTTGTACTCATATACAATTTAAATTATTTATGATTGTATGGGGGCCACGTCTTTAGAATATATAGGAGTCACCTCTTAATGGACAGAGCACCACGAAGTATCACATATAGTGCAAAGTGCCTCGTATAATTTATTACATATGAAAAACTAATTTAAATATTTTGGCTCATCGTTTATAATTATTTTGATTTTGATTCTAATCATATACTATGATACATATATGTTTTGGACTAATATTGGGTTTCTGTTTTGAGTGTGCACATGATATTCTGATTCTAATTTTATTTCTCATAGGGTTCGAAGTATAGGTGACACTATGTGACATGAGCTAACCTTTAATTTTTTTGCATGTACGCTATACTATTTGCTTTCATAATTAACTATACTTCTAATATTTTGAATTATTATGAACTTATGTTATCTTATTGTAATACGTCATTTTATTAATTATAATATATGTTTTGATAAAAAGAAGGCTTGCAATATTTATGGTACCGATAAACCTAGTGTGTTGGGAATTGTTTTACTTACTGAGTTGACAGCTCACCCTTCATCATTACTTTTTGCAGATTAAGTATCTTGTGAGAGATGTGCTTATCATTGGAGTTAGAGATTCATTTCTTTTTTCTAGTTGAATAAGAGTAGGATAAACTCATGTTTCTTTAAGTCTATTTATTTTATGAACTTGTAATTGAAAAGTTTTTGAGACTTTTGTTATATTTCTGTCTTCGGGAGAGATTATCTAATGTCATACACCTGGATTTGTGGATTTTATTTAATTAAAATTTGAGATATCTTAGTTTGAGATTTTTGTGTAAAAATCTTAATTTGTTAGTAACCTCTTTCATCACGTACATTGCACGTGTTGGATTTGGGGTATTACAAGTCAAGTAATTGTTTTAAGTTGAAACGAAATGAGCTCAGAAGAATTTGTCAAAGATGATGCTCAACAGAAGCTTCAGCTTAAGCAATTGAACACTATACTTGGACCATAGTCTTTTAGTTTAAGCAGTACTAACTTTTTATGAGTTCTTTCTTGAAAGACCTCCGAGGCTTACTTATTTTAGAATCTATTTGATTTGTTTATGATATAATTACAGCATAGAGAAGTATAGGCGAAGAGGTGATTTTCGAAGAAAGGCAATGAAGCAGAGCAATGAGTACTGAACAGGGTAGGAGGTCCTTTTCCCATTGTCAATTATCTTCTTTATGTTGTTATCACTGTCCGTTGACTATTGTTCATTTATGGACAAAGAAATGTTTATTCGCCTATTCCAAGCTACGTAATTGCTAATTAATGGGAGATCCTCCTTCAAATACGAATGTACATTTTTAACTTTTGATAATGTCCAGATATCCTATTGAAGAAAAGTGCAGAAATTAATGGATGGAGCAAGCTGATAGTTTGTTTTGAATGAAAGATTGACGATGATTGTATCTAACATGCTCCAGGTTTACTACAAGATTGAAGCTTACATTTAGACATGGAACAGGGTAAAGCCATTCAGATGTGTGAACTCTAATTGTACTCTACATTTCATGATTTTACACGGACGCTAGTCTTGGAACCTTCTTGCAAATGTTTAAATTTAAAATCATGCAATATTTAGGCTTTTTTAATATTTTTCTTTTAGTATTTTAGTTTGTTTATTTAGTTTGTGATCCAAAATTTATTTTTTTTTCTTAGTGTTTGATCCAATAGTTATTATTTTCTCCAATATCCATCATGGTTTAACACCGATCAAGAAAAAGCTAGCCTATCATTTAGTGCCCATTCTGCGAAAGTCTTTTCGATTTTTGGGTGCACAAGTGACCACTATTTAAGGCCTTGAACGTCTGCACTTGGACATTTTGTCATTGTGCCAGTCAAAGTTGGCAAGGCACGGGATGTGTGTGGATGTTTTGACACTAATTTTATGGTTGGATGTTCAACCAGAAACAAAAATGGACGATGGAATATAAGGCGACGTTTTGGACTTGATTTCTGAAAGTGGTCATACAGTGCATCAGAATCTTTCTGATGTTCTCTCGTTTTCTGTTTTCAATTTATCTTGTTCTTTTCCAGGTGAGTTGACAGTAGATCTTTGCTGCAAATGGAAACTAATTGCTGAAATCTGTTGACACACTTTCATGCCTTGTGTTACTCCCATGGAATTGAAAATGTTCAATTTTTTTCTGTTTTCGTGCTCAGATTGTTTGAAGAAAACGATGATGTTTCCGTGCATATAATGAAATTGCGGCCAGTGTGAATAATTCTTCTTGATGGCTGCCCTGAAGAAGAACTTCGATGGATGTCTCAAGAGGTATCCATGGTTATGTTGAAGCTGTTCTAAATAGTCTAGCAGCTATTTGCCCAATGTAAGCTCATTTTTTAACTTTGCCAATTTAATATTTTCAATCATATACTAGCAATATAGTTCGAATACTTTTTTTAATGGATAAACAAGAAGTTGACTTCAAAATGCTACTTTGTAAGGTCTCTATTTGAAAGACAACAGGCCATTGGATTCCGAATTGGAATCTCACACTTTAACTAAAGTGCTGATCCGTTAATGAAACCTAACTAAATATATTAAAGAAATGATTCTCGTTGAACGAGGGAGAACTTTTATTTGGAGAGTTAAAACACAGTCTAAACTAGAAAAAGTATTAGGTGCTCTTGAAGATGCTCTTTTTCTTTCTTTACCACGTGTATTCTTAATCAACTATAATACTATGCATACTCACGTGACAAGTACTGACTGGATTGCTCCAAGAGCACCAAATATGTTCTTCTAAACTAAAGGGAGTAAAACGCGCTCGCACACAATAACTGTTGTATCAAAGACATGGTAAATTGTCAGCAAGTTTGGTCCAAGTTATCAAGCTGATTTGGTGCTTGCAAGATTTGATCATTCAGATTTTGATCCATTTTCTTTGACAATGAGAAAGTCCCAAATCAATAAATTGAGAACTCGCTGGAGTGCAAAGATAAGAGACGAAAGTGAATTATTAGAGAGCTAGAGAAAGAGAGTGCACAAAGTGTGTGGAAAGATTTGGGTTTAACTGGGGTGTGTGTGAGAAAATATTTTTGAAGTGTGGTTATTACAATTTTTCACATATTAAAATTTTTATGTCATCATCTTTGGCAACCGTAGTTTTTCTTCCGATAAAGGAATTTTTTATATAAATCTTGTTGTCTAATTGTGTATTCTCCATATTATTTTCTATTTATCAGTTGATATATTGCCAGCAGAGATCTTGAGTGGGAACCCGAAATTCTCAACGCTAGACCCTTAACAAAGCACAAGCACCAAATTGGTGAAAACAAAAGCTAAAAGCAAAATTATACAAGAGAAGATGCCAATAAACAAACGTATGCAAAATGCTAATATAGAAATCTATCGGCATCATTAGAAGGAAATTTCTTAATCTAATCAGGAGATTGTATCCCACCAATTAGGAGGAGCGCTCTCAGCCAAAATTAGCCCACAGTCAATGAGTGATCTTAAAATGCATCTTGCTAACAAGTTGAAAACAATATACCCACTGACAACGCAAATATCAAGGAGGAACATGGTTAGGGAGGGTAAAGAGAAGTGATATCAGCATGAATTATATTCCAGCTAAAGATAATACAAACCTTTATCATGAGCTAATTCAACCACCAAAATAGGGCCATAGTTTCTGAAAATAAGATGTTAAGGTATATGACCTTTTTTCTTATGTAACTATCTTTTGATTCCAAGGACTTAATCGAATCGCTTTCAATTCAGACAACTTTAATTATTTGACTAGTCAATCGAATTCAAATTCTAGGGACAATAATAAAAAAATTAATTTTATTTTGTCCATTCCCTTGCCTCTTAAAAAAAACAAAAAAGCAGAGTACCAAATATTAATTTCGCTTCCTAAATCCAAAGTGTATAAAAAAAGGAATAAGAGAGAGAGATTAATTTTTTTATACAAGGCTTAAGATAATTATCTGAAGAGTGAAGTTCCTAATACCCCTTTAAATTTCTTATGAAACCTCACTTATTATATATATATATATATATATATATAGTTCTTTTGATAAACTTATAGAAAAGAACAAAATGTTAGAATGGAGTTTAATTAAATATTAAACAAAACTATTTTATAATAATAAGCAGTTAAAGTCAAGGAATTTGTTTGGTAACAGAGAAAATGATTGAGAAAGCAAAGAGAGAATGTTGTATTGCATTAGCTTCATAAGCTGATTTAACAAGTGTTTGTATTCAAAACTATATCAAATCTTTTACACATTGCATGCATACATTGTGTTGTTAGGCTAACAGTATATCAGATTCTAAGTAACAAACTCACTCAACTAACTAACTAAGCTGAACAACTTTACTTACCAAAGCTAAAACGTGACTAATCAATTGAATTATCTTAACAGACCTCTTCAAGCTTAAGATCTAGGAAGTACATTGAGCTTGGATCATATATAATTGAATTAATCATAGGCTAAAGTTTTTGTAAGAATATCTGCAACTTGTTCATAGGTAGGAACATGACTGATTTTGAGTTCCTTTTCAGCTATATGTTCCCTAATGAAATAGAGATCAAGTTCAATGTGTTTAGTCTTGGAGTGGTACTTTGGATTGCTTGCCAAAGCTTCAGCACTCTTGTTGTCAAACTGAAGAATTGGAATCTGCAATAAGGACACCTTTAATTCTTTAAGCAAATAAGTAATCGATAGCACCGTTGTTGTTGCCAAAGCCAAAGCTTTATACTCAGATTCAACATTGCTTCTGGAAACTATGTGTTGCTTTTTAGAGGACTAAGATATTAAGTTGTTCCCTAAGTAAACACAATAACCTCCCACTAACCTCCTGTCATCTAAATCTGATCCTCGATCAGCATCTAAAAAGGCTTTGAGAGGAAGAGAACCAGAGGTATAAAACTGTAAACCATAGTCTTTGTACATTGTAAATATCTCAGCACTCTTTTACAAGCTTGCCAATGAAATATTGATGGAGTGGCAAGGAATTGACTAAGCTTATTCACTGTAAATGCAATCTTAGGCCTTGTTAAAGTTACATATTGCAAATAACCAACCAAGCTTCTGTACAGTAAAGGGTTTTTAAAAGTAGCTCCTCTATCCTTAACTAACTTCTCTATTGAGCTCATAAGAGTTTGACACCCCTTGCAATTTACCATTTGAGCTTTCTTAAATAGATCTCCTATGTACTTGGTCTATGAAAGATATAATCCTTCAACATAGGGGTAACCTTGAGACCAAGAAAGTAATTAAACTCTCCAAGATCTTCAAAGCATATTCTAAAACCAATTGATTTATAACTTTTTCTAAAAGCGTAGGACTAGAACCAGTGACTAAGATATCGTCCACATAGATGAATATCACAACAATATCCCTTCCCATATGATGAATGAAGTATGAGGTGTCTAATTTAGAAGTAACAAATCTCCACTACAATAAGGAAAATTTAAACCTTTCATACCAAGCTTTTAGTGCTTGTTTGAGTCCATAAAGTGCCTTGGTAGGTTTGCATACATGTGATGGAAACTAAGGATGGACAAAGCTCTTAGGTTGATACATAAAAACATCTTTAGTAAGAATGCAATTAAGAAAGGCATTATTAACATCAAGTTGCTTTATTGTTTAGTGATGCATAATAGCAAGGCTAAAAATGGCTCTAATTGTACATGGCTTAACAACTAGACTAAAAGTCTCAAAGAAATCCATATTTTGTGTTTGATGAAACCTTTTGCAACCAATCTTGCCTTGTAATTGGAGATATTGTCATCAGGGTTATATTTAACTATGGATCCCCATTTGTTTCCAACAATCTTCTTAGCTGATTCTTTTAGATCAAGAACCCAGGTTTCATTTATCTATAAAGCTTAAAATTCATCTTGCATACTTTGTCTCCATTTGGAATCTACTAAAGCTCCTTTTACAGATTACGGTCCAAGTTCTTATGCTACTACTTGGTATGTCTTATGATTAAATACCCCAACTTTTGATCTAGTTACCATGGGATAAGTATTTTAATTGGCGGTGGTGGTGGTGATTGTCTTTGGTAACTAATTGGAAAATGTATGTGAAGATGAACTTTATGATGAATTATTTGGAGATTTATGCACAGAAAATGTTTGGTAGTGACTAGAATTAAGATCTGCATATGGAATTGGAGCACTAAGAGAATACACAACAGAAGTTTGATAATGACTAGAATTGGGATTTGCATCTAGAATTGGAGGACTGAGAGAAGGTTGTTTACTGCTTGTGTCTTCAATGATCGTTGTGAGGGAAATGTTCAAAAAATGAAAATGACTTGGCTGGATGTTTTGATTAGGCTTAGAAGAAGGAAAAAGTTATGAATATGGAAACTTAGATTCATTGAACTGCACTTGTCTAGCAATATAAGTTATGTCAGTTAAGTCAAGACACTTATATCCCTTGTACATAGGACTATAACCAATCATGAGACATTTTTTTTGTATAAAAGTTGAATTTGTGCTTATTGTAAGGTCTGAAGAAAGGAAAACAAGAGCAACCAAATATTCTAAGAAATTAATAGTCAGGTTTTCTGCCATGAAGCTTAGCAAAGGATGACACGTTTTTTAGAACAAGTGTTGGCATCTTATTTATAAGAAATGAAGCTGTGTGAAATGATTACCACTAAAAGGATAAGGGTATTTTGGCTCAAGCAAGTAAGGTCAGCCCAATCTCCATAATATATCCATGCTTCCTCTCTACCACACTATTTTGATGATTGTGTGGGGACAACTATGCCTAAAGCCTACCTCTTTTTTATCAAGAAACTATTCAAAACTCTTGTACTCAACTCCCTAATCTAACTATAAAGTTTTCAAATGACAACTAATTTATTTTTTAACAAAGTTTTTGAAGAATTTAAGGGTGTTTAAAGCTTCTGACTTGAGAGTTAAAAGAAACATCTAGCAGTACCTACTATAGTCATTTACAAAACTTATGTAGTATCTATAACCATGCAAGGAAGGTAAAGGTGCTAGACCCTAAAGATCAACATGAATAAGCTCTAATGGAGCTTTTGTTTTAATGCTTGTTGAACAAAAAAGGAAACTGAGGTACTTTGCCATATTGATAAGCGTCGCAAAAATCAGGTATAGTGATAAGATAGTTAAGTGATAGTGAAGGTTTCAACACATGCTTGCTTGGATGACTGAACCTTTGATGAAACAAATATACTGAAATTATTGACCTAAAAGTGTTTGTATGACACTAAGGAGTATTAGCTTGAGGAAGTGTCTCATTTAAAATTGTATCAGAAGGATTACAAGCTAAATTATTTAAAATAAAAAGCACGAAACTAGGAACATAGGTGAGATTTAAAGAGTTAGAGAGAAAGTAATTTTTAAATAGCAGTTGATATAATCCACCTCTAATAATCCTTTGAGCTAGATTCATTTTCTTCTTCTTATCCTTAAGAAAACATAAATTGGCAACAAACTCAATGATTAAACTGTTATCCTCAAGTAATTTGGAAATACTAATAAGTTTTTTGGCGAGTTGAAGAACATATAAAATGTATTATAAATGTAAAAATGAATCACAAGATGTAGGAAGACAAGTGCAACAAATATGTGAAATGTATAGTCCTTAACCATTACCAACATGCAACATCTGGTTACCTAAGTATTCTGTCCCAAGGTTCAAATGCTAGAAGTTGTTAGTGAGATGATGTGTTGCCCTACTGTATCTTCTTTAGAGGTTAAAAAAAAAAAAACAACTCTTGGTACAAAGTTTTGATATGAGGCTCTTAGTGCTAATTGCTGGATGAATTATAGCTTGAAGATAGATAGCGACTATAAAAAACTATGAATAGATGACAGCCACTTGATGACATATTCCATTATATCAAAAAAGTATGATTGATTTGTGATAGAATTTTCATTTATCAAAAAAATTAATGATAAAATTATAATCTATCAATAATTACAGATAGCACAATGATATAAATTTCCCTTATCAATATTTTGTAATAAAAAATTATTTTTGACCATGTTGGACCATATTTTATATTATAAATTTATTAAAAAACAAAAATAAAACGCGACGCTTTATATGGAAAATAATGTTAAAAATAAAACATATAGATATGATAAAATCAAAACAAAGAGTTTAGCATTCATGAGACTCTTGCACGTTGACGCAAACACATAGCATTCTCTCATAGCAAAACCCTAGAAATCAACCCAGCGCTCAATCGATCAACCAAAACAGAAACCTTTTATCGTCGTTCGAGTATTTTGTTGCTGCATCGGTGTTCTTGTCAAATAGTGATCGAGATTTGCTCTCTGATTTCTAGATACTCCAACGGTGATGAGATTCGATGGTAACATGATGGAATTAACTATGAATGTGAAGCGGTGAGGCAGTGGTGGCTATCTCAGTGGCTAGGGTTTCACTTTTCATTCAATTAATCGCCAATTCTGCCTCTAGCCTCTTCTTATTACGTCATCACTCTCTCTCAGCTTCGTCAGATTCGTTTTGCCTCCCACTACTCTCTGCCTCTTTCACTTATTTTTTCAAATTTCCCCAATTTTACTGAGAGTATGCTATGAATTTTTTTTATCACCTATGGAAATTTATTTAGTTATTTCTTTAGCATAATCTTCTGTAAGCGTATGACGTCATATGTTGTTCTTATCTCATAGTTCAGGAATCTGATAATAATTTGTTCTTTTTACCATTAAATCTATTAATAATTTAGTTAAATATCTCCCAAGTGTAATTTCTTGATCTTGAATTTTATTTATCACTAATTCTAATGTGATTTAGTTAAATATCTCTCAAGACTCATAATTCTAATGAGAAGTGTAAGTTGAAAGATGATAAATTTAGATATCATAAGAATATTAGGTGTGGTACATTGTGTGAGCAAGATGAGGGAGATGAAGGTGGGTTTAGTAGGAGTTTTAAGGTTCGAAAGTACTTGAGTTCAAAGAGTTCGTTAACATCATTATATGAGCAACAATTTGTTGATGTTGGTAATGATGAGAAGAGCCTCCCTAAAGACATTGTTGAGTTTACGAGCAAGGAGGGCTTATTGAATGGCGAGAGAAAAGATGATAGGTTATATAGCCAGAGGACTTCAGCAGGGGTGATATAGCGTGGGCAAAGTCAGGGAAAAACTACCCTTATTGGTTGGCCATAATAATTGATCCTATGACTCAAGCATCTGATGTGGTATTAACGTCTTGCATACCTGATGCAGCTTATGTCATGTTTTTCCGTCACTATGGGGATGTAAATGAAAGGTTATGAATTGTTTTCTATGTTAAGCCTGTTTTGTTTACGAACTTCTATGTTGTTATTATTCTGAGGTTTTGGATGCTGATTGTGGTGTAATATATGATTATGAAAAGATGATCCGTAGGTAAAACGAGGAATGATATTTCCATTTGTAGATTTCGTGGATGGGTGCACATCTGCATTGGTGCACATAGTCTTTCTGCTTTTTTTTTTTTATATGATTCTTTTTTCTTAGGTGAGGTGTTTTTTAATGATATAAGTTCCATGAGAAATCTGAATTGAATGACTGCAAGCCCAGTGATTTCCAAATGGCATTGTAGGAGGCTTTTCTAGCTGATCAGGGATTTACAGAGGAGTTGATACAAGACATAAACATGGCAGCTAGAAAGCCTACTCATGACGAATCTATTCTCAAATGGGGTTAGGAGGCTACTAGTTCAAACGAGGATCTCGACTATCCGTTTATCGGCAAGGCATGTTTCCCCATATTTCTTAAACCTCTTCTTCTTAAACTTTAATAATTGTGAGTAGGTAGGCACCTGACTTACCAAACGTTAATTCCAAAATTTTTGCACAATTGGGACCTCTAAGTCATCTAGATATCATGCGGGGAATTTTGTATGAAATTCATGATAATCCTATGCAAACTAGTATCAGGAAATTAGACAGCCAAAATTTTTAGAGATTGTAATGTAAGATTTCCTGCATATCTGATTTGTTCTTAGTTTTCAATTAGAATAAAATCACTAAGATACCTTCTTTTTAATATGTATTTTGCTATCCTGTGAAAACACATTTCTGCTAATCTTTGAGAGCATAATCAAGCAATGCCCTAGAAGTTGGGAATTTTTTTGTTTTCTAAGAGAGTTATGAGTAATTTATAGGTTGGTCTCAATGGGAACCATATTTTTATTTATATGTAGCGCTTTGAATTTTCTTTCTTTCTTTTAAGGACGCGAAGCAGTCCCCCACCTTTTTAAGAAATTAATTCCTTTTTCTATATTTTTAAAGAAATAAATTGTACTTTTTCAATCCAGAATGTATTGAATTTAGTTTTACCCGTGTAGATCTCATGGGCAAAGAACAAAGATAGAAGACCATGGCTGTGGCACGATCTCTCCTTCTGAATCTGCACAGACAATAAAGGCTTCAGCTGCTGGAGACCGATTATTTTGTAGAACTTGTGCCAGGGTTTGTAACAAGTGCATTGCCCTCATGGTTTTCTTATTAAGTTTGGTTCCCTATTATTGTAGTTCTGTGTCAGTTTGGTGCATTTTTTCACAACTACATGCATATTTATTTCAGTTAATGAAATCAAAACATTTTTGTGGGAAATGCAAAAAGGTTTGGAACCATTCAGACAGTGGGAGTTGGGTAAGGCTATCATTTATCTATTTTAGAGTTTTTACTTATTTTCTTTCTTTGGGTTGGACATAGTGGTAATTTGAGTTTACATGATACTTGAAATATTATGATGGATGGATGCACTTATACTTCTTTTATTTGAATAGGAATAACGTTTTGGAGCTAAGAGACTTGTGCCACGACCGGTTACTAGTATTCTTGAGGTTAATAGGAAAATTGGGTTTTCAAGTTGGATTTGAATGGTGATTACACAATGTCATTTTGGTGATGTAAATTCAATACTTTTTTACTATTTGTTTAATGTATTTGACATTTTGTATTTGAATTGATATTTTGTAAATATTAGAATTTTTAGATTTGATTGCATTTTATTTTTATTTTTAGAATTAAGATAAATTTAGATCTTGTGACAGAAAACATCAATCGTAAATTTTGTCATAATAAAATAATTTATGACAGAAAATATCAATCATAAGTTTCATCACAAACAAAATAATTTGCCTGCTAAAATTAACCGGACGAAAATCAATTTCACTGCCAGAATTTCAAATTTAAAAAAATTTAATTTCCCTCCAAAAAATCTATGAAAATATTGATTTTCCACATAAGTTTAGTATGATAGGCATATGACTGTAAACACTATCATAAGTTAATATAATTTTTTTATTTGCATAAAAGAGTAATAGGTACATAGATGACGAATATATTCATTATCATCTACCTCTGGTTATGATAGTTTTTTCTAGTCATCTATTACATGTTTTCTTGTAGTACAAAAAGGAAAAAAGTCTCTGTTGAACTTGTTTCTATACTCAATTGTAGTATACTTTGGCTTAAAACAAATTTGATAGATCATAGGAGTAGTGTTGTTTGAATCAAAGATTCTCTTGCCATTGCTAAAACCACCGGTCTTGGAAAAATTCATTACCAACAGTATAGCCCTAAGCACCAAAGTTACCATTTCCAGCAACATAGCCACCTCTTCCTTAATAATTTCCAAGTTGCATACTAGTATAATTTCCTCTCCCTTGACCCTATGCGAAGACTCTGTCATAGCCACCTCTGCTTCCAGTGTTATTACGAGCATTCTTATTCCAATTGTTGTTAAATTGACTTCCAATGTTGTTATTAGATCTAGTTTGAGCAACATTGGCAGCGTAATTCAGTTTTGCTTGCTTACTAGAACTGATTAACTTTTAGCCTAGCTTTATGAGTTAAAAGCATAAAATAGGCTTCATTGATGGTCGTTTTCGCAAGATTTGCTTCAATGTACACAACCACGGAGTAATAAGGTTGGCCTAATCCAGAAATAAGGTGAGTGATAAAATCTAGGGAGCTAATATTATCCAAAGAAATCAGTCTTAGACATGGATACTTTCCTAAGGTTATTAAGCATCATTTTCAGATGAACTTTCTTAGCAAACGTTTTAGATCCAAACTGCTATTCAAGACTCATCTAAAGATCAAGAGAAATTTCAAAGTTAACCACAAGGCTAAGAATCTCAAGATTAATAGAAGACATCAACCAGTTCAGTAACATTTGGTCCTTCTTTTTTCGAGCTGTAAAGGCTTTATTGACTTGAGTTTCAATTGTTGAATCTTCAGAATCATTAGGAAGAAACTGACCTGGACAACATTTTGAGCTATCAAGAAGATCTTCAAGGCAATTAAGCACTAACTGGAGAAAGAATCTGAGATTTCCTGATTGTACGGTTCGATCGATCAAGTTTAATTGGTGACGTGAATGTAAACGAAGAAACAGTGGATCTTGCGCTTTGATTAGAGTGTGAAGAAGCCGTAGCAGCTTATAGAAAAGCTCTAATACCAAGCTAAACTCAAGGGATTTGTTTGGTTACAGAGAAAATGATTGAGAAAGCATAGAGTAAATGTTGTATTGTAATAGCTTCATAAGCTGATTTTGCAAGTATTTATATACAAAACTATATCGAATCTTCTACACACTGCATGTATACATAGCGTTTGTTAAGCTAACAGTATAACAGATTTTTGCCAACTCAGCTGCCATGTCGGTGGCAGTAACATACTCACTCAACTAACTAAGCTCAACAACTTTACTTAACAAAGTTAAAACATGACTAATCAATTCAATTATCCTAACACAAGCTCATCATTACAATAATTCATTAATTTATTGCTTCAAAATTATTTTTGATTTCTCATAAAAAAATTATTTTGATATGAAAAAATTATTTATATTATTTAAAGGCGGGAGGATTCATGATTTGTAGGTGTATAAACATTTTAATTCAATAAATTTACATTTGTAATCATAGTTCCATTGCTAAAAAATAATATAAAAAAGGAAGAATGGCAACGAAAAGTGAAGAAAAAAAAGGTTTTGGGAAAAAATGGTCCACTGCTAAGGAAATTAAGGTGGCCAAATCATGGTGAAGGCTTTGATCATGGAAGTGAAAAAGGTTTTGGGCAATTGATTATGGTTGTTAAAAGGTGTCAGTTTTATAATATTTTGAAGAATTAAGATTTGGAGATTTTTGTGCTTTCAGTTACTAAAGGAGAAATTGAGATTTTGATGAGTTTTATTATTTGTGTAGAACAACATACGTGGATGAGGAGTGTCCAAAAAAAAAAGTAGTAATAATTTCGGCGTGAGAGTTTCGTGAGGGAGAGATTGAGTTTTGTGTTTTGAATGAAAATTTTCATAATGTCCTTCTAGTTGTCAAAAATTACTAGTCAATGTTAATAGATACTATTTTCACTGAATTTTTTTGTTATGGTTCGATATGAACTAATCGCTTATTCTTTTTGGATCACCTCAAACCATTCAAACAAAAAAATTTATATTTGAGTGGAGATTAGCCTAGGGGATCTAGATGGTGAACTAAGGTGATCTAAGTGGTGAATTGAGGTGATCATTTGGGGAATAATATGGAGAGCTTAGTGGGCTCATGGGAATAGTTTAAAAGTTGATATGGAGAGATGAGCTGAGCTCAAGGGTATCAGGTGAGTTCGAGAAATACTCAATCTAACTAGAGTAATTCAGGTGAGCTCCAACATGAAATAAGATTTGGGCATCAAAGTTATTATAATAAGTATAAATAAGGATAACTATAAAGAATACATAAGAATTTATAGGGAGGCTTTGGTCTACATCTTTAGGAGCATCTTATCTTCAATCTACCATGTAAGTAATATGTTACATAACTTTCTTTTTAACATGAGAAAAACATTATTAAAGGTTGTCAAAGGTGGATGAGAGGAAGAATACTGGTTCAGTGGAGATATAATGGTCTTTTAAGAAAGGAGTAAAGGAGAAGCCTTTTTAAAGGTGAGGTTACGAAGGTATTTGATAGAGTTCTTAGAAAATGGAAGAAACCTAAATATAGTGGAAGAAAATGAAGGATAAGCAGCTCAAAATTTTTCAGAGGAGTACAGAAAATGAAAAGACTCCTACGTGCATTTAAGTGAGAATGCATAGGTAAGGTATGCAAGGGGCATTTTTCTTTTTGACTTTTTCCCCTATCACATGTTTTTTTTTTTACTAGCTGCATCCTCTTCAAATAAAGCAATAATTGAGATTCCACTGTTGGAGCTAGCTTAGGCACTAACTTTTATGGCAAATATCATTCAGCACCGGGATAGGTGTTCTCTCCGTAAGCTGTCCTGCAACATTCTTTACAGATGAGCTGGCAGCAGCACCTTACTTCCGACCTATGTTGTGCTCATTCCTCATTGGTTGCTTCAGTCAAACAAGACAAATTAGAAGGACAAGCACAAGGAGTTGTGATGTCACCTTTTTGATCTATTAGTTTCTTGTTTATTATTTCTTGCCACCTGTTAGTTTGTGATTAATCTATAAATGACCTTTAAAATTTATTCCCAAACAAAAATTCCCCTAATCTTTTATGTTGAAAGAATTGAAACACAAAAAATTCAAGAGAAAATATTGCATGGTTGACAAGTGGCAAATCACTGTTGAGTGGCTCTGTTGTTCACTTGTGAATTTCTCGATAATTTTAGAGTGCGCAACTCTGCTTTCTCATCAGCTCTGGTGATTTACAACGGAGTTAGACTAAGCTATGTATTACGTTTGAATATTTTATTTTGAAAAGATGCATTCATTTGGTAATACTTTTGTTTTCAAAACCTATTATCAACTTACTAAGTTTATGACCTCCTATGTGGTCCAATATTCATTTGGAACATTGAAAACTCCTTGGTAAGGTCAGTTATATCGATGATCCTATACCTCAAGATCTGTTGCTGTGCAGTTAGACTTGGAAGTTGGAAGTAGAATTTTTGCTGGGGGAAGAGACTAAGGGTCTCACAGTGCTATACTGTAAAGCAATTTACAAGGCATGGGTTTAGAAATGGATTGCAGAATGGAATTAGGGTGCATTATTCAAGGAATTCTGCATCTTCGCTATTACTCAGTTGATGCCATGTCTCATGACTGGATCAGAAAACTATTGACGAGTCAATGGTGAGTGTTTGTTAATGTTTCTATATGGTGGTCCGCTTTAATATTGAATGAAGGATTCGGTCCATTGTGTTCGTTGTGTTTGTTTATGTCGTATGGTTGGTAAATCACAAGTTAAATCACTAGCGCTTCCTGCTGAAGGCTCTCCTATTAAATCAGGGTCTTCCAAAGTCTGCTGATATTCCGTGAATTTCATTACTTAGTGAATCAGTGTCAGTAGCTTCTGCACAGTCTGAATCTCAGACCTCCTTGGAACCTGCTGTAACACACATGCGTTAAGCCTCACATGGCTGATTGATTTTGTGACAGCAAGCTGCTTTCTTCGTGGTCACACCTGCCCGCTTGATTAAATATCCCACCTGCATGCTTTATAAAATCCACCTCCGGTTTGCTTAACTCGGTTAATATAAAATAAGCAATTTTGGGGAGCTGCTTCATTTTGGCTAATTGAAAGCGAAGGCAGAGCGCGAGAATTGAAAAGATGAAGCCGAAATAGAGTGAAAAAGAGTACAGAGGAAACGAAAGAGAGAAAGAAGAAGTAGAAATAAAGAAATTAAAAGGAAAGAGAGAAAAGGAGAGAGAAAGAAAAGAAAAGGAAAAGCAAAGAAGAAGAAAGAAAGGAGAGGTCGAGAAGTGAAAAAAAAAAGAAAGAAAAGAAATAAATGGAATTAGGAAGAAGTTGAAAAATAAGAATTGAAAAAAAACATTACAAGAAATTAAATTGGACAGTTAGATTAATGTTCAGTGAACCAGTGGATAATAGATTCATGAAGTTTGAGCAATTATATTATAATTTAATTTCATCATACGTATAAGTTTTTGTATCACTTCTAACGATTAATTTTTTAATATTTATTTTTGGAGAAATCCAAATATATACAAACACATAAGAGTCCCAATGAACCTCAGAGTGAAACAGGATGTGCGAGTGATTTACTATTATTAGTATTATATATTTTGTGAAGCATTTATGTTTAATAGTATGATTTAGTATCATGTTATGATTATATGTAACACATTATATGATTGATTGACTCATGAGGTGCGGTAGCTAATCACCATATGTGTACCCTTCCTCATAGGCTCTAAACATGTGTATTGAGAGTTAGACTACTCTAACCTATGATGTGTTAAATTCCACTAGGTATTGAGAGGTTATTCCTCACTTTGCTCATGAGATGATGATCCCAGCAAGTATGATAGTTATTTCCCTTGGCAACTATTTGAGCAATTTTATCATGTATGTTTGTATGATTTCCATGTTTGATGATGTATTATGTTCAGTGTGGGGTTATATCACATGATTATGTATAAACGCTAGTGCACTATATATATATATAATATTATATCCATTCACTGAGCCGCGAGCTCATTATTTTTCTATTTTTCCTCATTTCTCCCAAGTTTCCACTGGATTTCGCACAACTAAGTTTCTAATCAGCTGAGGTTGAGCTACAACATGCATTGCTGCATCACTTGCATTTTGAGAACTTTTATGTTTATATGTCTATATTTGAAGTGTATATATGTATAGCAAGATGTGAAGTGTGTAAGTTTCGAATATATTTCAAATGAGGCACAAATGTTATTATATGTCTATAGTAGAGGCTTGAGGCTAATTTTATATATTCATGAATCAAATTTATATAATGAGCTTTAGAAATAAGCATGAGATAAGTAATACAAGGACTTTTCACACGACTGCCTCACCCTCGATAGTTGGGTTGTGTCGTGTCACTTGCATTGGGGGCAAAGAGTGGAAGTGGCAAGTCCATATTGACTGATGCTTACGGGAGCCTGTTAGGCAGAATAGCTCTGCGAGATGCTCTGGCATATTTGCAAGCGTATGAAAGCACGGGTTCAAGCGAATCTTAAGTTTCTGCCAAACATTACAACTTGTGAGGTGAGTTTGATGTGTATTTTATGTTTGTTCTTGTGCTTGTAAATTTCTAAATAGCATATTAAAAAGTTTGACTCTTTAATGACTTTTCTTTTATTCTTTTCATTTTATACAACTTTTAATCACAATTCTTGGATGTTTCGAAATTCAAAGTTGTGGCCATTACAAGTACTGCATTAGATGAGCTAAAAAATGAAGCAAAAAAGATGACGGTCGTACTAGTTGACATAGAGCGAGCTTTTGTCCCTCCCTAACCTTTCATTCATTTGGTGAAGAGGAAGTACGATTGAGCTTTTTCAATGATCTTGAAAAGCTTACTGTATTTAAAACAATTAATAGCTATTCATTCTATAGTGAGCAAGTAGTTTTGTGTTTTACTAGTGTTGAGCTTGGATAGTATTTAGATCCTTGTATGATTGTATGGGTTTAATTGGTACCGCATGTGAAAAGACATTTTATAGTGTTAGAGTTATCCCACATCAGTTGTGGAAGGGACTGGTGATGAATTTATAAGTGTAAGAGAAAACTTTTATCGCCTGTGGTAGTTTTTGCGGGTTGAGAGAGGTCCAAGACCACTTAACATTGGTATCAGAGCTCGTGTTCAATAACGCATCTTAACGTTCTAATAATAGGGAGAGCATGTGTCTATGCTTCTGTATCAAGACCTGATGTGTGAAGGGATGCTTTTGACCCAAGACTAATAATAGGGAGAATATGTGTCTATGCTTCTGATTCAAGGCCTGATGTGTGAAGGGATGCTTTTGACTCAAGACTCGATGTGAGAGGGGGAGATTCGTGGGGTTGACACAAGACCCGTTGTGTGAAAGGGATGCCCCTGACTCAAGCCTTGCTGTGAGAAGGGGAGATGCTCCTGACCTAAGGCTTAATGTGAGGGGTAGAATATTGGGGTTATCCCACATCTCCGTTGTGGAATGGGTTGGTTGGCTATAAATATAATGGAAAGCCTTACCCCTTGTACTAACTTCTGGGGTAAAGAGAGGCCCAAAACCACTTAACTTTGGGGTAGAGATATGGTTTAAATTTAAACAGAGACTGTTGGGTCATCTTCCATTCCTTCAACATTTTGGGATGAATGGTTCTGTCAAAACTGTTAAAGTTTTGCCAAGTTATTTTCCTGAAGTCCTTTGAAATCTGTCTGCTTTTATAAAAAAATTTTATTAGATTAATAGTTGTTCCTTAATGTAATTTACATGCACGCGGGATTTTTTAATTAGAAAAATGAAAGGATGCTGATACGACTATTCTATTTCTTTCATCATTTTGAATTAAGCCGTATTTTATTATTATTATTATTAATGGTATAAAATTTGAATAAGACGGCATTCGAATTTCTATAAAATCTAAAAGTCAACGAATTTGGTGGACATTTTAAGGCGTGAATCTTTAATAAATTATTTGGTTGGAAAATGAAATTAATGAAATCATCACGAAACTTCCCATGCTCTTTTGATTAAGTAATTGATTTCTATCTGATCAAAATCTCCTGTGATCAACTGAATTGTTATGGATTCTTCAGCTTCCTCTGCTCGTCAAACCACCAGTATAAGTTTGAGTTTAAGTTTGTTGAATCCTCGAAACAAGAAGTACGATGTTTTCCTGAGTTTCAGAGGAGAAGACACCCGTGACAACTTTACTAGCCATCTTTCTTCAGCTTTGTCCCGACAAAATATCGAAACTATCATTGATGACCAACTTATCAGAGGAGATGAAATTTCGGAGTCTCTTCTCGATACAATCGAGGCATCAAGCATCTCAATTATCATTTTCTCAGAAAGGTATTGATAAGGAGCTACGCAGGTCCAAGCGAGTACCAAAACCCAACAGCAAGTATGAGGAATCTGCATGGACACATGCAAGAAGCCATGCAACTCATGCATGAGGCATGCATCACGTGGAAGTGTGTCGTTTAAGTGGAAATATTGGAGCTGACTTCTTCAAGGATGCAACGGGTGGTTTACCACGACAAGCCGTTACTGATTTGGTGGAGATTTCACGTTTAAAGTTGTTCCCTTTAAGTTTTTATTTGCTTCGTATTTATAGCTAAGTAGTTTAGTTGATATTAACTACTTTATTTCATTAGCTTTATTTAAGCCTTCTTTCATGGCTACAAAGCAAAGTGGTTAGTTATGTATGAAACTATAAATAAAGCTCCAATATCTGAATAAAGAAAAAGAAAATTATCCACACATTACTTGCATCTGAGGTAGTTCTCACCCAAAGAAGGACAATTTATACTTATAGCTAGTTCTAACAGGGACCTAACATTGGTATCAGAGCCAGGTTAGAATGACGACCAACAAAGAGCGAATCGAACGGGTAGAAGCTGAGATCGGAGAAATACACAACAAAATGCAGTGCATGGAATTGGGCATCAATGACAAGTTAGCTCACATAGAAGCAACTCTTAGCAAGTTTGCAGACTCATGCAACACGTCGAAGGGCACACCTAGCTTCAACGAGAAAGCTGGATCATCTCGACCAAGCCACGAAGACAGTAAAGGCCGGCACCAACAATTTCCATCCAGAACAGCCAAATTGGAGTTTCCTCGCTACCTTGGTGACGACCCCACCGAGTGGTTCAATCGTGCAACACAATTCTTTGAGTATCAGGAGACAACGGATGACCAGAAAGTAGTTCTAGCTTCGTTCCACTTGGAGGGTGAAGCAAATCAATGGTGGCAGTGGCTACGGAGGTCTTATCGAGATGAAGGGCGATTTGTGACCTGGGAAACATTCATAGAGGAGTTATGGGCAAGGTTCGGACCGACAGACTGTGAGGATTTTGACGAAGCTTTGTCCCGAGTTAAACAAACGGGCACCCTTCGAGACTATCAGAAAGAATTTGAACGGTTGGGCAACAGGGTACAAGGATGGACTCAGAAGGCATTAATCGGCACTTTCATGGGGGGATTAAAACCTGAAATATCTGAGGAAATTCGCTTGTTCCGACCTAGAACTCTAAAGGAGGCGATCAGTTTGGCGAGAATGAGGGATGAACAATTGACACGACAGAAGAATATTATGAGGTCACCAATTCTCAACCAACCACCACCAGTGCAATCAACCAACAACCGAGCTTCACCAACCGTGCCATTCAAAAGGCTGTCTTGGGAGGAGATGCAGAGACGAAGAGCGCAAGGACTTTGTTTCAGTTGTAACGAAAAGTTTACCGTCGGGCACAAGTGCTCTAGAGCTCAGCTGTTGATTCTAGAAAGTGAGGCCAACGATGATGGGAACCCTTACGGAGAAAGTACAGAGGCAGCACAGCATTGGAATGAGCAAGAGGAGCTGGTTGACCCTAAAATTACTTTTTATGCTTTAACGGGTTGGGCCGCTCCACAAACTATGCGAGTAATGGCTAAAATTGGGCCGTACGAAATTGTGGTATTAATTGACAGTGGCTCTACACATAATTTTATCAATACCCGATTAGCTAATATGCTCCAACTACCGATTCAACCTACATCCGCGTTCTCAGTAAGAGTGGCGAATGGAGAAAAAGTCACGTGTCAAGGGAAACATGAAAAGGTACAGGTCTTGATCCAGGATGTTCCTTTTGAAATTACCCTTTACTCGCTGCCTATTACAGGACTAGATATGGTACTCGGCATTCAGTGGCTTAAAGATTTGGGATCGGTTGTTTGCAATTGGAAAGCCTTAACAATGGATTTCACTTGGAACAACGAAAAACGACGGCTGCAAGGGATGGGACCACAAACAATTCAAGCCACTTCCTTGACAGAAATCACAAAAGAAATTAGGAAAGGGCATTCCATATTCGCAATATGCCTTCAGATAAATCAGGGAGATTCCTGCAATGTAGCGCCAGCCAGTATGCAAGAATTATTGGAGGAATATGCCGAATTATTTCAAGAACCCAAAGAACTGCCACCAACACGAGAAATTGACCATCGCATCACACTTAAAGAAGGGGCAGAACCAATCAATGTAAGACCATACCGATACGCTTATTTTTAGAAGGCAGAGATTGAGAAACAAGTACATGAGATGCTGAATTCTGGGCTTATCCGGCCAAGCACTAACCCCTTTTCTTCACTGGTATTGCTGGTTAAAAAAAGGATGGCAGTTGGAGGTTTTGTACTGATTATTGATCACTCAACGAAGTAACGGTGAAAGATAGATTTCCAATTCCCACGGTAGAAGATATGCTAGACGAATTACACGGAGCTGCTTACTTCACCAAATTAGACCTCAAGGCCGGGTATCACCAAGTACGAGTACATCCATCAGATATTCATAAAATGGTCTTCCATACTTACAACGGCCATTATGAATATTTGGTGATGCCGTTCGGATTATGCAACGCACCCTCCACTTTTCAGGCTATAATGAATGCGATTTTCAGACCTCATCTTAGAAAATTTATACTTGTTTTCTTTGATGATATTTTAATCTATAGCCCTACTTGGAGTTGCCATCTCAAGCATGTTAGACAGGCGTTGGAGATCCTTAAGCAACAACAGTTTTTTGTCAATGCCAGCAAATGCAATTTCGGCCAACAGGAGCTAGAATATTTGGGGCACATCGTCACTTGTCATGGTGTGAAGGTAGATGAAAAGAAAATTACAGCAATGGTATCATGGCCACAACCATGGAATATTTCAGAGTTGAGGGTATTTTTAGGCTTAACCGGATATTACCGTAAGTTCATACGTGGCTATGCCTTATTAGCAAGGCCCCTAACCAACCTCTTTAAAAAAGGGCAGTTCGGCTGGAACAAGGATGCAGAAGAAGCCTTTGTAAAACTCAAGCAAGCCATGACCAAGACACCAGTCCTTTCCATGCCAAATTTCAATGATATTTTTATCATAGAAACAGATGCGTCAGGAGAAGGCATAGGGGTAGTACTACAGCAAAAGAGAAGCCTATAGCCTTCATGAGCCGAGCTTTGGGTGTCTAAAAAAAGGCCTAGTCAACGTATGCGAAGGAAATGTTGGCGGTGGTAGAGGCTGTGCGAATGTAGAGACCTTATTTATTGGGGCTGTGGTTCGTGATTCAGACGGATCAACATAGTTTAAAGTATCTTTTAGAGCAGAAAATAGCCACTCCAGAACAGCAACAATGGATGGTTAAATTAATGGGGTGCGATTACGAAATTCGGTATCGTTCTGGCAAAGAAAATGTTGCTGCTGATGCCTTTTCATGACGGCCGGATAGTCCAACTCTTAACCATCTATTTGTGCCGCAGATAGCATTATGGGAGGAAATTAAAAAGGTTGCACTTGAGGATGATCATATGAAGAAGATCACGCAGCTAGCCAAAACTCAACCTGACAGCCATTACACATCACGTAATGGATTGATATTTTTTAAAGGCAGGGTAGTAATTCCACGGCAATTACAAGAGTTATTATTATTCGAGGCCCACGACACCAAGATGGGAGGACACTCTGGAGTTCTTCGCACTTACAAACGCTTGGCGCAACAATTTTATTGGCCCTCCATGTTTCACTTAGTTTAGGAGTATGTCAGCAAATGTGAAACGTGCCAGAAGACTAAAGTTGAAACACTTAAACCAGCGGGACTTCTTCAGCCACTGCCAATTCCTTGCCAAGTATGGGAAGACATCACTCTAGATTTCATTGAAGGACTCCCGAATTCACAAGGCAGAAATACGATATTGGTGGTAGTCGACAGACTTAGAATTCTTTACAATGTCAGGAACCCAATTGAAAATGAGCTCAGCTTATCACCCCCAAACGGATGGACAAACGGAAGTTATTAATCGGTGCTTAGAACAGTACCTGAGGAGCTATGTTCATCAATGGCCACGAAAGTGGAATTCGTATTTACCATGGGCAGAATTTTGGTATAATACGACCTTCCATATTTCAACCGGAATGACTCCCTTCCAAGCTTTATATGGCCGACCACCTCCTACTGTCCCAATGTATCCAATGGGGTCTTCACCGGTTCATGAAGTAGACCAAGCATTAAAGACTCGTGATGAATTGTTGACTCAATTAAAAACAAATCTCGCGGCAGCAGCTAATCGAATGAAACAAATGGCTGACAAGCACCGCAGGGAAGTAGAACTCCAAGAAGGTGATATGGTGTACTTAAAGCTGCATCCATACAAGCAATCCTCAGTTTTTAAGCGTGCACACCAGAAGCTGGCCAGCAGATTCTTTGGGCCATATCAAGTCCTCAAGAAAATTAGTCCTGTCGCCTACAAACTTCAGCTACCAGAAGGGGCTCGGATTCATCCCATCTTCCATGTATCCTTACTCAAAAGAGTTGTAGGTGACTTGCCCAAGAGTAGCACCGAATTACCTCCAATCGATGATGAAGGTGTGATAGACTTAGAACCTGATTCAGTTGTGGACACTCGTTGGCTTAAACGTGGGGGTACCATCATCGAACAAAGTTTGATCCGTTGGAAGAAGCTGCCGCTGGAGGAAGCTACTTGGGAAGATACAGCCGTGATCAGTCAGCAATTTCCTTCACTAACCCTTGAGGACAAGGGTTCTCTTCGAGGGGGAAGTGATGATAAGGAGCTACGCAGGTCCAAGCGAGTACCAAAACCCAACAGCAAGTATGAGGAAATTGAATCATTATTGCGCACTGGCTCTGTGGGTGTTTGCAAATTAGGAATTTGGGGCATCGGTGGTATAGGCAAGACAACAATCGCCGGTGCTGTTTTTAACAAAATCTCTAGACATTTTGAAGGTTCGTACTTTGCTCATAATGTTAGAGAAGCACAAGAAACTGATGGATTAGCTCACTTGCGACAACAACTTCTTTCTGCGTTATTGGATGATAGAAATCTTAAAATCTTTCCAAATATCATTCTCAACTTTCAAAGCAAAAGATTAACTCGCAGGAAGGTTCTAATTGTTTTTGATGATGTTACACGTTTAAAACAAATAGAAATTTTAATTGGCCGACTTGATTGGTTGGCTTCAGGAAGTCGAATAATAATAACAACGAGAGATAAACAAGTGCTTTCGAATTGTCGGGTCGATCAAATATATGAGGTGAAGGAATTAGTAGATGTTGATGCTCTTAAGCTTTTTAGTCGATGTGCCTTTGGAGGAGACGATCCTAATGCAAGTTGTACAGAGCTGACCCACGAGGCTGTAAAATATGCAAAGGGAGTTCCATTGGCTCTTAAAGTTTTGGGTTCCTTTCTATTTGGCAGGAGAAAGGAGGAATGGAAAAGTGCTATGAGGAAACTGGAAATAGTTCCTCACATGGAAATCCAAGAGGTCTTGAAAATAAGTTATGGGATCAAGATCCTCTCCTAGTGTTTTCTCCTCCTAGTCTCTCCTAGTCTTTTAAATTTAATAGAGAAAGTTGGTTTAATTGTAAATACAATAAATAAAGTTAGTTTAAAATTTAATTTTAACCACTTATTTTCACTAAGAGAGACTAGGAGAGAAAAAATACTAGGAGAGGATCCTTGTCCTAAGTTATGATGGCTTGGATGACCATGAGCAAGATATTTTTTTAGATATTGCATGTTTCTTGGTAGGAGAGGATAGAGATCAAGTCACAAGGTTTCTTGATTCTTGTGGCCTCTTTGGAGAAATTGGATTAAGTGTACTTGTTGATAAGTCTCTCATAACTATAGATGACAACATGATACGGATGCATGACTTGCTACGAGATATGGGAAGAGAAATTGTTAGGAAAGAATCCATTGATCATCCAGGAAAGCGCAGTCGATTGTGGCATCACAAAGATATTTATGAAGTTTTGGCAAAAAACACGGTGAGCAATAATAGGTTTTCAATTCTAATATTCTATCTTATTTATGATAGATTTAGATTAGTTTTTTGTCAGAATTTCTCTTTTTGAATAAAAATACAACTAATGCTGCTTGCAATAAATGTAAGAATAATATTAAAAAATTTTAGAATAAATATATAAATCAGTTTGTAACTTACCCCTGTTGGGCTAAGTACAAAATCACCAAATAAACGTGTTTACTTTCCGGATTTGGGAATCGGAATCCGGAATCGGAATGATTGATGGCGTTTACTTCGCAAAAATGGAGCAGGAATCGGAATCGGAATCGTGGGGCCCACCACTATTTGGAATAAGGAATGAGAGATTGATTCCCATGGGGGAGGTGGGAATCAATCTCTCATTCCCTGAAATTCTCATTTTGTCCCTCCCTAAAATTAAAAATATCCACTTTGTCCTCATTTGTAATTAATTAATATATTATTATAATTAATTAATTAATTAATATTATAATTAATTAATATATTGATACATTATTATCAATAATTATAATTTTTGAATAAATAATCACAATAATTAATATATTACTATTATTATAATTAATTAATTTATTATTAATAATATATTAATATAAAAATTACCATTAATTATTATATTAATACATTATTAACAATAATATGTTAATAATTTTAGTTTTTGAATAAATAATCACAATAATTAATATATTTTTATTATTATAATTAATTAATTAAGTATTATACTATTATAATAATTATTAATACAATTGTTAATTAATTAATATAATTATTACTACTAGTTATTATATTAAAACATTATTAATGATAACTATTAATAATTATAGCTTTTGACTAACTAATCACAATAATTAATATGTTATTATTATAATTAATTAATTTACTATTATCATAATTATTATAATATAATTCGTATATTATCATCAATTAATTCATATAATTATTACTATTAATTAATATATAAATATATTATTAACAATAATATATTAATAATTATAGTTTTGATTAAATAATCACAATAATTAATATATTACTATTATTATAATTAATTCATTTATTATTAATAATAAATAATTAATATAAAAATTACTATTAATTATTATATTAATACATTATTAACAATAACTATTAATAAAAATATTTTTTGACTAAATAATCACAATAATTAATAATATAATTATTATAATTAATTAGTATATTATTATAATTAATTAATTAATTTTACAATTAATTAATATATCAATATATTTTTGACAATAATTAATAATAATAAAATTTTTTGAATAAATAATCACTATAATTAAAATATAAGATAATGATTATGACAATAATTCATTAAGTACTTTTTGGTAATTTGTTACAATCAAATTCATTCTAATTCCGATTCCAAGACAAAGTAAACACATTAATGGCAATCCAGCTCATTCTGATTTCGATTCCTATAGTTCAAATAAACAACTTATTATGATTCTCATTCCTTATTCCCATTCAAGCCCATTCTCATTCATGCTCATTCCAATTCCAGCTCATTCCGATTCCAGTTTAGTAAACGCACCATAAAACTTTTGGAGAGAGGAAGGAAAAAAAAATTAAAATAATCCTATTAATCTCTTTCACACTCTCTTTCTCATTCTCGTTATTTCTTCCTCTCTATTTCAAAGAAAAAAAAAAACCTAATATTTGAATATACATGTTAAAAATGTTGCTTTAAAGAAAAAAAGAAGCCCCATAGTTCAATACAAAATAATAGTAAGATTTCTATTTGATAGTTTGTTCATTTTTGCTTACTTCAATTATATGAATTTGAAACAGACATGTACGCTTTCTTTTTTATTACTAGGGAACTAAAGCAATCAAGGCCATCTCATTGGATATGTCCAAAGTCACTAATGAGATAGGCATAAATCCTTCCACTTTCTCAAAGATGCCAAACTTGAGGTTTTTGAAATTCTATGGAAAGAACAAATGTATGGTGTCTCATTTCACGGGTGTGCCATTTACTGATGTGAGGTATTTCGAGTGGCATAAATTCCCATTGAAAAGGTTGAATATACATGCGGAGAATCTTGTTTCACTAAAATTGCTTGGTAGCAAGGTTGAACAACTTTGGGATGATGTTCAGGTAAATATTTATTTGAAATTCTTTCAATAATAAAAATCTAAATACCTTCCCTCTCTATTTAATTTTATACATATATTTTTTTTTTTGGGAGCAGAATCTTGTTAACATAAAAGAGATAGACCTCAGTGGCTCCAAGCAGCTAACTAAGCTCCCAGACCTCTCACTAGCCCGAAATCTTGAGAGACTGACATTGGGTGGATGTTCAGGTTTGATGGAGACTCACTCGTCTATTCAATATCTAAATAAACTTGAAGTGCTTGATCTAGGCCACTGCGAAAGCCTGAGGAGTCTTCCAGACACCATTCGTTCAGAATCTCTTTTCGAACTTATACTTTGGGATTGCTCAAATTTGAAGAACTTCCCTGAGATCTCATCTTGTCATATACATTTTTTACGTTTATATAATTGTGGAATCGAAGAAATGCCCTTATCCATTCAATGCCTATCCGAACTCAACAGTTTAGATATTCTCAATTGTACCAGGCTTGAGTACATCGAGAGCAGCATATTTAAGTTGAAGTCTCTTAAACGTATTGAAATCATTAATTGTTCAAATCTGCAGAGGTTTCCACAGATCTCGTCTTGTAATATCGAGGGAAGTGCAGGTATTGAAAAACTACCCTTATCCGAACTCTATCAGTTGGAATTGAATAACTGTTCAAGGCTCGAGAATCTCTCGAGCGGCTTGTGTATTTTGAAATCTCTTCAAATCAGTGTCCGCCCAAAACTGAAGAGATTGCCTGATGATCTTGGAAATTTAAAAGCCTTGGAGGAGTTGAGAGTTGAAGAAACTGCTATAAGAGAAGTGCCAGAAAGCCTTGGTCAGTTATCCTCCCTAGCATTTTTGTATCTAAACTACAACAATTTGGAGAGAATACCAGAAAGCCTTGGTCAATTATCCTCGCTAGAAGTTTTGCATCTAAAAGGTAACAATTTGGAGAGAATACCAGAAAGCACCAGACGTCTTTCTAAGTTGAAATCACTGGCCATAAGCTACTGTGGGAGGCTTCACACCTTGCCAGAGCTTCCTTGCAATCTATATGATTTGGAAGCACATCATTGCACATTGCTGGAAGCATTATCAGGTTTTTCATTAGTTTCATTCAGTTCATTTGTTGATTTGAGCAATTGTTACAAATTGGACCCAAATAAGCTCAGCGAAATTGTTAAAGATTCTCTTCAAAAGGATCACGAAAAGAGGCGGAAGCAGGTGCACGTGTCTTTAATTGACCACTCCTTTTATTCTATTTTCATTTTCTTTAACTGAAGTTAACATTATTTTTTCAAATGTTGATTTTTGTGGTACAGGCATATAATAATAAATGGATCCACAGACGTATGTATTTCCCAGGGAATGAAATTCCAAAGTGGTTTAGGTATCAAAGTATGGGATCATCTATAACCTTGGAGATGCCACCACCAGGTTTCTCCAATAATAAAAAATTGACGGGCTTTGCTGTTTGCGCTATTGTAGCATTTCGAGACCAACATCATGACGGTGACAACAGGTATAGTGGGAACTATGAGTGTGACTGGAAAGACAACCTGTATAGTCTGGACTGTACATGGAAAGTCAAGTTCGAAGGTTGCTATAGGGTTCTCCGGTCTTGGTATTTCGGGACAGTTAGCAGTTATGTTAAGTCAGAACATGTGTTTTTGGGATACTATTTATTCGATAGTGTGGAATTAGGTAAATATTATGATGAGGTTAATCAGGCCTCTTTTGACATTCATCGTTTAATTGGTGAACGTCTGGAGTGCTGTGAAGTTAAAAAATGTGGGATTCATTTTGTGCACGCTCAAGATTTTACAGAGTGAACCAAAGAGGAAGAGGAAGAGGAGCCATGCCCCAAAAGACTGAAATAGTGCATTCTTTACAGTGATCCTAAATTTGCAGGACATAAATTGGGAGCTTATAAATTGGGAGCTTACTTTGTTGATGACAGATAACCAAATTGCTGGAGTAATAAGTAAATTAGATCAACCGTGCAGAGACCAGAAATTTCTTTCTGCTGTGCAGCCTGAACCAGAGAGCTACTTGCCCATATTGACTTGTGAAATTGCAAAGAAGGCAGGGAGTGAAAGTCTGAAGTCCATATTGACTTGTGCTCTTCACAGCACATGAGCCAGAGTGGCCCTGGAAAATGCTCTGGCACAGAAGATTCACAAGGGTACGGAAGTCTGCAAATCTTTTATGCTGGTTACAATGGAAGTCTCAAATAGTTCATGATGAGTTAGAACTCCATGGTGAGCAGATCGCCCAGAGCACTGAGGGCATGAGGGCTTTAGCTTTGCAACTTCGCCACAAACAGGTAAGATGAGTTTGATTTGTTTTGAATGTTTGTTTAAACTTGCAAAATTCCAAGTAGTGTAATGACAAAATTTTTTAATGAATTTTAGATTAAAAAATTTTATTTTATTAGAATTTATAGGTGGCACTATTACCCCACTAATAAGGATTACTTGGGTAATTTTGGAAAACACATATATTTTTCCAAAATCTAATAGGATTTCTTAGGACTCACTATAAATTGATACTTTTCTCACTTCCAAAATCCTAAGTCCACAACATTTTCTTCTATTTTCTACTTTACTCCCTTATTCATACCCTAGGATTCAAACCCTTGTTTATAGGAGAACCTTAAGGATTGGTAAGTTCTACTCTCTCTATTCTCCACATGTTTTTCTATCATTCTATTAGGGTTTTTATTGCCGTGATTTTAGATTATTACAGACTGATATGCATGATTGAAGATGAGTTTAAGGTGTGTTTAGGTCTTTGGCTTATTGTTGAGTTTTGTTTATTAATCTTGGACACAATAAACTTACTAGATAATTCTGGACAGCATGAATATCTCAAAATTAAACCTATATCTTACGAATGATTCTTGAAACCAACCTTATCTTTCTGAAAACTAGACATGTAGGGCTTATGGAATAAATTTTGTTTCATAAAGTTTGAGTTCGTTTTTTATTTTATATGGATTTTCAAAACAGACACTGCTGCACTGGAAAACTACGATTTTAATAGAATGACTGTCTTCATAAAATTATTTGGGGTATCAAATGAATTTAGAAAAATTATAGAATTTTAAACAGAGGTTACTATGTGTGTCTAGTATTTCTAGTTTTAAATTCGAAATTTTCTGATTAATGTATGATTTTATAAAAATCTCGGAACCCATACTGTTCAGTTAAGGCTCTGCAGGACAGTTTTGAATTTATTAATAAATAAATAGTTTTGAAAATGTTTTTGATATCAGATCTTCTTGAAAATTTTATCTGAGATACGCATGGATGTCCAGACTGGTTCTATAAAATGTTGTGTCTTTCTAATTTCTAGATCAAGAGTTAAAATTCAGAGAAACAGACCTGTATAGGTATGAGTTAGAAAAATTAGGAGGTTGGAATAAGTTGTTAATAGGATTTTCTTGTAATTGTTAAGGTGTTTGAGGCTGTTGAAGACCTAGAGGAGTTTAGATCATTGCTTTTGTCTAGGTAACTAACTTCATTCCTAATGTGCTAGATAAGTATGATTATTTTGATACTAATATAAGTAAATGTGTTTTTATAGCTCTTTGAAAATCAATTATTTTTCATTACAAAATTAGTTTGTGCAAATGTTTTCAAATATGAAAATTATGTTGTTCTTATGATTTCAACAAAATATTACAAATGCTTTTAAATATATTATTTATTTGGTTACGTGATTATGTTTTATGATTTTATTTATAAGATAACTTGCAAGCCGAAATTATTGTTTTGAACATTTATGAATCTAATACAAATGTTTTGTGTATGTATACTATTTAAATCATTTATGATTGTATGAGGGTCACCTCTTGAGATTATATAAGGGCCAAAGCACCGTAAAGTGCCACATACAGTACAAAGTGCCATGTACAAGTCATTATCTATGAAAGACTAATTTGAATGTTTTGGCTCATTATCCGTAGTTATTCTAATTCTGATAGTATAATACGATACATATTTGTTCTGGACTAGTACTGGATTTTTATTGAGTGTGCACACAATATTCTGATTTTGTTTTTAATCGGGTCATCGGATGTATAGGTAACACTGTGTGACATGAGCTAACTTTGGTTTTTCTATGCATATGTACTATATGATATGTTTTCTTTTATAAATTATGAGCTTTTGATATTCTAAATTGTTTCGTGAATTTTTGCCTTTCTATTATAATATATATGTTTTGATAAAAATGAGGCTTGCAATATTTTTGGTATGTAATAGGCCTAGTGTGTTAAGAATGGTTTTACTTACCAAGTTGTCGGCTCAACCTTCGTCATTACTTTTTGCAGATTAAGTTTCTTGTTGAGAGCTATACTATCTTTGGAGTTAGAGATTCCTTTCCTGTTTCTAATTAGAAGAGAAAAATAGACTTTTGTTCCTTTTAAATTTATTTGTTTATAAACTTGTAATTGATAAATCTTTTAGAAACTTTTGTTATACCTATGTCTTTGAGAGAGACATTATTTAGAGTTTGACACATGAATTTGAGAATTTATTGATTAAAGTATTTGAGGTATTTTAATTTGAGATTTTTGGTGCAAAAATTTTGACTAGTAGGTAACCTCCTTTCTCACATACTCCGCATGTGTTGGGTTTGGAGTGTTACAAGTAGCATTTTTAAAAGTTTGATTCTATTGGCTTTGCTTATATTCTTTTCATTTATATAATTTGGGAATTGGAAAAGGAGAAAACTAACATGTAAATGGTAACGTAATATTATTTTCTGTACAATGAAGCATTGAAGAAAGTTTCCAGATTTCAAGGTATTAGCTGTCGTAACAATTTTTTGTTGCAAGGTTCTGGCTGGAAAATTTTTGCCAGTTTAAGGGAAATTTTTCTGAACCGGATCGAACAGCTCCCTTTGGACAGACTTTTTGATATAAAAAGTATCAAGAGAGTGTGTGATGTGCTATCGCTTACACCAATTCCCCCTTCTTGTTGTATGTCAAACGTGTCTACTATCCACCGAAATTTTGGATCCTTGATAAAGGTTTCCTGGAGCTTGCAGTACAACCATCACGCCTTTACGTTGATAAGGTGATTATTGAACCATGTGCATCCAAAGCTCCATACCTTTAATCTTCAAAGGCCTTTCCCCTTTTCCCTTTTTTATTGATTTTGGATGTTTTTAGTTATAGTCATAATTTAGCTTCTGAAAATCAGATCTATTGATGGGTCCTTCATAGACACTATTGCTTTGTCTTGGATGCATGATATAGATTTATAAATTAATCGCTAATATAGATCTAATGCACTATATTTTATTATGCTTATTGTTCCACCGGACATGCTTAATAACAAGTCCTTGAGGTTCAATAAGTAGGACGTTGTTAAGGTTTATTTTCCCTACCATTACAGCACAATGCACATCATTTGCTGTCTTCTACACAACTTTTTGGGCGGATGGCTGTTGAAAATCTTAAGACATTTATTGCTTCTAGTGACTGATGCAGTTGGTGGCTGACTTGCATATAAAACAGGTACATTTTGCTGCGAATGCTAAGCTAGGCCTCGGAAGAGGTATGGCTCTTATATATGTTTGAAGTAACTAAAATTTGTCGATTTTTATACTGTTGCGGAAGCACGACGTGAGCAATTATCAATATTACAGTATAGCATTTAATTACATAAGCAATATTGTGAAACTATTTTATTATTACCCATAGTCAATATTTCAACATATAAATGATTTGATCTATGGATAGACTTGCCTTTCCTTATTACAATACTTCGAATGTTTAGGATTACAAGGTTGTGTCCATTGCGAATGCTGCATTAGATGGGTTTAATAATGAAGCAAAACTGATGTTGTTGCACTAGCTGACACGGAACGAGCTTGTCCCTCCCCAACATTTCATCCATTTGGTGCAGAGGTATGATTGAGCTTCTTCAATATTCTTGAGTTTCAGTAACGGTTATTCAAGCTACAATGACAAGCAGTTTTGAGTTTGACTTGTGGTTGAGTTTGGATAGTATCCTTGTGTTTTTGTATTGGTTTGGCTACAGAAGAAAAGTCTATTAATCAAATTGAAAATACATGTAAGCTGGCATTAATTATTTTACGGCTTAAACATAATTGTTGGGTCATTTTCCATTAGTTTCACCTTTTGCCATGAATGGTTCCGCTAAATCTTTGTTAGGTTCTTTTCCTGAAGTCCTCTTAAATCTGTTTGTTTTAATAGGATTGAAAGACAGCGCCGATCGAGAGGAGGTGAAGACTTCGATCTTCGAAGAAAGCTAATGAGGCAGAGCAATCGATGCCGATCAGGGTAAGCATGCTAGACACGCAGGCTTAAAGACCTGCTGACCCTGGAGAAGAACTTCGATGGATGTCTCAAGAAGTACACGGCTATGTCGAAGAAGTTTTGAATAGTTTGGCTGCTAATGTGCCTAAAGTAGGCGGCTCATTTTTAAACTTTGCCAGTTTAATCATCATTGTTGGTTGCTTACGAAAATGTTCCAAGACTTTCGTGATGGTTGAGTAGGCAGTTGTTCTTTGAAAAAGTTGAGAGAGCAAAAGAAGACATGTCGAATCAGCTATAACCCTTTGTCAGGTCGACGGCATCCTTATTTCTCTCCACAAAGAAAAGGAAAGAAAAGCAACTAAGCAAAACAGGGTATAAGGCCTACGGATTGATTTGTTTACCTAAGAGTACCAACTGATGAGACCCACATTTTTTTACCTTTGCACGTGCACTGACTTGATGGACCTACAAAGGGACCTCATTTACTTCACAACATTTACCAAATCATTAATGAAGAAATAGTGCCCCATTATCTCGTCATGAAGAAAGAAATTTTAGAACACCTCTGAGTATCATATTAGTCATATAAAAGAAAATAATATTATGGTATGTATATATTTATTTTGAAGAATTGGCATGCAATTGATGGTTATAACAAATTCAAATACACATATCATATATTCATTAATTGGTTGTATTGTTTCTAATATATTATAGAACTCCATGTGATGACTAGAGGTGGCCGACAGGCCGGGCTGCATCAAAGGAAAGTCTATGCATGCTCATGCTCGTGTCGTACGGTGCCGTGTTTAATTTTTTTTGTTTAGGCCCAACCTTGTACACGTGTGGTGCCGAAAAAAAAAGTCCACTAAGTTTTTTTTTCAAGAGCTCATGCCAAGTTTTTAGCATATTTTTTTCAAGCATTTGTACTTTTTCAGATCTATTTATCTTTATTCAAATTTAATAGAATAAAAAATTCAAAATTCAAGTCCATATTCAATAATAATAAATTAATAATAATAAGATAATGCAATATTAATTATTAAGTTTGACTCTATGGTATTAGAATTCTTTTTTAATAGTTAACAACAACAACAATAATAATTTTTTCTTAAGGGTTAACTTAATTGTTAACTTGGAATTACCTAAAGTCATATATCATAGTTTATAATAATATTAATACATATTTGTAAAATCATAATATTTATAATTTTATGAATTAAAATCATGATATCAATTGTTTGTTAATAAATTATAAACATAAATCAATTATAATTTTTTTGAAACTAAGAATTAAATAAATTTAAAAAATTGAGCTAATAAAATATATTAAAAGATTCAATTTCAAGTTTTTGTAAAATAATAAAATTTTAAATTTATTTTTATTAAAAATAAAAACATGCTTATTGTAGACTTTTTTACGTGCTTTGTTTTAACACATCTCTAATCGTACCATACTTTTAAGGTCCGCGAGCCTAAAAAATCTAAGTCTGGCCCAACCCACATGCGTGCCGTGTAGTGCAGTGCTACGTGCTCCATTAAAATGTGCTCATGCCGTGCCATTTGAATAGATTGATTAGATGCATTAATGATTTCTATTAGCACTTGGAGACTTGGAAAAATTCTCCTTTGAGTATCCAAATATTCCTTTTATAGACGTTGTCTTTTTTGTAACAATCGATATTATTGAAGAATACTTCTTTGTCCAGTCCATTAGCCATCTCTAGTGATGACTCAACATAATTAATGCTCCCATCATCCCAAAAGGCCACATTTGACATTCCCATTTTCGGATTTGTCCTTGCATCCAAACTGCGCACACATGCTGCGCCTGTAATGACGATGGTCTCGAAATCCTATAATAGTGCAATGAGCAAAGCACACTAATTAAAATCAATTATCATGGTTGATAATAGCGCAATGAGCAAAGCACACTAATTAATGCTCCCATCATCCCAAAAGGCCACATTTGACATTCCCATTTTCGGATTTGTCCTTGCATCCAAACTGCGCACACATGCTGCACCTGTAATGACGATGGTCTCGAAATCCTATAATAGCGCAATGAGCAAAGCACACTAATTAAAATCAATTATCAACCGTGATAAATTATCAACTCCAAAGTTGGTCATAAAAAGTCTCCCCTTTTCTTGTTTTGGGAAAATTTCAACCGTGCACCCAGGGATTCACCCATTATGAAAAATGCACGTAAACTTTTTATTTGTTTAACTTGGCACTTCAATTATTTACTTCAGTGTTAACGGTGTCAGAATCATTTAGGAAAGCCAACCAAAATAATCATTTTACCCCTGAAATGTAATGTTACACGTATGATATTTTTCAGCAATTGCTAGATTTATATTACAAATGATATGGAATTTACATCTATAATATATCATCAACAAAAGTTATAGCTAACATGTTCGCTACATTCCGTCATTTAATTCGTTTTGAAAAACTTGATAGGACAAATGATATTGAATTTTTATATTTTTTTAAAGCTGTTTTAAATGCCGTTTTTGTCATTTTTAATTCAAAGAGTATAATTTTATTATGTAAAAATAATTTAATTTGTCAAATTTTAATAGATTTATGTTATTTGGGATTTAAGGAAAATAAAAAATAAAAAGATAAAAATAAAACAAGTTGTATTGTTTAGTTTAGAGTGAAATTTTGATATTTTTTATCATGAAAAGAATCGACTACGATTAGTATCCAACAAATTTAATTTCGGGCATAGATTTATGGATTGGGTACTATTGTTCAATCGCACAAAGAAAAGAAACAAACCTGGTGGATATTATGCAATTAGCACATATTCAAAATGTACAATTCAAGAAGACAAGTCAAAAAGAAGATGGTTGAATGAAAAACAATCTTTTTAAATTTCTATTTCGGGCTAAAAACAATTAAAAAAAACTACAAGTACCGCCAACTCAATAGAAAATCAAAACAATCCCGTACATCTATTTCCTCAATTGCCATTATCAATTCATCGATCCAATAAACAACTAATAGTTGCATAGCTATTAAAAGCGAAAGGTCTATGATTGATCAATTTTATCAGTGGTACATAAAGGAATTGAAAACATAGGATTTTGTTAAATTACAATCAAATGTAATTTATTCCTGTCATAACTACATTAATTTAATAATGAAACCTATGTAATTTATGTGAAAAAAATAAATTATATTTAATTGTAACTTAAAGAGATCCAAAAACACATACAAAGAAAACAAAAGAAAGCAAGCAAGTTAAACAAGGTCTACGGAATGATTTGTTCACCGAAGAGTACCAGTTGCGATGGACTCGAAGTCGAAGAACATTTCAATCTTTTGGAGTTTGGATACTTTTCCTCATCCGTTGATTCCGGAAAATCCTGAGCGTACAATAAACGAAACACACATTTTTTTTTCATATCGTAGCACTTCACTCGTTCACCACCTTGAAAGATGTGGAAAAGGCCTTATTTACGTCATAATCACATCGACCGAAATCGTCCACATCCTCACTTCCGAATAAATAGTGCCCCAGTAGAACGTGATCTGACCCAACACAATCAATTTCTCCGGAAAATCGATAACAATATCTAGATTTGACTTTACGCCAAACAGAAAAAACACGAAACCTACAGTTAGTATTATGATGGGCTCCAGATGTTACAATCGTGCAAAAAGCAAATCCCACTACCTTGTTACTATTGAAATAACCTGGTGGCGGCAGCTGCAAGGTTTATGGAAGATCGCATCCATTGAAAGCTAAAGCAATTGGGAATTTCATTCGCAGCTAAATAGACTGTTTCTTGCGGCTTTGACCGAATACCTATGCCACAACATTCATAAAATCATAATTTTAACTAACCAAATTAAGGAAAAATTAAAAGAAAGAAAATAATTAGCACGAAAAGAAAATAATTAACACGAAAATTCTCTTATGCATGCGTACGTCCACTTGAAATAAAGTACAGATTCAATATTTTACGTCGTTGCAAATTATTTTAATATTTCGTACAAACGTCTGCAGGAAAAAATGACTTATAACTAACATGCAATAAAGAGAGCGAGCTAGAAAATAAAGACACACCTCCTTCTCCACTTATTTTTTTTTAAAAATCTCACAGAGCTCATTGGGGTCCAATTTGAAACAATTCCTCAAGTGAACCGATACTTGAAGAACCTGATGTTGCTTTCAGGGATGTGCAATGATTTGCTTTCAGGTAAAATAGATTGCATGGAAGTTCTGGTAAGGTTTGAAGTCTAGCACAATAGCTTAAATTGAGTTTTTCCAACTTAGATGACATTTGTTTTCTAACTTAATGATTTAAAGTGACTTAACTTAATTAATTAAGTTAATTAGAGGTGTTTATTTTTATAACTTAATAGGATTTTTCAAATAATTTTGACTTAATAAAAGAAATTAATTTTTTTAGCTTTTTACTGAATGGAGAAATATGAATTAAGTCAATTAATTTCTAATATAAAAAATATCCCTATTTTATAATTTATTTTTTATGTCTATCCCAAAACTCACTTATAAACGTTTACCTTACGTAATCTTATTTTTACACGTGACAACTTCGAGATAAAATAGCAAATCAACTATTTTAAACATCTTGTTAGTTTTTTTTCCCTTATGTTATGCACTATTATTGAGAATTAGTGATAAAATTTAAAATTTATGGCATTTTATATATTACAATTCCAAAATCAGTATGTATTCACTTGAATGTAGTTTTACTTATAAATATTAAAATATTATGTTATTTAGTATATTATTTATTTGACGTTTAAATTTAATCAAAGTACAAATGTAAAAGTACATATTTTCAGGTTTTTAAGTTAAAAAAAATAATTTAATACTTATTTTTAGAGGTTAAAATAAAAAAAATAAACATATTATTCAGATTCAGACATTTAGGTCTATTCAAATTTTAAACTAATTTAGATCTATTTAGATTTCAGACGAAAAACAAATGTCACCTTAAAAAGATATTTGATGCTTTCAGGTATTCTCTCAAAATTGTTTTTGTCTAGATACAATTCTGGTAGAGAGGATAACTCACCTAGACTTTCAGGTAACTACGTAATGCCACAATCCGATAGACGTACTTCCGTTAAATTGCGCAAGCCATGTAAGGATGGTGAAATACGTAGTAGCAAACCCATCTGCTCATGACCTCTGCAGCTCTTGAAAAGTAATTCTTGAAGCTTGTTCAAATGTACAATGGATTATGGTACTACTCTTATGGAAGTTCTTTTAACTAGCAACTTCTTTAAGGTTTATAAATTTCCAAATTCATTAGGCAAACTTTGAAGATTTGGGTAGTCAATGATTATAAGAGATTCAAGAGATTTAAACAAGAATAGATTGCCTGGGAGACTCTCAAACCTCAAACAGTTCCTAAAATACAAGTAATGCTGACACTACCTACCAGATTCCAATACCAAATTCCTTTATGCTAGAGTAGTTGTATATTAAACCAAAATAAGAATAACGATTGTAGCTGAAATATTTACACAGTATACTCACCACCTGTTTAGATTGTACAATGAAATAATCTACACACATTGTAGTAGAAAGTGGGTCCCATATCTCTACTCGCATATTAGAAATTATTACAATCAAAATGTACCACTGTGCATGACCACGGTTTACTGGGACAAAAATCTACATCGAATTACACAGTTACAGTGAAAGAAAATTACAATTCACAATGGAAGTTTGCTTAAACATACTGACAAACAACCATAATATGCTTTCACTTACTTTATCACAAGAACCAATATTCTTCACGTGCAAATCAGTCTATATAAACTGTCCAACAGGGAAACTAATGTCTCTGTACTCCCCACCAACATTATCTTGCAACTGTATAATTTGATGGCTGTTTATGTCATCACATGGGCAACAGATATTTCTATCTAATACAAAGACTAACCACACAATATATTTGATAAAACCAAGTTTCCTCTCAACTTTTAAATATAATGAAAAAGACAATTTACACACCAACAAGTAATAAACAAATACATTATGCTCTTGCTCAGACTAAATTATATTTAAAACTATTCTAAACATTACAGTTTAACAGCAGAGTATAAAAGAAACTGCTTACTTACAGCATTATAAGCTGGCAGGAAAAGACTGAAATTACTTTGTCCAACATTTATGGTTGCTTGTGCAAATAGTAATTTCGATACAGCGGAGACAATTTAAAAATAAAATGTTTATCTTATTTTTTGGGAGAGCATGCGTGAACTTCGTAATTAAAATAACAAATTGAATGATATAATATGCCTTTATATTTAAAATGGCAATAGTTTCTATATATAATATCACTTTAAATACATGTACTAAGGGAAGTTACAATTGTACCTTCACATTGATTATGCTTCTGGGAGATAGAGACATAATATCATTTCTAGTAATCCCATTAAAGTTGGTTTGAAAAAGCATCTCCCTGGTGCAAAAATATCGTCATCCAAAAAGTTTATTTCTATACATCCACTGATCAATCTATTCGAGCTATATCTATTTCAGGCTCAAATTTTTTGTTCATATTAATTCATGCACATGACTCTATTACTACAACAATATAAAATTTATCTTACCCTTTATCAAGAGTTTCATCCATACAGAAGTTAATCAAACTCTCCTCGTCAACACGAACAGGTCTTGGCATGAGAAAAGGTCCAACTGGATAACGTCCTCTTTCAGGACATAATTTAAAAATTGGCAGCTCTTGATCCAAAATGCCACAACACATTCGGTCACAAATGGTCACGACCGATATCCTTTTAGTCGATTCATAATACTTCTGCATTTGCATCGACTCCTATAACAATTATTGAAAAAAAATCATTGCAAATTGATGAAATGAAAACATCTCTAAATATTAATATAAATACACAACAAATAAAACAAGGTTACTCTATAAAAATTAAACTTTTTATAGGAATAAGCTACCTCAATCTCAGTGTTATTGTGCAGGTTTTCAACCCATTGTCCAGACGCATGGTTCCCGATGACAGTGTCCGCCATATGGACTAAAGCCAGATGTTGTGCATCTTCACACTCTTCATTTACAAAACTGTCATTGTTGATTTCCACACCACCACATGCTACACTAACACACAATTCCTTGCTCTTCTAATGATTGCTTTCTTTCTCACCTTCCTCTATCACAGTGCATTCTTTTCCCTTTTTCTTATTGACAGGGTAGCTGCAGCACCAACCACGAGTCTTCAATTTATCAACAGATTGTCTTGGCCTAGTTGATTTGAATGCTGGCTTCTTCAACTTAGTAACATAGTTCACTTTCATCATTCCATTACCTGTACCCATGTTTACTGGTTCAGAACATCTAAAGAGGCCTTCAGGAGGCCTATTGAAAAAGCTAGTTGTGTTTCCCCCTATCAATGCTGCAGTGCGGGCCTATATTAGTTAAAAGAATGTTATAAGTACTATGTACTATAAAATTTATAGATAACTGTCAAGTAAACTGGATTGCACCATAAACAAGTTGAAATTGGTTTCCACACACACGTATTTTCATCATATGAACTTTACTTTGCTGTTGTATAGTCAAAAAATTTGAAAAACTAATCAACCTTATTGCCATGTCACTCCTACTGCAGTGTATTAAATTTTATTCCCATTTAACACACCTCTTTTGTACTGCTTGTAGTTCCATTTGCTGTCTTCATTTGGCATATGGTTTCATTGCTAAAATTAACTCAAGTCATTTTCCATAACTCTAATTGCCTCCACAAGTTCCAATATTATTTATTCATAGGGTTCAAACACTTACAAATAGCCTGTAATCCATAATGACTGTAAAATTCTACTGTTCGATTACTTTTTGTGCCTCACATGCATCTCTTTATATAGCCACGTTTTTGCTTGCGAAATGCTCTGACCTTCATTTTTGCAATGCAGTTAAACAATGTGTCATTGTTGCCAATCTCACCTCCTTTGATTTTAACAAATAAAATTGTATTCTATATTTTACAAAGGAATGACAACATGAGACTCTACAAATACAATCGTCTGCAACAAACAAACATGCGAACAATCTTGAACAATGACTTATAGCCCATGAGGATCTCAAAGGAAATTTAATTGTTTTCATCAACACATTCTACTGTTTTTCCCTAACATTCACTTCATTTGACGAGGGTTCATTCCCAGGTACCACGAATATGGTTGCTTTTATAACCAAGCATTTTATGTTTACATCTACTAGGTGCAATCCAATAGCATAACTGAACTAAAGTTCGTAATGCCAATATCCTTAGTATAGAGTTTGCCACCAGAAGAGCATACAATAAATCAATATAATAACATGCCTTACAAGTAAAAGGTTATGAATTAGTCATATAACCAAATGATCCATACAAAAAGAAAGCAATATCTACCTGCAAGGTTTATTGAAACCTAAACTTAGTATCATTCTTCATTTTCTTCTCTAAAAAATTAATTCCTTATTGCTTCTTCTCATTTTCTTCTCTAAGAAATTAATTCCCTTTTACTTCTTCAATCCTATTCTTGTTACAATTAAATTAAACAATTATTCCTTGCTACCATTGTCCCCTCCCCTGATTCTAACATATAAACATAACCCGCTTCCTAGACTAATTACCACAATTAAATCTTTTAAACACAATTAATAATTTCTTATCATGAGTTACCTCTTGTTTCTGGTTCAATGCCTCATCGCCAAATTAAATACACATATTTTCTCTCTTGACTAAGATATTGAGATATGCCTAAATGCTATGGTTTCAGCTCCGCCTAATATCGGCTATCGTTGCCTGCCACGAAATGGCCTTCAATTTATCTGATGTCGTTTGAAAATTACTTCCACCTCAGACAACTGCAGTTCAACTGGGAATAGATTTGGATTATCCAAATTTTATGTGAAAATATTTCAATAATTTTTCAGTTATGGATAAGATTTCGATATGGCCACTTAAAACATTCATAATGGTCAACCTGTACAGTATTTGGATCTTTATTTATTTACTTGAGGCAACCAGTTACTTCAATTATAAAGTGATTTTTTCTCAACCACTAGATGCACTTGCTTTTCATCCAACGATAGAGACAAATGAAGACAAAAAAAGTGATATGTTGCAACAGTTGCAACATAGGTGGACCCTATCGATGGATTCTCGTCAGATAATATCTCTACCCCATATGTTGCAGCAAATCATGTATTCCTATCAGATCTTTCATTCTTATCATATTGTATGATATAGTTATGAGGGGACTTCTCAACAAGTACACCAGTCAATAGTTATGAGGGGACTTGTCCACAAGTACACTCAATCCAATTTCTGCAAAGAAGTCATCAGCAGTAAGAAAACTTATTACTTCATCTCTATCTTCTCCTTCCAAGAAACATGCAATATCTAAATAAATTTTCTGGTCGTGGTCGTTCAAGCCAACATAACTTATTTTTAAGAGTCGCACTATTAGCACCCCTTAAAAATCCTATTAAAACACCTTTTTCAATTATATTCCATTTAATGTCAAAAATACTCTTTTTTTTCCTTTAATGAACACTCTTTTTGTTTATGAATTTTTTAGTTTCTAATGATTTTCTCACTCTTTCAGTCTTAATATTTGTATTTCTCACTTCAAACATTCTATATTATTTAATTTCTAAAGAAAAAAATATAAAAGAAAAGTAAGAAAAACATTACACTTACAAAATAATAAATATTTTATGAGTCTAATATAATTTTATCTTACCTATAATTTTAGAGTTCAGTAATTACTTTGAGAATCCTTAAAAAATTATTAGCAGTGGGATAAAATTTTATTTAATTTATTTTTTTACTATGTCGTATCTTAATTAAATTATTAGTTTATTGTAAGAATTTTATTTTAGCTTAGAGAATTACTCATTAAATTCAAATTATTTTAATGAAAATAAAAAAATATATATTGTGCAAGTAAAATAAAATTGAAAAGAGAAAGAAAATATAAATGATTTAATTCTATATATATTTATCTTTAAGCCACCAAGAGTGTAGTCGGGTTAATTGGCAGTGATTCTATCACTCTTCAAAACCCGAGCCGATTCTTCAAAAATTATATTTGAAAACCGGTTACATACATATCTTTATATATATATATATATAAGGATATATATATATATATATATAAAAATTATGTATTTGGGTTTTATGAAATTAATAAAGGGGTGTCAATAATCCAACTCTATTTTTAATAGCTCTCGGATTTCCTTGTGGGGAACTATTTCTAGTTTCCTTATTGACACTTTGCCGTTCCTATTTTCTCCTTCCCGATAAAAAGTGACCCAAAGCTTTAGGTGCTAGTGGAACTCCGTGAGCACATTGCACTACCTTGTATGTCAGCCCTATATAACTTTCGTCGGGTTCATCTCCTCTAAAAGCACATTGACCGAAAAGCTTAAGAGCATCAATAGCTACTAACTCCTTCATTTGATATATTTTATCGTCCTTACAATTATTAAGCACTTGTTTATCTCTTCTTGTTATTATTATTCGACTTCCTGTAGCATAACGATCAAGACGTCCAAGTAAGAATTCTATTTGTCTTGGATTATTCACATAATCAAAAACAATTAGAACCCTCTTATGAGCAAGCCTTTTACTTTTGAAAATTGAGGCCAATATTTGGAATGTTCTTCACATCACCACCATTCAATAATGTAGAAAAAAGTTGTTGTCACAAGTCAGCTAATCTGCCATTTTCTTCTGCTTCTCTAACATTTTGAGCAAAATAAAAACTGTCAAAATGTCTAGAGATTTTTTTAAAAATAGCACTGGCAATTGTTGTCTTGCCTATACTTCCGATTCCCCGAATCCCTAATTTGGAAACCGCCACCTAATACCTAATAATGATTCAATTTCTTTAATGGGTAATTCAACTCCCACCAGGTCTTTGTTTTCAATTTGAAATGTATCATCCAGCTTCTCCAAAACTTCATTGGCAATTTCCTCTACAAGTTTGGATTCTGACCTAGCAGACGAAACAGAGAACGTGTTTTCAGTTGCAGTAGCCAATTTAAGGTAGAGGTTACTTACTGGAACTTGATCAAATTAAAAAGTTGGAAAACATGCAAGGTGCATAATTACTAACTCATACACGGTTATTTATAGAATTTATTCTTATAATGTCGATATTGCCTAAGTTAATATATATGCTACTATAACTGGACACACACTATATATATTTGTAAACAGAAAAAATTTGTTACCTAATTACTTGAGAATCAAAGCCAGAAAAATTGGCTGCTTCCGTCAAAGCATTTCTCCACCTTTGCATGTTGTCTGGCTCCCCTTGAAGTTGAAGCTTTGAGAATAAATCCCCAAAAATCCCAATTTGCTTTCTCTCGTCTGATGGATCGTCCCGACAAAAACCTGGTATCACAATCTGTCCATAATTGTTGTTGCATTCGAGGATCTTTAAAAGTTCATCGAGACACCATTTGGAAGAAGCATACCCTTCCGAGAAAATGATAACTGAAATGGTTGATGCCTCTGTTGATGCCAAAAAAATGACCTCAACAACTAAATTTATTTTTTAAGGAACCACAGTACGAATTCGACTCGAGCAACACCGCAACCCCCATTTTCTATACTTGCCAATCACAAAACACGGTTAGGACACGCCGGTGGGGATTCCGGCAAAAATCCTCCGATGCTTAAGTTAGATGCTTTATGTTTCAAAAAGAGAAAAATGAAAAGGAGGGCTTGAGAATGTGTCCGATTTATGAATTTTCCGGTATTGGAGTTAAAGGTCTTGGTAGAAAAATGGTAACCTTTGAGGTTGATTCTGTAGAGTTTTTTGGTTTGTTTTTCTAACCCCTTCACATGAAGCTTTCTTTCCTTTAAATAGCCCCCTGGTCGTGGGGTGGTTACCACGATTTTAGCACATTCAAAGGTAGTTACTTGCGGTTACTTATCAGTTGTGAGCGGTTGAGAAGACTCACCTAAAAAATAGGCCATGTTATCCCAATTAAATTGCCATAAATGAAAGTTGTAGTTGTAACTTATCTCCTCTTTCTTTTCACAATAATGATTCTGGGTAAATTAAGGTTGACCACGATCGAGTTAAAGAATGTATAAACCAGGTCGTCCATACAAGCTTTAGGTTGTACTTGTAAATCAGGTCGTCAACTTAGGCCTCAAGTTGTACTTCCGAGGTATGCTCAACGACAACGATCTGAGTAAATTAAGGTCGACTGTATTTCTTGATGCTATTGAAAAATCCGACCCTAACACCGGTCCCCTAGTTTTCAATATCGAGAAGTTATGATCGGTGTTGAAAACTAATTACTGAAAAATAGAAAAATCTGAAAGCCTAATAGCCTCAATCCAGAATAGACTGTGAAATTTCATCTCTTATGACGAGCTAGCCATAAATGAAAGTCTCAATGTTCTTTTGACACAAAGTAGAATAAAGATGACTAGTACAGTTATCACGGGTGTCCTCTCCTCTGAAACTAAGGAAAACATCATACTTATTGCTGTTTCGAGGAGGGGAAAATGAAGAAGAAGAAGCCATTAAAAAAATCGTTCAATTGCCAAGAGATATGTTGAAAAGAAAATTTGGAATGCGGAAATAATTGAATGCTTTATGTACTTGACTAGACGGAAAACCGAACCTGGAAGCGGAGGTAACTAAAATCCCTTTTTAACTTTCTTTTAGGACAAGTCAGAAAACAGAAGGAAAGCGGAGTTTACTGAGAAATTTTACTGGATTTGAAAACCTTTTAGTTGTCTTGGTGGTGTGAAAGCAAACGGTTTAATTTCGATGCGCGTTCAGCCGGTGACGATAGTTTTGTTTTAAGGTAAATTATTCGTGTCTTTCTCGAAAGAAAATTGATCATTACTGCTCGCCGGATAGAAAGGATCAACTGAAGCATGAAAAAGTTCGAAACTTGATATATATTTTCCACCTGTTGGAAAGACTTTATTTGGAAGTCATTTAACAGGAATGAAGTACTTTAAAAAGCTTAATTATTATAAGATAGACGCTAGTATGCCCCTTGAGTGTAGGGTGGCCACTTGAATCCAAGTAATAACAGTAGTCAAAGGTTGTTGTTTAGCGAGTGATGTGTCTTATTCCTATCCAAATCTTAGGGGAAAAAAATATGGACCACAAAATCGGCTAAGAATTCTGTCCTGACGTGATTTTTATTTTTAAAGCAAAATTTAAAGTCATTATTAGTGAACATTGACGAAGACCATAAAGGAAAACAAATTTCAACAATATGAATCTAACTTTACACATCGTACAAGATCCTTATAAACTCTTGGTGGATCCTTACTCCCCACAATCCTAGTTTGGTGATTCAATATTTATATTCAAAGTTGCCAAAATATGAATGGTGCTATCAGTACCCTCTAAATATTTCTTAACAACTTTTTTTAAATTAACCCCATTAAAATATTTTAAAAAATTATAAAATTTTTTAACACTTCCATCAATGACAAAAACATTTTTAAATAAAATTTATTGTGTAAACCCCACTCTAATTTTTATTGTTAAACTCCATTTCAATGGGTCTCTTTCATTTAAAAGAAAAAAAGAATGAGTTTTCATTCTCTCCATTATGACTATTGGTGGTAAATTCTTTACACAAAAATTAAAAAAAAAAACCTCTTTAATTTCTAAAATAAAAAAAATTATTTAAATTTTGTGTGGTTTAGAATTTAATTAAAAATTGTCCTATTATATAATTTTAATAATGATTAAAATTGAAGGGGTTTTAAGGGGTATTTTGAGGGCTGCCAATAATCCCACTCAAATAATTAATTGAAAGAAAACCCACTCATTGTGTAGCCGAAGTTGCCAAATACTTAAATCATGCATGATAACAAGATATAGTAGATATTATATGAATGAGCAATAGTTTAAAGATAACTTAAACAAAAATCCAATTATATTGGAACGTTGGTTGTCTGACAAACCCACAAAAAAAAAAGAGCAGCTCATCAAGATCTCATGCTTCATCTCTACTTGTCTCATTTCTTATTCTTGTGTGTTCTGCTTCAGATTTTTTCTGTTCATTCTCTTGCTAAAACTACTACGAGCAAATTAAAATGAACAAGATGTCAAAAGGTCTCTGCCCGAAAGCTTCCCGTTTGGCACTTCCACTTCTTCATATCAGGCATGTCGCCTCATTTCTTAAATTTTCTTTTTCTATTCTTTGCTACAGATTTTTATCCCTTTTTACTGTGAGTTTAAGCTATAGGTAGAAGGAGGATATACTGATAATGGTAAAGGCCTCGGCAACCGGGATGTTTTCAGCCGTATCTCATGTCGTCATTAATTAATTATTAGCTAGCTAGGTTGCCCTGATTCTTAATATAGTGTATAAAAGATATTAGGGAGCTACCGCTTTAATTCAACGGTGAGATTATAGAGAGTTTGTTTGTGTGAGCAAGACACTTGTTTTCATCTTATAATGAAACTTGTAATATATGACTGGAAAATGATACTGGTGCTATTGATTCCTGCTAAAAAATAAGTATCACCGCATCAATTATTAAGTTACTTTTGAAGGTTATTTTTCGATCGGTAGGATATTACCTTTTCTTTCTAATGGTGAAGTGATTTGATATTTACAATCGAAAATAGTCACATTACTGACTAAAATTTTTCAGAAATCAGTAAAGTTGGTAAAAAAGAGACTATTTTTTTCGTAGTGATGTGCGTGTGCGTGCATAATGTATATTTAAATTTAAGGTGGTGTTTGATTGGAAGAATTGAGAGGAAAGGAGAAGAGAAGAAGGGAGAGGAAATGAGAGAAGAAGGGAGGAGAATTCAATTAGCTTACCAAACGCTAATAAAATAGATCTTAGAATCAACAGGGAAAAACTAAAAAATAATTAGACGTGTCATAAAACAACCCACCCACTATACTGTCCGTTCTGAACTTCACATACGTCATTCAATTTCAAGAGTTTGTTTATGATATAAGCCCATGGCTATTCAAAAAAACCTCTTACTAGTGTAAAAGGAGATCACCCATTTTAAATTCATCACTCACATCCTTATCGAGTGATTTAAGCTGTCATAAATCGTTTCAAATGGTAGTAAAGTCAGTCCCAACTGAAAGTGTGGGAATAGTCACACCTAATGAAGACGGAGGAAGTTAAACTCAAAAGAGAATAGATTGCGACATTTTATATCTCGCTTGAGAAAAATCTGAGTGATAAGCTTAGAAGGGGTGACCTATCGTAGACTAGCCAAAAAAATCTTATGACGACTCAGTAGGTGTGAGGACGAAGAAAGTTAGACTCGAAAAGAGGATAGATCGTGACATTTCATATCGCTTGAGAAAGATCTCAGTGATAAACTTAAAAGGAGTGACCCATCGTAGATTACCAAAGAAAACCTTATATGTGAGCTTCGGCCTATATCAAGAACAAAATCGCGAGTATAAAGAACGCGTGCTTAAAGCACAAAGTGAAAAATATCTTATCAGTGGGCTGCTCGTTTCATAATTCATATCAAGTGGATCACGTGCAAAATTGTTCTAGTTGGTTTTTCCAATAAGCCGGATTCGGTTTTGTGATTCATATTTTAGTTTATAGTGAGTTAATTATTGATAGGAACGAAGCTGATGTTCGAGGATGTTTTGTTTGGAGCTTGATGGACGACCTCGAATGGACGGGTGGCTTCTATCATGTTGGGACTTTACTACGTTGATCGTCAAACGCTCAAGCAAACTCCAAACCTTTTTGCTTTGTGGTACAAAAATTTCCTCACAAAAAGTACTTGCCATACCGCATAGATTAGAATTGAACATTAAAACTTCTTTGCCAAAAAATAAGAAGATAGATAAAAGAATCTGATATAATGTGAAATGGCATGTCATTATCGTGGAATAAAGGAGTTCAATGTAGGTAGCTATCTTCGACAAATTAACAAACAGGGGTGGATTTAGAAAAATAATTTATCTGGCATTAAATTACATAACAAAAGATGTCAACTAAAATTTTATGAGTTCATGTATTTATAGATATTATGTTAATAGATTCAATGGGGACTAAATTAAATAATAGTAAACCTACTCACATGAGTTACTATCGACTTTCACTTTTTTTTATTAAAGTATAAACTTTTATAATTCTCAAATTTAAAATTTAAAATTTTGTGAATTTATGTGTTTATTTTTATAAATTTAATGGCGCTGCTTTAATCGATTTAGCAGGGCCTTCAGCCCAATTGATATTTGATAATGAGATAGATCCGCTTCAGCTAATAAAAATATCATCTGTTCATCTTGGTGATGGCGTATTGCTGTCGACTTGCCATTGTCATTATCTTATACTAATAAAAATGCCATGTAATTATCTTTTATTAATAGAAGACAGAACCAGCCTGTGGAGCACCATCAAGACATGATTCAAACATAATACTATTTGAACCGAAGTGACAATTTACGCCAAATTTTATGGAACTTCGAACAGCGACAGGATATTAATATAAACCTAACAAGTCAACATTCATCCCATCATCAAACCCTCCTCAACTTTTTGATAAAACTCAATTACCAGAAGCATTAATAACTCAACAGTATGCTATCAAAATCATAATGATAATATTAAAATGATAATGCTACAACTCAGTAGTAAGAAAAGCCAGGATGAATTCACGGAACAAAATTTCCCAGGCTTCTGCATCATTCGTACACTCAATGCCATATAAACACTCAACAACATATCTACAAATAGCCTCAAAAGTGCAAAGATCCCAAAAATTAAGCATATAAGAAACACTAGGATACCCTTGTTCTCCAACGACACCTGATTCTCCTGAACCTTTTCAACCTTCAGCCTGCAGAGTAATGGAAATTATCAGCATTTGCATCTACAAAGACACATGCTCGAAGAAATACCATGTGGCTAAAACTTAAAAGAATTTATGAAGAATCTAACCGATAAGTGATTAACAATATAGACAAAGCGAAAAATTGGGAAACAAGAAACAAAATACAAATAGATGGAAACAATTGTAATCCTACAATAAATTCAATTATCTTCCTACTTTTCTCACATTCAATTCCTTTCAAATATTTATCATCCAACCATGTTTCACTTGTCAAACAAGCGATCAAAAACTGTAGAGTGAGAAGGAAAACTTTGGAGAACCCAGCTTGCTCAGAAAGGAAAGATACTAGTGCAAAATAAAAAATTTTGATACTACCCCATGGCTTTCAAACTTTTAATAGGTAAATGAAAGGATGGAAATAAAGCAGGTTTCTCAACATGCAGTCAGATATATCATAATAACCCATGTCTTTTAGCAATGCATTGCACAAACTTAAGTAGTGTTTTAATAATGTTAGTTGTTTTAAAATACCATATCTATACTTTCATGAAATTTCAAGATTTAGAATCCCACCCCCAGAAATCTGTATTATTTCCAGAAACAATCAGTCATAAGACAAAAGGTACTCCTCATAAAGGAAAATGAAAACATCAGAGAGGGGAAATGGATAGATGATGTAAGCTATCACATCAAACTTTTCAACTATATGCCTACCTGACAACAACTATCAATCTATACTTCCAATTGGATCTTGTCTTAAACCCTAGGAACAGGAGTGCAGAGCAGAACTATAACATTACATAAGTTAGGGAAATATTATTAAAGTATGAGAGGGACCTGAGAACAGAGTTGTCGTTAAGCAGAGTTTCCAACTGCATGGAAACAAGGGATTTCCAAGAATTAAGATCACCAACATCTTTAGCCTGCAAAAAGAAAGGAAACATAACCAAATGAGTCTAAGGGGCAGGAACAAAGACAACATAATCATTAATGGGAAAGAAATTCACATACTACAGTCTCCTGGCTGCTGAGGATATTAGTTATGTCTGATCTGATCTTCTCTAAAACTGTATCTTTCTCTCTCATTTCTTCATCAAACTCTTTAAAAATATTGCCATATCTAGAATTCAATTCTTCCAGATATCGTTCCAAAACAGATAAATTTAAGTCCAGGGAACGAACTTTCTGCACGAGTATCTTAAGAACAGTGTCCGCAGGCATCCTGCCAACTTGATGGCGAACTTCTCCAACAGGATCAGGCACATTGCTTTTTGTCACTGCACGCTTCACATCAAAGCTTTCCGCTGAGGAGTCAGATTCCAACTCTATGTACAAATTTTGAAAAAATTCATCACCCCGTGCGGAATCCTGTGGAGGAGATGTTGGTTTCAGGTCATCTCTTCCTTTCTCAGGTACAAAGACGTTTTCTTGAACAGGTATCAAATCCTCCAGCATTCGCTCAACAGCATCCACTCCATAAACTTCAAGAACACTCAATGTACAGTAAAATTCTGAACCATAATGGCTCAGAAGATTCAACTTTAAATATCTTGCCCATTTTGGCTCGTCAAGACGAAACCTTTGAGCAAGCTTCACATTTGCAGCAGTGAAATTCCCAAGTTTGACCCACACATCTGTTGGATAAACCAAACTGCCATGCAGCTCAAATTCTCTCAAATTAGAAGAGTGGTGCTCAAAATTTGCTATTTCGAATGAGTCTACCAAGGTTTCTTCTGAAAGTTCAATCACAACGTATTTCTCTTCTGCAGAACATGGGTTTCGAAGGTACTTGTCCTTGTCTCGGCTTAAAATATTTGTGGCACCTTTTGCTTCCTTGTTATAAGACAAAACTTTTGCTCCTTTTGTAGCTGAAGCATAATTGTACTCTGTACCCTCAGTCTCAACCCTATGTATTACCCCTCCGGGCTGACCAGTTGCTGATTTACTTCTAGAATTGAGTTCTCTGCTCTTGAATTCATCAAGACCAACTGGAACAGCACGAGAAACCCTGTCAGTCTTCATAGACCTGTCCTCAGATTTTGAAACTGAATTTGAGGTATCCACTTCTGGTTGCTCAACAGCAGACACATAGGCTGTGTCTGCTTCACTTGAAAGCAATTTGCCACTGGAACTTCCCTGTTCAGCAACATTTGAATCTGAACTGGGACAGATAGAGCCAGTTTCTTGATGGGGATATTCATCTAAACCTCCTGAATGCTTATTGTTTTCCAACTTAGGTTCATCCCACGTTGATAATCCACCTTGAAGTACCACAGATCCATCTAAATCAAGCAACATAAAAAGAAAATGTAGCCCGTAATAAGAAGCTATGTTATGCCTCAAATTGAAATAAACTGAAACATCCAAACAGGTAGGATGCATTGCAAAATGCATTAGAAATGTTAGATGTCTATTGACAGCATCAGGTTCAGAGTTCAACCCCATCTTTCCTAAAATTCATATATCCCCCAGCCCTTATCCTATTAGTACCCAATGCTAGGTCCTAGGCAAACATATTACAAGCATGTCGTAGAAATGTTAGATGTCTCACAAGCAGCAATAACAAAGACTAGGCTAAGTTTCATTGAAGAATAATCAAGGAATTGTCATCCCATCTATCACAAGAAGAAAAGATGGGAAGGCATGCCATTAAAGCTTTTAGAGATGAAGTAAACAAACCAAAAAATTTTGCTATTTATGCAATTAAAAGTTGATAAAACTTGATCAAAACAATACCTCTATAACCATCACTGCGGCTGATCCACAAGCTCAAAAGGAAGACAAGCCCCCACAAAACACAGACCAAAGACAGAGAAATTTTGAAAAAGTGATTTCTTCCACTGATAGCCTTCTCCAAAGCCCTTCTTTGCTGAAGAGCTCTACGTGATCTCTGCATTGCACATCAATCCTATCAACTGCTGACCCTGTAACAAATTCGGCAATAAAATGTAAATTTATGTGTACTCTCAATCAAACAAAAAAAGTACTTAACTTGTAGATTCAGCCAAAGACTTGTGAAAATAAATAAATATAATACAAAGGGTTTTCTTCATTAAGCATAATTCACCTTAGCATTGAAGCAAAATCAACCTTTTTTCCACTAAGGAAAAAAACAACTGTTTCACCAAAACGGATGGTGAAATGACAAAAACAAACAAAACCCAGAAAAACCCGTCAACCGTTTGAGAATTCTGAGATGGGAAATCAATGGATTCAATCAAATCAATTTCTAGCTCAACAAAAAATGAAATAAATGTTCTTCTAAAAAAATGCAATTACCTGAAATTTGGACAAGTCCTTGTCTTTTTTCTATTATTATATATATTGGAACTTTCGAGATCAGCAAACGAATCCACCAAAGAGAGAATTGTAACGATGTTGATGATGAATTAAGCGCAGAGGATCATGAAAACGGCGTAGTTTAAGGCGATCATCCGCGTTTTGGTCTTGTCGCTTTATTGGTCTCTTCAGTATTTTTAAATTCATTCTCTTTCTTTCTTTCTTTCAAGTAACGGGCACTAAGATTGCTTGGCTTCTGTTGATTTTCTGACTCTGTAACTCGCCGTTTCTTGTTTTAACTCTTGTCGTTTTAACCCGCCGCGTCGTTGGGGCTTGAAATAATTTCACTGAAGAAAGCACCACTTGTGAAAGTGAAATTTTTTTGTTGGTTTTTGAGATTTGTTTCTTTTCTATAAAAAAAAAAAAAAAAAATATATATATATATATATATATATATAATTACGAAAGGGTAATCGATGACAGAAAGAGTGATTTGATGTTGTCCCTCTATAACAAGGCAAATCATTTGGGGTGTATCAAAAAAATACTACCCATTTTTGGGGATTTTCATGAATTTAGGTGAGAGATCTACAGATTCCACTTTGTGTTTTATTATTTTTATATTCATTTTCATTAAAACAAAAAACCCAAAGAAAATCACATTAAAATGCGTAACAATTACAACCATACATATATTCATATCAACCTTTGAAATAGTGATGATAGTCATTGATTTGTATTAATTTGGCATGTCTTATTGATTAAAAGAATGTCAACTTAAAAAGATATGTCAAACAGCAATCAGACATTCCAATCCGTACCTTTTTTTAAAAAAATATATTTATTTACATCTAATATTGAAGAAAAATATGAAAGCGTAACAATCAAATAAAAATAATCATATTCTACTTTTGTTTTTTGTCACTACAAGAAATTTTACTATATAAATTAACTAGCACTCACAACAATGGGCGTTGGTATTTTATAAATGAAAGTGTAGTGAGACCCAAACAAATAAAATAAATTAAGTTGAAAACAAGGAAAAATAAATTATGTTAAAGGAAGAAAACTTATTGGCGGTTTCCATGCGTTGTATTCTGGATGGAAGTCCAGATTTAAAAATAGCATTAAGGAAGTGCACAGTAAAGAGGTAAGGCATTAGATATGTACATTTTCTTAACATCCTAATTTAGGTAAGTTATCAAATTAAATAGAGCTGCCCATTCATTAGAAAAACTTATTTGAATTTTGCTAACAAAAGATTTCTATAACAATCATAAATTGTAGATTCTGTTTTATTTGAATTTTTAATGTTGTGTGGTCAGTCATTACCTGTCCTTGCTAACATAAGGACTTCTTTTCTATTGAAATTTCATCAAATAAAGAAAAAACATACTTGCCATAATAACTTAATGAATTTTTCTTTATTTTTGCAATCCACTTCAAGTCAAATGTAGGATAGATATGACTTCCCCTTGTCTTATTATTATTATTATTATTTTATGGAGTTTGAGTGAATTAATAAATATTGACGTTGATTTTTTTTATTAATATTTGAAATTAGACTTTATTTATTTTAAAAATTTTTAATATACCTCTGACATTAAGTATTATAATGTAATTTATAAAAAAAAATTTCATATTTTTTTAAGCATAACCAGCATATCATAAAGCTGTCGATTCAAGCCTCAACAAGGTGGAATCGATTTTTCGTATTTTTATTTATTTGTAGATTAAATCAACAATTTAAAAATAAATAAATTAATTAGTAAGGCCTAATTTATTGAAATAAATGTAAAGCGCATATAAAATTAAATAAACTAGAAAAGAAACAGAAAAAAAATCTATAAAATTATATAAAGTAAAATCTCAATAAATTAATATTAGAAAAATTAAAATCTTGATTTTTTTTAATCCCAATTTAGGGTCAATGTGTTAAATCATAAATTGGTTATTTAAAAAATTAGAAATAAATAAAAAATACATATAAAAAGCAATTAAATTGAATAAAATATGATAGTAACGGAAACGAAATCTGGGTCGACATACCAAAATCTGACATTTGCGTTGCTGGAACATGTTTGTCAGGCCACGTTGATGACAGAAGTGACAGGCTGGACCGACTCAAAATTACTGCACCTTCAAATAAAGACAAAACATTACGTGTAAAAAGATGTCGGTCATGGGGATGACGCGTGACTACGTTATTGGTTCGCTTATCTAGTCAATACGTGAAGCTATACACACGCTTACACGTCGGCTAAATATGATATTTATGGGGTTAAGGACAGAAACAAGCTAGTTATAACGACCGTGAGATGTGCGTAACGAACAGATGATTTTTTTTTATTAATATTTACAATCCAAATTATATTTTATAATAAAAAAATTATTGAGATTATCTTTGATAATTTTATCATGACAGAGATTAAAAACATATTCTATCTCACGTAATATTGAAGATATATCTGTTTTAAATCAAATTACAAAGAGATAATTTTATACCTACTCAATTTTAATAGGAGGAGATTGAGTCTCATCAATAGTTGAGACTCAAACCTTAAGTGTATGAGTTGTCGCTAATGAGCTACGAGCATATTGGTAATGAATAGATAAATTAATGACAAGGAAGATGAAATAAATTAATAAATTATGATAACACCATATAATAAAAGAAGAAAATTAATTAATATCATAAAATCATATGGTGTTATAGTTACTTTTGTTTTTCTTAAGTATCTTTAGTATTTTTTTAATTTTTTTCTCATATTTTATCTCAAATAATGTGTCATTAATTGAATGGTTCATAATTTTTTTTATAAGATTCAAGTAAATAAATACTAAATCATTTAAGATAATTTTTTAAAATATAAAATTTGAAATGTGTAACATTACTCTAACATTTTTTTTTTCCAAAAGCATTACTCTAACAACCAAAGATTCAGATATTTTTTTTTTGGCATCATGTTAACTTGCGGCAAAGAAAACTGAGTTAATTTAGCTTTTGCCCATTTGTTATTCATTTTTCATAAGTTATTTCTCAACCATTAGATTGAAATCCAGTGTATAAAATTAGTTGATCGTAAGTTACATTAATTTTTTTTTCAAGAAAACCAATTTGTAACCAATTTGCGGCTAACAATTAATTAGTTTGCAAATGACAGCAGGATTATCTTTGGATTTTCTAAGGGTTCATAGAGGAAAATTTTATTTTTAAAATTTAAATATTGAGTTTATTGAGTAAATGTTGAGTTTATTGAGTAAATGCATATAGAGAGGAAAATTATAAATTCAAATATTCTCACCTTTAACTCAAATCACATATATCATATATGAAAAATTCTATATGATGGTCTAAAAATATTATTATTAAAATAATGGGGCTATTGTGGACTCTTATAGCTTTAAAATTGTAACTCTTTGTTTAATTTGGTGGTTAACTAATTAACTCATGTTAACTCATTAATTTGTGATCCAATTCAAGATTTTTCTTGAGGAAGACATTAGAATGAAATACATCGACTCATTCGCACTGCTATAGAAGAGAAAGTTCACTCAGTTGATTCAAATGTTGATCCAACCATTTTCTTAACACTATAAGATTTTTTTGTAATTAATTAAATTTTTTTAAAAATCAGTGACAATATGCAAAATAAAAATAGACATATGTATAAATTAACTTAGATGTGTACATAATCGTAAAAATCAAATTAATGGCACAATTTTCGAGCCGCAGAGACCATGTAACTAACTACAATTTGCTTGTGTTCTTTTCGGTTATTATCATATAATGTGGCTTGATTTCGTATACTATTTCGAGGCGTGCTTTTGATAATGGGTGATTTTCGGTTTCATCCCTGAGGTTTGGAATCCTTTCAATTAGATAAATTGTATGAGGGTATTTTTACTTTACACCCCTACCATTAGTATAAAGTTTAGTACACGTTTAGTATGTGAGAGTAAGTAATTATATGCTAAATTGATTAAATATTAAAACGATTTTGAATTTTTGCACTTTGGAAACTAGTATGTGTCTGAAACATTGTAATATCTACTGGATAATAACAGAAGCATGCTAATGTACAATGGTTGTTACACCAAAACAAAAACAATGATTTTATCTTTCTTCATCTTCACAAATTGATCTCGCATTTTGAACTCACTATTACAATTCATAAGAAATCCATTAGGGAAATTCGTTGCTGCAACCAACAAAATGATAGCGAAGCAATCAGATTCGACTACAACGAGAACCGATGTAAGAGATCGTATAGATTCTACAGCCATCAATGAATACCAGCGACGGCCAAGAGCCCACCCACTGGCAATGGAGTCACGTGCCAATAAGTAAAGCATCCCTTGTTTGTTGTATTTTTTCTCCTTTTTACGGTGTTGAGACGTGTGGACTAAAGTGCAATGAATTCAAAACTCGAGCACTTGAAACTGCTGCATTTTGAGTAAGTGATTTCACTTACTAGTCATAGGCTACACGTGATTTTTTTATTATTAAGCCTTAGAAAAACGACATCAAGTTCTGCCATTTTGAGCAAAGCTTAAGTGATACAGGTGACAAAGCATGTGAGTTGAGAATCAAATTCGTTAAAAAGTCATGATACACGCATCATCAATTGGTGCAATCTGGACTTCTATATCAAGGGTATAACAAGGCTGATTGTTGAAGTAGTTCGCTTGGGATTTTGAGAGTCTTCCAAAGAAATCTAAGAGAGAGAGTCTTCTTGTTCCATGTAATCTCCTCTGTATTGGCTCTGTAAAATTAATCTTGAATCATCATTAAAGCTTTTTCTATGGCTTCTCTCGTGGATGTAGATTGTGCATTCATGCACAATTGAACAATGTTAAATCTGTTCTTTGTGTGAGTATGCTTTGCTTCCAGTTCGTGGTAATCCCTTGTTTTAAATCATCATTAACCTAGAGCTAGAATTTTGAATCGGCATTGAAGCTTCAGATTGATTATTGGTTTAATTGCAACTTGAACAGATCTTGACAAGGTTCTTGGGTAGTGTTTTATTGCTGTAGTGTTTTATTGCTAACGAGAGAAAAAAGCAATAAAATCACTACAAGATGAGTTAAGAGTAAAGTTGAGGTTGTATAATATTGCTAATATAGATCTGTAAAGTTCATGCATGTGCTTTTTTTTCTTCAAATCATCAAAATACATGTCTGTAATTGTATTTTTAGTTGGCTACTGTTTCGTTAAATAATCATTTTGGAGGTTGATTACTGCCGGAATGAATTTTTGGCATGACTATGTTGAGATGAGTTATTTTCATTTGTTCTCTAAATTAATGATATTCATGATAGAAAGAGCTATTTTGTTGGTTAACTTTTTGCTAAAGAAGATATTTAAGGCAAGAGATGGAGCGATAATATGAAAATTGCATGGACTTATTTAAACTTATAAAGTGTGCATCTGATGTTCTGTCTTTGTGAGTAATTGCTCAATATGCAGAGTGCTGACCATGATAATATTCATCTGTGGCTGGAATTTAGAGTTTGAGCTTTGTTTATATATACTTAATGAAGTAAAATTAATGTTAAAGTAAAATTAAGGCTGAAATTATCTTTGAAAATAATTTTGCATTGATTTTGACAATGACAGTGTTGTCATTGAATGCCTGACTTTAGTTAAGTTTTGTTTATGAATGGTGCTTCAGTTAGGGGTGGCAAAACAAATAAAAAACCGTATTCGAATTGAATTATAAATGAATTGGGTCAAAACTCTACTAATTCAATATTAAAGGAATTGAAAACTCAAGATTCGGATCGATTTGTTTAATTTGTTTACTAAAACTAATAAACGAATCAAATCAAATTTGAATTTGTTCTACTATTCGTTTATCTTATAACTAATTCATAATGAATTGAATTGAGTATGAATTCATTTACAAAAATACGATTAATAAACAAAAATTAAGCAAAATAAAATATAAAAGACTACAAATTTAATATTTCACAAAATACAAACTTCTTATCATTTGTAATTACTATGTTAGTTTTTAGACTTTAAAACTTTTTCATACATATTTTTAGATAAATAAGTAATTTAATTAAATAAATAATAAATGAATTTTAAACGAATCGATCATATCTAATTGGCTTATGACCAATTTATTAAACGAATACTAAACAAATAAACAAATTAATGTTGTCAAACCCAAATTCAATTAATTTAATTAGCAAATCAAATTGAACTTAATCATTTATTAAACGAATCAATTTTTTCAAACTCAAACCCATTTAATTAGCATTGAATCAAATTATATAAATAAATTTTGACCCAGATTACCACCCCTAGCTTCAGTTGTTAGGTTGACTAATTACTTACTATAAAGAGTATGTTCATTGTTTGAATCTAGAGATGTATGGATTTATTTCACCTTATAAATTGTGCACCTGATGTTATATTTTTGCAAGTAACTGGTCATTGGCTGAGCTTGATAATGTTGCCCTGTTGCTGGAATTTGGAGATTGAACTTCATTTTTATACACTTAATGAATGAAAACTGATGTTTACATTGTCTCTAAAATAAATTTTGCAATAATTTTGAAGATATCAGTGTTGTTACTAATCCTTCACTTCAGTCAATTGTTATTTTGAATAATGTTGGCTGTTTTCAGGTTGACAAAATAATAACTATAAAGGATATGTGCACTCTTTGAGCTGAGTTTTTTGTATTTATGCCCAATCTATTAGTAGTTCTGAGTATTAATTATGCATCGAATATATTAGTAGTTCTGAGTATTAATTATACATCGAATATTTGTTTTATATTTTGCTTTCATTCAATGGTTTTTTTTGTCATTTTACGGCCTCTTAGATGGACGTAGAGGCAATGGTTGATGGAGAAGTATTTAAACTAGAATAGTAATTCTAGAATACTATAGCTTTAAGAAACTTTAGGAATAAATCAAGGATATATGTTTTGACAACTCGATTAGACAAGCTTAAGCTTAATTTGTGCTACCATAGGAAACAAGTGAAGTTATTTTGCAAGGAGACTCACATCTTTAGGTTGCTTTCAAGAAGTTGAGGGAAAAGTCCTACAACCAAGCATTTGTTATTGTTACAACTGAATTGTACTCTATCACTAATATAAGTAAGCAACAAAATGAAGTTGATACTGTAAAGATTAATGAACACACTATATCACTCACTTGAAGAGCAATTTTCTATACATCTAGATAATTAGTTTGAGTGGTTGGATTTTGAAGAAGCAAATGAGCTTGTAATGCCAGACACTAATGTCGCTATATCATATGTTGCACAGTATGAAGATGAAGTTGATATGGGATCACATGAGGATGACCTCAACCTTACTAATAATTTTGATGTTATCTGGGATGTTAGTGTATTGGATGCTAGGCTGGATAACTGTGATTCAACAGGCCCCAAAGGGCGTAGCCGAGTTGGTTGGCAGTGCAGTTTGTCGCCCCTCACTTGTGTGAACTCGGGTTCGAGCCTTGGGGATGGGGAGGGAGTAAAAATTGATTTGGGCTTGTCCACCCCCCTTTCCTTTTTAAGAAAAAAAAAAAAAACTGTGATTCAACAGATGATATTGAAGTTGAATCAGATGGTAAGGCTAGTGATGGTGTCATGGTAGCCTGCAACAAATATGAGCAAGACTCAAAGGGCTTTGTATTCAGTGTAGACGGAAAGAAAATCATTTTAAAGCCTTGTCGTCTTTATAAAGATATTGATGAATTCAGGGTAATTATCAAACTATTTGCAATTTAAAATAGGTTGCAGCTTCAAAAGGCCAAGAATGAGAAATCGAGAGTTATATTAAAGTGTGCTGCTCTAGGTTGTTCATGGAGGATACAGGCCAAGCCTAACTAGAGCAAAAGACATTTCCAAGTGAAAACTTATTGTTTTGAGCACACATGGGAGAGAAATAATGACAACCATGAAGTGAATTCTATTTGGATTACTGTAACATTCTTTTATTTAATCGGCAAACAATCAAGTTACCATCGACATCAGAGCTATTGAATTGTTCAAGCAATATGGGATTAGATCCTGCAACGCAAGGCTATATACGGCAAAAAACAAAACACTAGAGCTCTTGGGCCAAGTCCACTAGGCAATTATTACTCAAAGCTGTTCATGTATATGCATGCAATATTTAATTCTAATCCTGGTTTAACTATTAATCTAAATAGAAATTACCTAGGTGGTGGTCAGCACCCACATTTTAAAAGATTTTTTTTTGTCTTGTTTGATGCTAATAAGAGAGAGTTGTTTCAGGGGAATAGATAGTTCATAAGAGTTGATGGCTACCATCTTAAGGGGTTGTACAAGGGTGTACTCTTGACTATTGTTAATATTGATGCCAATTATGGCATTTACCTGCTTGCCTTGTGTGTTACGGAGAGTAAAAACATAGACTATAAATGTATTTCATGGCGAGGTTGCATAAACAAATAGGGTGCAATAAGGGAGGGCTTGTGTTTTATGAGTGATAAACAAAAGGGTATTTTAAAGGCATTGGATAGGGTATTTCTTGTTATTTTTAAAAGATATTATTTTAGATATATTTATGCCAACTTCAAAGAGAAGTTTACTAGTCTATTGTTTGAAGTTTTCATTTTGGAAAGCATGTAGAACATCCAACTCAGTTGAATTCCATAAACATATGTCAGAGTTGTATAGCATCAATTCCACGACATATCATTGGCTGATGCAAATTTCAGTTGATTGTTAGGGAAATATATGTTTTCTACACATCAAGTATTCTCATGTTACTAATAACATGACCGAATCGTTCAATTGCTAGATCGACGAATTCAAAAGGATGCTAACAATTTAGATGATTGAGGAAATAAGAAGAAAAGTCACGGTTCTGATTCACATGAGATATCGACAAGTTAGTAATTAGTAAGATGAGTTGCCATATCATTGGTTAGGAAGAGAATAGTTGAAGGAAAAGAAGAATTTAGGTCATTATTTATCATATTTGATCACAACTACATATTTGAAGTGATGAAAGATGCTTCTAGTAGAACTATTGTCGATTAAGGAGCAAACATTATGATAGTGGGGAGTGGGACATATCTGGTTTATCTTGTCCACGTGCTTTGTGTCGTATTGATGCCATAAGGTACAATGTTAATGAATATGTGCATCTTCTACTGAAAAAGGAAGCTTTCAAAAACACCTACAAGCATCAGTTATATTTAGTTCATGATGAAAACAAGTGGCCTCCCCTTCTACATGACAATATGCTTCCATCTATTACTATAAAGGCATCTAGTAATCCACAGACTAAGAGAAAGAGCAAGGTTAGTGAGGGAAAGACTTTCGAAAGAAGTTCTTGTCTTAAATGCTCAAATTGTGATGAATAGGAGCACAATGTTAGGACTTGTAAAGGTGTTAAGGGATCCAAATCAGTGAACAAATTGGATTTATCATCAAGCCAGTTACATACTTAAAACTTTTCTAGTACTTTTAATAGATAAATAATATATCTACTAACAACTCAACTTCTTTTATTGTAAGATATAAGACAAAGATTAGTAATTATAAAAAAGGCCATAGCTTAGGCTCCAAGATGCACAAAAGTCAGATTTCAAGCAGCAAGTTTGTTAAAGCTCTTTCATCTGCTCAGACTGTCCACCGTGATGGTTTGGCTTTAAAATTGATTTCTTTATATGCATAAACCTTTCAGTGCATAACTTTGTTCTTGTACATTAAAGTTAAAACTGATAAAAATGAAACTGTTAATGTTACATAGGAAGTTTAATTAGCTGTAATTAGAATATACACATGGCATCAGTAGCAAACAACATGACAGCATGTGAAATTTACTGAGTAACGACAGTATAGGTCCAGCTAATACTATAATACTAATTTTTTAGGGATGAGATGGTACGACACCTTTTACTGTAAGCAATACATTTAAGATGGTGTATTAACTTTTGTTACTCAAATATGAGTATTTTTTCTTTTTATATTTTGTATGGTATGAGACACTATTAAACTCACTAGCTTGACAGGGCCACTATTTCTTTTCTTATCATTAACTCATGCAAAGTGTTAACGGTTACTTAATAGTATATGTGCGCCTATGTTGATGCTATGAGCTAAATGTACCGCTTGATCGCACTGTCTAAACAAATTACTATTGGAATAAAAATTAATTTATGATGTTATCTTTGTGTTTAGTTCTATTTGGCTGGTTTCTTTTGCTTTTTTATTTTCTTTATAAGAAATTTGCTTGTGGTTACAAATTGGTTATAAATGAGTTTGCTTATTAAAAGAAGCTTTGCATATATTGGATTGTGTTTATAAATTGGTTATGCTTTTGATCAGGAGTACAAATTGCTTAAGCTAAGCTGCTTATATATAGCTATGATGTATTAGAATTTTCATACTACTAAACTCATATTATTAATATGTTGTCTACAAGTTATTGATATACTGCATTTTGATTAGGATTACAAGTTCCCTAAGGTTATTATAAGCAGTTTTATGTATTGAAATTATTGATATGCTGTAATTGAATTAGGCTTACAAGTTCTTTCTTCGAACTGATTATAGGCAATTGTGATGTATATATTAGATTAGGAAATTTCATTTTGTCATTTGTATAAGAAGCTAATTTTAGTTTCTTCGGCATAAAACCCTTAGGCATAATACATGACTTGATTGAATTCGTGATACACCAGGTGTAAATGGTTGACATCAAGTATGTCACATAATTAAACATGAAAAACACCACATTTAGGATCATAAATATTTTAACAGTAGTAAAGCCCTTAGTTGGCTTTAGCGAGTTCCTTAGCATGTCTTTTAGTTTCTTCACCTCTTTTTTTCTAAGTACATTTAATAGTTCATGATCTACAACTGTTTTCACACCTCTTAAAAAATAGCTCTATTATTGAAGTCAGTCCCAATAGGTACCCACCATCTAAAGTATCCATGTCTTTCTTTCTTCGCACATCGATGATACAGCATGTGTGGGTTGTCATCAAATTTAGAAACCCTCAAATTAACTCTCATATGACACATGCATATCTTATTTGAAAATCTAATGAGCTTGCCATTGACACAATTCCTCTAAGATGGCTGATAATATGAATTTGATATGCTTGAAGTGTTTGAGCTTTAATAGTCCATGAAATTTCAATTGTTTTTACAATAGCTTATAAGATGAATGTTTGATGATCCAGAGTAGAGATTGAGATGCATGATGAATGAGAATGCTGAGATGAATTTGTTATGAATGACCCGTGTTCCTCAGCTTTGTGTTGTGAGAAATCCCACTAAATTGCAACCTGGAATATTGCTTGAATGAGCTCTGTTCCTTAGCTTTTGTTTGCTCTAAGATTGTACACCAGATTGCTTCTTAATATTTGCTTAATAGGAGATGAATTTATAGCCATTTTCTCTGCCGATATAGTTGTTTGAATCAACGGTAATATTGGTAGAGATTAACCCTTTTTTTGTGATATAACAAATGGAAATTAAAATATCTCATGGCTTTATTGATATTTCATTACAATTGGGCGCCAAACATGTCAATGATCTAGAGCCAGTACATGTCTAAGATATTGTTTTATTGATGCGAGGGTATTTTGGTTCTTTAATTAGTGAATTAACAATCAACTAAACTTTATATTAAATGGTAGGAGTGCAAAGTGGAGATACTATTATACAATCTGTCTAATTGAAAGGATCCCAAACCGCAAGGGATGAAACCCAAAATTATCCCTTTGATAATTGATCATTTTTACGCAATGAAATACTAGCATGAAGCATGACCGCTTTAAACAACTGGTAAAAGAGCACATGTTGTACTTTATTTCTTTTCGAAACAAAACGTACATTTGCTCGATGTACGTGAAATTGGGCTGACTGATATAGTTTTAAGAGCTGAACTCTTAGCACCCTCAATAAATCTCTCAGGACTCCATTTCAGCAATTACTGTTCTAACCTTGAATAAAATTACATAAAGAAAACTATAATTCTTATTAAGCATATACGTACTTGACATTGGCTTTTATTAATGAGTACCATCTACAAAATCTCTTATCTCTTACGTTCAAAATAAAATTCGAATTCCAACACATAGTGGGGAGGAAACTAAATTATTGATAGGCTAAATTAAAAAAAAAAAATGGTTTCCATTACAACTTGTTACACCTCACATATTATAAACAAGTTCCTTGTTATTATGAACTCTTGGGTAATGTTTGGTTGGGAGGAGAGAATGGAGGAGAGGAAAGTAATTTAAATTCTATTTTTATTTTCATTGTTTGGTTAGATAAAATGTATAAGAATCTAATTTCCATTAGAATTTAATATCCATCATAATGTGGAATTTGAACTCCACCCCAATGAGTGAAGAATTCAAATTCTTTTTATGTTGGAAACCAAAACTTTTCAAATTACCCTTCAACTTTTTAACATATTGAATGCCATTAATAATTATTAGTTATAATTTTATTTTATCAATTTAATATTATAAATAATGTTATATTAATTAAATTTAATAAATGCTTTAAGAAACTTAATAAAATAAATAGACTTATGTATTTATTTATTTAATATGAAAATATAGAAATATAAATTAACCGTTGCCGGAACTCTGCCAGACATCGCCAAGCTGTTGTCGAACTGCCATCGGACTTCTGTTTTATTATATATATATATATATAATAAATCATGAATTGTTTTAAGACTTTTTGACATTAAAAAAGTTTGGTATTGATATCAAATTTTATTTCATTACTAATATAAATAGTTTAGTATTTAAGGTAAATGATAAATTTATCCCCAAAAAAAATTGTAATTCCTTTTCCTATAAAATTTTATGTAAAACCAAATAATGAAATTTAATTTCACTATTCTCCTCCTCTCCTTTCTTCTCCCTTCCTCTCCATTCCACTTTTTTTCTCTCCTTCCTTTTCTTCAAACCAAACATGGCCTTGGCACTTATAAGTAATGGAGTACAAAATTTCTGGTAAAGTTTGATATATATATTTCTTGAAAGAGTAACTATAAAGCTGAAACTACTAATAACCTTGAATTATATGATTTTTTAAGGGATCTGATTTCATAGGTTACTTAAGAATCTAATATTTTATGACAGTCTTAAGATTTTTGGATCCTCCGAACATTATTTTATTGTCAACATCACTGGATATGACATTGCTATTTCTAATTAAAAAAATGCCAAAGCAATGCAATATTCTTGTTGCTTTTCTTGGATATTTGTTTCTTATAATTCAATTATTAATTAACTAATGTCAACGAATAGAAAATAAGTACATGAAGAGTGGCTGATTGAGTGTGAATTGGGATTCTTATTCAGTTAGGTATGAGTTCAATGATTATTATTATTTTTTTTTGGGAATTAAGTGGGGCAATGAAATAATTTTTTGAATCTTTGAAGGAAGTTTAATTAGGATTGGCAAAATTTTGATCCGGATTTGGATGTAGATGCATTCGGATTCAAATCCGTATTTACATTTCTCCATCCAGATCCGAATTTGAATCCATAAAAAATATATGGATCCAGATGTGGATAATATCCACAATGGATGTGGGCGGATATTCCGGATATCTAAATCCGTGAAAATTAAAATTTAATAATTTAATATATAATTTAAAAATTCAATAATTTATCTAATAATATCTAATAAAATTCAGTTATAATTTAACAATTAATAATTCAACATGAGTAACATACAACAACATTATAAATTCACAAATCAAATTTAGTTCTCAATTTTCAATTTAATGTTTAATATATATTTTTAATTTAATTTGTAGTTTAAATTAAAATTCAATAATTTATCTAATAATATCAAATAAAATTCAACCATAATTCAACAATTAATAATTCAAAATGAATAATATACAACAACATCATAAATTCACAAAATAAAATTTAATTTTCAATTTTCAATTTAATTTTTAATATAAGTTAAAATTCAATAATTTACCTAATAATATCAAATAAGATTCAATCATAATTCAAAAATTAATAATTCAACATGAATAACATACAACATCATTCTAATCCTAAAATAAAATTTAATTTTTAATTTTTAACTTATTTTTAATATATATTTTAAATTTAAAATAAAATTTAACTGGTTTTGAATATTTGGTTTTCTGGATGCACTTGCATCCAGATCCGTGAGCATTTCATTTTCTTACATTTGGAATCTGCATTTTTTAATATGTGGATTTAATTGCCTTCCCTAGGTTTAATAAGAAAAAAGGTTCTAAAAAGATAATTAAAAGAGAGAGGTTAAGACACGAAAGGTCTTTGATGCCTAAATCTCCTCTAATTTTGGCTTGACTTATGTGTTCCCACCTTGACCAATGAATGCTTCTTTTCTCTTTTGTTGAACCCTACCAAAATTTAGCTATCAGTCCTTGCATATCATCACAAAGCCCCAATGGAAGCTTGAAAACACTCATGGCATAAGGGATAGCCTGTGCCACCACTTTGATAAGGATCTCTTTGCCATTGCATAAGAAGAACTTGTGCTGCAAGCTAGATATTTTACTTAAAACCTTAAGCTTTATCTCATTGAAAAAACTCCTTGTCCTCCTCTCTATTATTGAACGCAAGCCTAGATATTTTTTATGCTTTGAAACAACATTTAACTAAAAAATATGCTTGATGGCTGCTGCATGCTTTGGTTTTGTGTTATTGCTGAAAACCATAGATGATTTTTCCATATTGAAAGTCTACCCAAAGGCCCTTTCATAGCATGTAAAGAGCCTCTTTAGACTTGTGCAATAATCAACAGTTACTCTAGTGAATATTAGACTATTATTAATAAAAAGCAAATGGGAGATTGAAAAGTCTCTACTAAATCTAAGGCCATGAATCAGCTTTTTTTTTTCAGCTTGTCAATTGAGGTTAGAGAAAACTTCAGCACACATGTTAAAAAGATATAGAGACAAAAAGCAGCCTTGCCTAAGCCCTCTTTTTGGATAAAACGGTCCTTTTCCAACCCCATTTACAATGATAGAAAACAAAAATGTAGTGATGCAGTTCATAACCAAATCAACCAACCTCCTCGAAAACCTATCCTCAACATGATAAGGAAAGACCATTCGACTCTATCATAAGCTTTACTAACATCTAATTTTAGTGCCATCAGCCTATGTTTTTTTCCTTTTACTATGTCTTATTTTGTGCAAGCATTCATAGCCTATAATAGTGTTATCTAAGATCAATTTATTACGAAAGACCCTTCATGTTTCAACCAAGCTTTGGTAGCCAAGTAAGGTTGGAGAATCATTCAAGCTTTGATTTCGTTAGTGGCTCGAATTTTGAAAGCAATGTATTTTAAGCACTCATCATTCTTGGAGGCTAGTTTGGGTTCTAAACCATCCTGCATATAGAGAAGCATGTTATGGGGTAGAGAAGTGCTGTCAAAAGGCTATAGATGGACAATAGGTGATGGCCAGTAGATAAATATTTTCAATAGCAACTAGATACCAAGACTTATAACTTTTAAACCCATAATCCCCTCAAATCTACCTAGAGGAACACATGTCGCCAAGCTAATTGATGAAAATAATTACTGGAAGGAAGACATAATAAATCATCATTTTAGCAAAGAGGATGTTGATTTTATTATACAAATCCCTTTACCAAGAAGGCAGAGAGGATACATTGCTTTGGCATTATGACAAGAGAGGGTAATACCTAGTTAAAAGTGGCTATTAAGTTGCAGTAAAACAAAAGCACCAGGATATTCTTAGTTGCTCCAATTTTAATCTAAATCGGGGGAATGTCATTTGGAAGCTGAATGTTCCCAAAAAAGTGAAGATATTTCTCTAGAGAGGAGCAAAAAACATCTTGCCTACTGCTAAAAACTTGTAGAAGAAAAGGGTGATGCAATAAGCTATTTGTCCAGTGTGTAGGAGTCAATTGGAAACTACAACCCATGCTCTATTGGATTGTAAAATTGCAAGGAAGGTTTGGAGAAACTCACCTCTTGGAAGTGTCTTTCTAGGGGAAAATTTCCCAAATGTCATTACCTTGTTGCACTCCCTGCACCAACAGCAAAGTCATGTAAGTGGCGAACTAGTTGCAACTCTTTTGTGTATTATTTGGAAAACTAGAAACAATCTACTCTTTAAAGGGAAATATGAAAATCCAATGAGATTAGTGGCTAGAGCAATTTTAGTTATTGATTCCATCAAAAGAATAAAGCAACTATGAGAGGTTTTCTTAGCAGAAAAAACCATTACACAACAAAACCAGTGGAGTCCTCCTGAATATGGATGGCTTAAAGTAAATGTAGATGCTGCAATGGATGGGGCAAATCATTTAGCTGGGTTGGGGGCTGTAATTAGAAACCATAGATGAGATTTAGTTGTTATTGCTGTTAGCACAGTGAAGAGCTTTCGGGATGTGGAGTTGAATGAAGCAAAAGCTATTTTGTGGGGAATGCAAGTAGCTACCAAGGCAGGAGCAATTTCAATAATCATTGAGTCAGACCCTAAAGGAGTGATAGAGCTAATAAACAACAAGAAAGGTATTTTGACAAAAATGTTTTGGGTGATCTCAAACATTTGGGAAAGCGAGAGGAGCTTTCAAAATTTCAAATCTCAATTTGTCTCTAGAAAGTGTAATACCTTAGCTCATGATATGGCTAAATCAGCTTTAAGAAAGACTCTAGCATATGGTTGGATAAATTTCCAGATAATGTTTTGTATCTCTTCCCTTCGTCAAAGTAATGAAAGAAGTATTTTCTTTTCAACCAAAAAAAAAAAGAGAGAGAGGTTAATACTCCCACTCTAAAAGAGAGAACTAAAACTTTTTCCGTTATGTGTTTGATATGATAATCCTATAAAAAAAAAGGCAGCATATAAGGGTTTTAAACTCGAATATTTTCTTCATGTGCTATTTTGTTGAGTTGTATATTGTAGTGTCTTTCAAGCTAATGTCATTTCTTTTAAAAGTTGTTAGATAAAAATTTTATTATACCTTTATTAGTTTTGTAAAAAATATTATTTAAAAAACTTACTTATGAGACATAATTATTAAATTTTATTTAATTAATAACTATAATTTAAAATTACATCACCTCAATATCAAATAAGGTCTAAATTTTACTTTTCCTTCAGTTAATATACTTCGAAAAGACACAAATAAAAAACTTGATCTTGAATTAATTTGTATATATATTTTTGTCTTCAAGTGTACCTTTTGTGCAACCATGCTGTTTAGAAATTTTTATTGGAAGGAGATTTCAATGTTAGTTAGTTCCTTAAAATTAGTTTCATTACCATTATCACTTCCGGTGTTTTATGTACAATATTACTCATATGGCAAAGCAAAACAAAGTGGGGTGTTAATGATTGATAATTTTAAGTACATTGGTCTCATTTTTTTGTCAGCATATTAATTATAGGTTTTAATCAAGTTAGTTGTCTAAGCACTTATTTGTCCCTTTTTTTTTCATTTCAGATTAACTAAAAAAAACAAAAAAAATAAAAAAAGATGAATTTAAGTTTTTTCCATACTACATGAAAAACATCATAGATACTGTCATAGATTATGCAAACTTTAAATTTACATTAATAAATACACATGAAGACTATATATTGGTTTATAGAAATACCTTGGGATTTTAACCCAAAAGACAACAAAAGCTGCCCGTCTTGGTATCTTCTGGGGAACGAGATGAATTAAAACTAGCGAAAGCTATAATGCTGTGGCCCGACATTGTGCCTTTATTGGCTTGTAGCCATTGGATTCAATTAAAATGAATCCAACGGTTGAGATTGAAAGGAGAAAAAAAGAAAAGAGGCAACTTGTTAAACCGTTTGCCCATTTTTCTTCCTCTCTCAAACACTTTCCTCCGCTCAGTTTAGCCATTTTTTCCCTTCCTCAGATCCTTTCCCTCTCTCATGGCTCTCACAATCTGTCTCTCAAATCTCTGATTTTAAGATTTTTGTACTAAGCATATAAAATCGAAGCTACCACCTCCCATATAGTAAATAACAAGTCGAATTCTTCACAAGGTTAATTCTTCACAAGGTTCTGTCACCTAGAGCAGATGGACACATCTGCCTTCGTTGTCTTTAATTTTCAAGTTAAGGAAAAAAGTAAGGATATAATTTTCACTCTTGTGCTTGTTGTGGTGACTACTGAAAATACTATGTGAAATACTTGGGGGTTTATGCCTTAGATTAAATTGTTTGGGTTATGTGAAATAATTAGGGATTTATAAATTTTGAGTGGAAAAATGATGTTTAGATGATGAAAAATTGTTATTGAAGAGATAATTAATGGTATGGAAGCATGAAATTGGGAAGAAAAGTTTAAGAAAATAGTGGGTTGTAGTGAGAGAGAGGAGCAGATTTTGGGTTGTAGAGAGAGAGAGGATGTGAGATGAAGGAAGAAGACGAAGAACAGGGGAAACGACCAGCCGGATGGACTTAAGCAACTAACCTGTTGGTCTCTAGTATCCAAGCAGCTAGCCGCTTGATAGAAGCAGTTAATTAGTCTGTTTCAAGTTAATGACCTTGTTACTCTTGATTAATTAAAGTTTAATCAATATCTTTTTGACAGAGACACTCAGGGACGGTATTTGTGGTTTTCTCTAATAAATTTTGTACTTTTGCATTGATTTAAGTTTAAATGATTTGTGTGAACCATTATTAAAACTTATTTCATATTGCGTTTATTGAAATCATTGTTTCTACTTACGGTGAAATTCTAAATCGGCATTCTTTATTAAGCCTTTTGCCAGGGACATATATAGGTGAAGAGGTATGGGGATTTAGAATCCATTCAAGTCACAATATATGTTTGTCTTATATCATATCTTTTAATATATTTAATCACGTTTAGATTATTTCCATGGAAGCATATCACTTCACCTTCATGGAGCAATCAATAGGGGAGAATTTGCCAATCAATTGGTATTTACCAACCAGATACACTGTGAGTATCTATGATAATTTTTGCATTTTTTGTATTGTTTTAGCTACGATAATTTTCTCACGTTTATGCATTTATTACGTGTAGCAATTGGTTTTCTCGATTGGAAAAAGTTAATTGTTTTGTGAAGGCAGCTATAGTTGGAAAAAGTTATATGTAAGGCTTGCATAGGTGTCAAAAGGTCACCTTTTGAACCCTTTAATTATTACAATTTAATATGGTGTGATTGTTCTAATACACTCACAAAGGTGATGATAGGTTTATGTTCCAATAAACGATGAATCATCTCATTGGTTCTTACTTATCATGAATATGAGAAATAAAAGTGCTGAGATATGGGATCCTCTTCTGGATCCCCGTAGTAACAAAAGATGGCATGATCGAGCGCTGCGCATTGTATGTCATTTATGCAAACATAAATAATCTATTTCATTTTGTACTCATGTATATTATGATAAATTTCATATTAATTAGGAATGCTTTTTGATATTGCAAACAGCTGCATTCCCTTAATTTGATTCTCCTAACCTCGAATGCCAACGGAAATGGAACACATAAAGTTCCTTTACTTTCCAATCAATCATGGCATCGAAGTTCCAAAGCAAAGAAATGGATATGATTATGGAGTTTATGTGATAAACTTTATGAAGAGTTCGTATTTCGTGTTAAAGAAGTTGCTGGCTTTGGTACAAACTTCTTAAACTTGTTAATTTGTGGCTGAACTTCTTATTTTGTAAACTTCTTAATTGTATGCAAGTATTTTATTGTATTTTAAACTGACTAGTACACCTCAGAAAATGTATAGGGGAGGGTAGCCATTTAACTCAGTGGTTCTACTTTGAATGAAAATCATGAGAAGTTGCTAGAACTAGCCAATGCTCAATTTGTGAACCATGTTGCAATGGTAAAACCCTAAACCCTCTCAAATGAAAACGGCAGCTCAGCAACAAAACGAGAAAAATCGTAAGAAGGTTAACAACAGAGTGTGCATTTAGAGGTGGAACAGGAATTGGGCATGGTTTTTTGATACATGGCAATATTGATTCATCTTTCCTACAAGGATATTATTTGTTGTAAGTTATTTGTAAAGCTTTTTGAGCATGTTGGTGTTTAATATACTCATATTAATGTGAGATTGAAATTGGTTAAAGGCTTATATACTCTTCATTAAGACAGTATTTGATGGTTATATATATTAATACTTGATCATTTGAGATTGAAAATGGTTATCTACATTGATGCATGATCATTATATCTATATATATATATATACACATACATACATACATACATACATACATGTATATAAAGAGAGAAAGAGAAAATTAGAATCAACAACTAATGTTTGAAAAAAAAATAAAATGGTTAGGCAATCTTGCACAAAATCATCCAATAATGATGGTGACATATAGGAGACATAGAAAGAAACGGTTTAATGAGGCCACCAATAGAAAGCATTTGATAATTAGTTACTTGAAGAAGTGAATAATACAGGATTAACACCCTTAGCAGCAGTAGAATATTTCATGCTTGACATGGCCAATGCAGTTAAACTATTGCCATTAACACTGAAAATCGATAGATTTAAAGTTAGTTCTAATCATGCAAACATATAAGAAAGGTTAATTATAAGGTGGACTAGTGCAAACATGAAACAGGGGACGCCAAACTTGGGCCAAGTAAATTGGATGCTGTCATTCTCTTTGATAGGACAAGTTCTTGCCATATGCGTAACCTAATGACATTTCCCTCACTTTCCAGAACTTTCTATGATAGATTTTAGTTTTGAGATAGCACCTTTGGTCTTCACAATTGTTGTGTTATGCAGCTTTGGTTTTAGCCGCACCTATTTATTAAGGAGCCCATCTCTTTGAGGTAGTTGCTCAAAATTTAACTTTAATTGATTAATCTCAACTAATGCCTCTTTGTAGGCTTCCAATTCTTTTGACGCATTATAGCACATTTTGTTGCAAGCTATAGACAAAGCACCAAATCTGCCAAACTTTGAATCTAGCAAGCTGTAGACAATGCACTACCGATAGCGCTGTGGTACATGTCTTGTGATCATTGGCCTTTTTTGTCCATTAGTGAAGAACCATAGCCATAGGAATCTTTTGAAATTGTTCCACTTTCAAAACATGAAACATGTGTCTGCATGAAAGACCTACAGATTCTATCATTTTACAAGAGCATTTTATATTGCTTTCTTTTACCTTATAAGCCATATTCCACCTTGCTGCGGGTGTCCCAAATTCAATGAATGTATAAAGATGACTATCAGGGTTTTTTTCGTTCTCAATCTCAATTACTCTTAGAGCATCTCATCTATAATCTTCCAAAATACCCATAAAAGGAAGACTTCTGCAGCATGCTTCTCTAGGCTATGTAAGTATGTTCTCAAGATAAGAGCACTGTGTTTGGTTTTGAACTCATCAACTATTTTAGTTGCATGGATATTGTGGACAACACGATTGATTTGTCGTACAAATTCATATAACTTTAGCTTCTGTTGGACAAATTGGCTAAGATATGCATTTATACTCTCATATTGTTGAGTGCTCCGCATACTAGCAATGAATATTCCTTTCAAATAAGTGTTGTGTAAATTTTAGTGAACTTGTAAGTGTACGAATCTATTGTAGAATGGATCAATAGTGACAAGTGTCGATCCCACGAGGAGGTGAATTTTAATTACATGTATAGTTAATTTTCTAAGTGGGTGGTTGGATTTATAGTGAAAGTGACTTAGACTATTCTACAATTTCAATTAGAGCAGCGAGAATAAACTATTAAAATGAAGTGCTTGGGTTTCTAGATCTACACTCAACATGCACTATGGACTTAACATTCCTTATTAGTGTTAATTAAAAGTAGGGATGTTAGTGAGACTTGAAGTGTAAAATGATGATTTTCTCCTTTATAAATATATACTTTCTAGCACCTAACACTCCCCCAACCAGCTTGTTGCTAGTTCCTAACAAATTAAGCGAAAACAAAATTCAAACCAATTTTTTTTTGAAAAAGCCATGTTTATTCAATCAAATTAATGATAAAAATCAAATAAAAATATAAGCATTATCTCCAGTCTAAAAAAATATCATCCCCACATCAACTATCCACATGAATCAGTCTAGTAAACTTTGTCACAGCTACAGTAATTAAGTTACTTTTAAAAATGACATGTTAAACCCCAAAATCTCATCGATAGTAGTGATACTCTCACAAAGAAATTAAACCCAATAAAAATAGTTACTCCAATAAATAGTAAATTGAGAGAAAATAATAAAAAAGTAATATCACACACTCTTACCAAGATGAAAGAAATATGCTCTCAACTTAAAAATAATACGATCTTAAACAAAATGCTAATCAAACTAATATATTCATTATTATTATTATTATTATTATTATTATTATTATTATTATTTTGAACTTTGACTTTAAGGAAATCTAGAGATAATATATAAAATAATAAACTTACTTGAAATTTATTACGACATGTGCATTCTTTCAAGCAACTAATATTTGTCTCTAACATCAACATGTAGAGTAGCAACATGGTGTAACATAACTTAAGACCAAAGATAATACAAATACTAAAATTTGAAAGTCATCATGTCATCCAATGTTAAAAGATCACACAAAATAATATATTTTTTATTTTTATTTTTTTATTTTAAATGACCTTCTACCCCCAAATCTATTCTAGACATGAAAAATATGCATGCAGAATGATGAAAATGACATACAAAAATTAATTGGTAAAAGAAGAAGTTAGAAAGATTACATTTAAAATGATTGTCGAAGCTTAAAAATTAAGAAAAAAAAGATTCAAAAAATAATGTTTTTTTTTTAAACTAAGGAGATGCATTTCTAGAGGCACTTCATTCCATATTCAGTCATCTTCGACTAAAGAATTTAGCCACGGTTAGTCTCTACAATAAAAATCAGTAAAAACTTTACCAGGATTGAGATATTCTACAATTGTCAACTATTCCCTCCCCCAACCAAAACAAAACATCATCCTCAGTATTTGAAATGAAAGAAGTATGGTTTAGAAGCTTTCACTTGGGTGCTACATCACAGAAGAAAATATTTATAAGGGAAGAGTTAAATCTAATTTGCACTTTTTACTAAGGCTACTGGTACCAACATTAGTTGGCCACTCCAACACAAAGGTCCTGGGATCTAGCTCTGATTTATAAGCTTGTAACAGATCAAGTAACTTATTAAGTAACTCATGAGTAGTAAAAGCACAAATAAAATTTTTTTTTTGCTATGAAATGGATGAAATGCTTTTTTATTACATGGTTAAGAAATGCAATAAAGCCATCATAAAAGTTATTGACATTTAACAAACCAATGGGTTTCTGATGAATGTTCAGATGGGCCCAAGATGCTAATGTGATTAGTGTCTTTAGAGTTGCAAGATCTCCTGGTAGGAAAATAAAAGCATCAGCATAATTTAGCATTTCAATTATTCTCTCTTTCATACCTGAAATGTCTAACTCTTCGCCAGTTGGTGAGTCAGAAAAACAACCTAAAGGTTTTAGGCTTTTTGAGATGATGCCTAACACTTGGCTTTTTCTGATATAAGCAGCTTCTTAGACCATTTTTGATAGCCCTCGGTCACCTCCTCCATATACCAAATATAATTTTTTTTTTTGTTATTTTTTGACCAAAATCTATGGCTACCTCAACAAACTCTTTATATTTGCTATAGTTAAACCCAGAGAGCACACAAATAGTCTTTAATTGTTTATTGAGAGTTGCTGCCATTGGGATATTTCTAAAAAATAATTTATGAATGCTTAAAGAAAATTGTATTTAAGGATCTTGGTGATAATGGTTCACAGCTGTGTATGAGGTAGCGTGTCTATGTTAATTAACGCGTAAAGCACATGGCTTGAGAGTAAAAAAGGAAATAGTAAAAAGAAAAAGCCAACAATGATAAAATTATTAAAGACAAGAATGCAAATGATAAAACAACAGTGAAATAAAACAACAGTTAAAGGATGTTCAAAGGTAGTTGTGATTGTGGCTCACATTTTCCTCTGGTTTTATATCTAGAAACGGCTTGAACGCCCTCTATGGGTCGAGGATAGGCCTCTCATCTAGTTTTCTTATAAATTAGCAAATAGGGTCGTTTATAGTCAGATTCTTGAGACTATTTCGTACACGCTCTTTCTAAAATAATGGCCATAATTTGAGAATTGCTCTTTGTATGTATCTACTAGGATACGCTTCAAGAGACAAAAGGATATCATCCAATGACTCTTTATTCAAGCCATCCTTAATGAATTGAATTTTATCTTCCTTGTTGTTGGACATCATTCCTAAAGAATAAGGATTTTTATCGCATTTCATTCTAACACACTTATGCCAATTAACATGAAGTTTTTGAGCTCTTCATTTTCTTAAGTAATTTCCTTTACCAAAACCAGACATGTATACAATAAATTTAGGAGGCAACTCACATGCAAATATACTTTAGCCTCGATTAACCAACAGATGTCAGTAGGACGTTATTCCTCATAAGCAATCACATGAGTTTAGACTGAGGTTTATAGATTGTAAGGAGGGCATTCTGAGAAAGTGAAGGAAATCGATTGTGAAGCTTTACTAAAATTGCGTTTTTGTCCATACATTCATCTCAGAATATCAGTTATTATAGAAAACTGAAGTAACCAACTTTGATTGTCACAAAGTACCGTTTTCTGCCACTTAATCGAGGTAACAAACTAAAGAACACAAAGAAAAATTAATTTCAAAATCATCTTCTTATTGAATTTACCTCAAGTTCCAATTGGATGTCGTTGATACCTCTCTTAATTTTTCTGAGTTGTTTTTCTAAATTCTCAACATGGAATACTAACTCTATAGGTTGTAGATCCTAAATATGATGTGTTTTACAAAATCGTATCTAGCTTCTCAAATGAGATTGTACACGTTGAAGTTGTCTAAGAAGGTTTAAGAGGATCTGTCTAGTTGAGGCATACATGATTAAAAGTGATAAAAGAAAATTAAATGGTTAAATAAACAAACTTTTATAAAAAATTAAATCACCGAAAATAAGAAAGAAAAAAAGAAAAAAATCTCAATTTAAATTTGGTGGGTCATTCAAATCTATTTCGATGTTCTCTTTATGTGGTTAGTACTCTAGATATGGCTTTAATCTTTGACCATTAACTTTAAAAGTAATATTATTCTTTGGATCTTTAATTTTAATAGCTCTATATGGGAAAACTATATAAACAATAAATGGGCCAGTCCATCGAGAGTGTAACTTACCTAGAAATAGGTGCAAGTGAGAATTAAATAAAAACACTTTCTAACTTGGGTTGAAAGATTTTCTCGTAATTTGCTTGTTATAGAAGACTTCTATTCCCTGCTTGAAAATCTTGACATTTTTGTATGCATTATTGCAAATTTTTTCAAGTTCTACCAACTGTAATATTTTTTTTGAGCTAGCTTGCTGTATGTCAAAGTTGAATTTCTTGATGACCTAGTATGCCCGATGCTTGAGTTCCATAGGTAAGTGGCAAACTTTTGCATAAACTAGCCTATAGGGTGACATTCCAATTGGGGTCTTAAAGGCCGTTTTATATGCCCATAATGTATGATCTAGTCTTAATAACCAATCTTTTCTATCTGGTCTCATTGTCTTTTCTAATATGTACTTTATTTCTTGATTGGAGATCTCAACTTGGCCACTGGTTTGTGAATGATATAGGGTTGTCATTTTGTGAGTGATGGAATACTTTGTCAAAAGAGTTTTGAATGATTTGTTACAAAAGTGGGCTTCACCATCACTGATTATTGCTCGAGGAAATTCAAAACGTAAAACCATGTTGCTTTTCAAAAATCTTATCACCACTTTGTGATCATTGGTTCTACATGGAATTACTTCTACCTATTTTGATATGTAGTCAACAGAGATCAATATGTATTGATAGCTAAAAGAAGAGGGAAAGGGTCCCATGAAGTGGATATCCTATATATAAAAAATCTCAACCACTAAAATTGAGTTTAGTGGCATAATGTTCTTTCATGTAATGCTCTCCATTTGTTGACACCTATCACATGAAGAGTAAAAGATGTAAGCATCTCGAAATACAGTTGGCCAATAGAAACCATCTTGTAAAACTTTAATAGCTGTTTTCTTAGCGCTGAAATGGACTTCACAAGCTTGTTCATGGCAGAATGAAAAGATATTTTGAAATTCATTTTGTGGGACACATTGTCTGACAATTTGATCTGCACAATACTTGAACAAATAAGGGTCATCCCAAAAGAAATTCTTTATTTTCGCAAAAAAATTGGCTTTGTCCTACTTAGTCCGATGCTCTGGATGTTGACCTGTAACAAGATAGTTAACTATATCCGTATACTATAGTAATACTTTCACACTCATCAATTGTTCATATGAAAATGATTCATTCAATGGTAATAGTTCTGGAATTGTATCAAAATTGAGACAAGAGAGATGGTCAGCCACAATATTTTTTGTGGTTTTCTTATCTTTGAATTCAAAATCAAATTCCTGTAAAAGTAACACTTAACGAATTAGTCTAGCTTTTATATTTTTCTTTGTGAGAAGATATTTAAAAGCAGCATGATCTGTGAATACAATTATTTTACAACCAATGAGATAAGATCAAAATTTTTCTAATGCAAACACTACTGTTAGGATTTCTTTTTTAGTGGTTGAATAGTTTAACTGTTCATCATTCAATGTCATACTAATATAGTAAATGACATGGGGAATTTAATCAACTCTTTGTCCTAATACTGCTTCTACTGCATAATCAGATGTATCACACATAAGCTCAAATGGTAAGTTCTAGTTTGGGGGCTGAATGTTGGGTGATGATTTCAATAATTGCTTTAGTTTTTCAAATGCCATAAGACATGAATCATCGAAGACAAAATGTACATCCTTAGCAAGTAGATTGCATAAGGGTTTAGAAACTTTGCTAAATTTTTTAATAAAATGTCTATAAAAACCCACATGCCCAAGGAAAGATCTTACTTCTTTGATTGTTTTAGGTGGAGGAAGATTGAAAATGATATCCACCTTGGCTTTATCAACTTCAATACCTTTGCTTGAAATGATATAACCGAGAATAATACCTTGTTTTACCATAAAATGACACCTCTTCCAATTTAAGACCAAATTGATCGAATAAATCACCAAAGACAGAAAAGTCATCCATAAAGACTTCAAGGAATCGTTCAACCATATCAGAAAAAATGCTTAACATCCATCGTTGAAATGTAGCAGGTGCATTACATACTCCAAATGGCATCCTACTATATGTAGAAATGCCAAAAGGGCAAGTGAAAGTGGTATTCTCTTGATCTTTTAATGCTATAGGAATCTGATTATATCTTGAGTAGCCATTTAGAAAGCAATAAAATTCATGACCTGTTAATCTATTAAGCATTTAATCGATAAATAGTAAAGGAAAATGATCTTTACGTATGACTGAATTCAAATTTCTATAATCAATACATACGCATCATCCTGTAGTCATTTTAGTGGGTATTAATTCATTATCAGCATTAATAACTACTGCGACTCTTGACTTTTTAAGGATAACTTGCACAGGACTAACCCATGAGCTATCAGAAATGGGGTAAATGATACCCTCGTTTAATAGTTTAAGAATTTCATTCTAACAACTTCTTTCATGTTAGGGTTCAATCGACGTTGCATTTCCCTAGTAGGTTTAACGTTTTCATTAAAGTAAATTTAATGGATACAGTTTACTAGGTTTATACCTATTTATGTTGACTATGGTCCATCCTAATGCTCGTTTGTGCACTTTTAAAACTTCCAATTACTTACCTTTCTGCTTGTCATTTAGGGATGATGAAATAATTATTGGCAGAGTGATTTATTCTCCCAAGAACGCATATTCCAAAGTGTTGGATAATTGGTTGAACTCTAGTTTTGGTGGTGATTTTGATGATGGGCTGAGTTTGTTCTCTAATGGTGCTAGTTTTTCAACTTTTGACTTCTATTTATTGGTGTCCATGGATGGTGCTTAATCAAGTAAAGCGTTAACCTCATCCACTGATCTTTTAATATCAAAATTCAAACTAAAGTGAGTTAAACATATTTGTAAAGGGTCATTACTAAGGTTTGAAAAAAAAGTATTATCAACTAATTCTTCTATTAAATCCACATCAACAATTTCATCATTTGCATTGTGAGGTTGTTTGGCAATGTTGAAGATATTTAGCTCAATTGTCATATTGCCAAAGGATAACTGCATATTTTCAGTCCTGTATTGAATATAAGTATTGGCAGTTGCCAAGAAAGGTATCCTAAGATAATGGGTATATGCTTCCTTGAATCATAGATTGGTTGAGTGTCAATTACAATAAAATTAATAGGAAAATAAAACTTATTTACCTGTATAAGCACGTTCTCCAAAATACCACGAGGTTTTTTCATAAATTGATTTGTAAATTGTAACACTACTGGAGTTGGGTGTAATTCTCCCAGTCCAAGTTTCACAAATATTGAGTAAGGCAACAAATTTACACTAGCTTCTAAGTCCAACAAAGCATTTTTAATTTTGTGGTTCCTATACTACATTAGATAGTGGAGGAGCTTGGGTCTTTGTATTTTAGAGGAATTTTGCGTTAGAGAATAGAGCTAATGTTTTATGTTGGTTCTGTTAAAAAAAAGGCCTTTTTAACGTGAATGTTTCTCTTTTTAGTACAAAGGTCTTTAAGAAACATGGTATAAGATGACACTTATTTTATAGCATCAAGCAAAAGGATATCAATACTTATTTAAAGATTTCAAAATCTCACTTGTGGATTTTCCCTTCTTTGCCCTAGCTAACCTCTGGGGAAATAGAGCGTTAGGAATGTATTCTTGTGGGTTGGTTTTTTCTTTCTCTTCTGATGATGAGTCTTCAACATTTATAAGTACAGTTTGAGTTGTTTTTGTCACCAGCATCTCTATTTTGTTGTCGACTTATTTTTATTTTCATAAGGTCATGACGGCTTTGACCTCCCCATGCTGCTGAGGTGAACTGGTACTTATTTCATGCACTTTTTTAGGATTAGGTACTAGTTGACTTGGAAATTTATCTTTCTCAATAGTCATTGCCAAGGTTTGAATTAAAGAGGCAAGCTGTCCCACTATCTTTTCGAGTTTTGAAATTAATTGGGTTTGTGAGTTGAAGCCTTCTCTTATCTCATTTTGTAGTTCATCAATGGTGCGGTTTTGTTGCTCAATTGTGGAATGAGTAAGATTTTTGAAATTCTAGAATGTATCCTCCCATGGTCTGGGTTGAGAGTAGTTCGGGTTCTAATTGTATGGTCTAAATAGTGGCTAAGAGGCTTGAGGATTTTGAGGAATTGGTTGCTTTGGTTGAGCTGGAGCTACTGGTCCATTCTGTTGAAATCCTTGAGACTATGAAAAATTGGGATGGTCTCTCTAACTAAGATTATATGCATTGGAATAGGGGTTATAGTTTGATGGCTTTCTCATTACATCTATGGCATTGGCTTGATCCGGGTATGAGTCATGGTCATTTGACTCTATCGATTTAGTAGCTATTAACGATGCTATTTGTCGGGAAAGACTTTCAACTATCTCTTTAACTTTTTTAATTTCTGAACTTGACTCGCCAATGTTAAGCTCATTCACTCCCTTAATTCTTCTAATATTCCTGAGTGAACGACTTCGTTGATGGGAATTATCTACTTGTCACTAGAAGAAATCCCAAATCTCTGATACACTTTTTGATATTAGCTCTCCTCCACTTGTTACCATTATCCATTCTTGCCCATGCGGCAATAATCCCTCCAAAAAGTATTGGCATTGGTGCCATTTCTCGTACTCATGATATGGACACTTTAGAAGTAGCCCATTGAATCGCTACCATGTTTAGAAAAACTACTCGTCTTCTCTTTGGGTAAATTCTGAAATTTTCCTCCTTGTCAACGGCATAAAAAACGTGTTGTGCAAATTTTATTCAACTCGCAAGTGCACGAATCTATTGTAGAATAGATGAATGGTGACGAGTGTCGATCTTGCAAGGAGGTGAATTTTAATTGCGTGTAGAGTTAATTTTCTAAGTAGTTGGTTGGATTTATGTTGAAAGTGACTTAAACTATCTTATGATTTTAATAAGAGCTGAGAGAATAAACTGTTAAAATGAAGTACTTGGGTCTCTGGATCTACACTTAACATGTACTATAGGCTTAAAATTCCTTATTAATGCTAATTAAATCGTAAATGGGGATTTTCCACTCCTCGTGAAGCTCACTCAATTAGATATGGTGCTAAGTGCTCACGTACAAAATAATAATAACCTTGCACTAGGGAGAGGGTTATACCGGTACAATATCTAGATAAGATTATTACTATCTGTTAATAAAAAGTCAAAACATCTACATAAATCAGAGGAGAAAATTTTTTTTACCAAATTAAGCCCATGGAAAATGTTGAGACTTCACCTTTAACCAAACTTAAAAGAAAATTAGCTACTCATAATTTAATTAGGGATAAAATAAGAATTGACTAAAATACGTAGAAAATACAAGATAAAGAAGGAATTACACAAAATGGAGCTCAGAAATGAATTCAGCGCCTTCAAATTAGGGGGGAGCCCCTTATTTATATATACGATGAGTAAATCATGGCCATCAAATAAAAACAATTTGGACGCTTAGAATTACGACATGTGGCAAGTTCTGATTGAATAAAATACATCATTAGGGCTGCCATTCTGTGTATATGTATATACCGTACGCACGTTTTTTTTTTCCACTAACATACTGCCATGTCATCATACAGTGCCATATCAGCATTTTAGTCTAGTAGGAGCGTGACATATCATTGGTTAATACCACATCATCAGTCAATGCAATATAAGCAGTCAATGCCACATCATTCATCCAATCAAATGCTACCACATCATTGTACAGTGTCATTTCATCGTACAATGCCACGTCATCGTACCGTATATATGAAGAGTGTCGTGAACAGTACCGTATATATGAAGAGTGTCGTGAACAGTACCGTATATGTGAATAATGTCATTATCTTTTTAGGCTCTTAAGGTTTTCGACTGTCCTGAATTCAAAATTATTGTCCGTTTTGCTATATAATCTCTCGTTCATTATAGAATGACCATGATGGCCCTTATAATACATAAAATACTTAATTAAAATAAAACATACATAATTAAATCAAAAAGGACTTAAATACATAAAAGTGGGGATGTTAATGAGACTTGGAGTGTAAAATGATGATTTTTTCCTTTATAAATATACACTTTCTAGCACTCAACAATAAGCTTCAGCCCAACTATGTTGCTTTGAATACATTTTTTGAATACATGCATGGTGCTCAAGCTCGAATTGACCAATGATAGTTGACCACTACAGTTCAAATTCATGTTTTGTCATGGGTGTTAATATCAAATCTCAAAATTTTCATGTAAAGTCTTCATTTTGGACATTGGCTTATACATATCTCTCAAGATATGAATAACAAAGACAATGGATATACCCCGTAAGCATTGTTTTTATTGCCTTTGACTTTGCCCTGTCATCATCAGTGATAACGGATTTCGGCTTTCGGTTGCCTATATTTACAAAGAAAGTTTACAGCAGTCGCATGTATAAGTCAACGGTCTCAAATGCAAGCAAAGCAAATCCGAAGACTATTATTCTATGATGATGGTTTGTGCAAATTAGTGTAACGAGAGATTTGAGCTTCCAGTTGCCTATATTTGACAAGAAAGTTTACAATAGCCACATATATGAGTCAATGATCTCATTTGCAAGCAAAGCAAATCCAAAGACCGTTGTCTTATAACGATGGTTCGTGCTAACAAGTGTAACAAGAGGTTTCTGATATGCATTGCTCTTGTATGTTGCATCGAAAGATAAAACATCACCAAAACATTGATAGTTATAACGTGCCATAAAAACAGTCCAAAAAAAATTATGTAGCCTATTTTTATTATCAAGTGTGTACTCAAAGTAAAGCCCAGGGTCATGTTCAATTTTTGCGGCAAAGTATGCTATAGTTGTGTAAAATCTCTAACTTCAGCATGAGTGGAGGCATCTACCTTGTTTTATATATCTTTGTGAGTAGACCTGAGGTTCTGTGACCCCTCTACTTGTTCAACCATGGAATTTATGAATTGGTATGTCTTCACACCAACATGCCTTAATACTTTAGCCTGCATAAGGTTCGTGTCACACATTTGCCAATGTGAACGAATAAGATGGACTTTCTTAAAATCCAAAGGATGGTTATGTTCAAGCTTGAATTCTTTAATAATGGATTTACCAACTACTTCATCATAGTTCACCCGAAATGATGCTCGATAACCAATACATGTGATTGGTCGTAGTTCTCGCACCTTATTGCACTTTTGAGAATAGTTTTTATCTCTAAGCCCTTTAAAATGACAAACCCATCAATGAATTATGATTTGTCCAAACTTTTTTCCAGATCGCATGTCATCTTTCCTAATAGGAATGGCAATTGGTCGGGTCGGGCTCGGGCTTGGCAGCCAAAAAAAATTAAGGCCCGACCCGGAAAAAGCCCGAACATGTGTGGTTCGAGCCCGACCCGAATCGAGTTAACTTCGGGTCTGACCGATCAAAATTGATTTTTGTATTTTATTTTTATTCTCTTTCTACTAGTTACAAATTTACAATACCATGAATATAAAACAAAAAAATACTTTTTTTACTTAAAATAATTAACAATACAAGGTAAAATATACAATAAAATTAATCACAAAATAATTTATAAAACAACCAATTAATAGAAATATTTTTTTTACAATTCAATTTCATAATCCAACATTAAAAATGTATAATGTAATTAAATTAAAAATACACAATCTAATTCCACAATCATTTCAACCCCACAAACAATTCAATTTTAAAATCCAACATTAAAAACACACAATGCAATTAAATTAAAAATAACCTATGTAATTCTACAACTATTTCAACCATATACGATTTAATTTCACAATCTAACATAAAAAAAAAAAAACTCATGTCTTCTAAAAATAAAATAAGCATTCAATTCCACAACCCAACATTAAAAAATAAAAATAATGTCTTATACAAAAAAAAACACATAATTCAATTTCATAACAAAACATTTTAAAAAAAAAAACTACTCCAACACTTGCGGGCCATTTGCATCTTCATCCACAAATTCCTCTCCAGTATAATTATTACTAAACCAATTATTTAAATATTTTGTACATTATTTGTATTCATACCTTTGGAGCTCATCCATAACCAATGTTGAGTGCACATAAGCGCTTCCAATGTCATAGGATGAAGTCTACTTCGATGTGAAGTCAAGACTCTATCTCCAGTGCTAAATGCAGATTCAGAGGCAACGGTTGTCACGAGAATATGGCTAAAATATCCTTCGCCATTTGAGCCAAGATAGGGTATTTTCCTTTATTCACCTTCCACCAATTTAAAATATCAAAGTCCGAAGTGGATTTCATTAAAGGCTCTTCTAAGTATCTCTCAAGGTCAGACTTCGATACCATGGCCTCACTATTTTGGCTCGCAAATGCCTCAAACTTACTTATATAAAAAAATTTACGGCCAGTTCCTATATTAAAATTAAAGTGAACATCGGCCGAAGAAGATTCACCAACAACCGCATCACTCACATTCCCATTCTTACCTTCATAAAACTTAACCAAATCGGTACTTAAATTACGTACCTTTTGAATCTCATTTACAGCACCCTCACCATAAAATTGTGGAAAATAATAATTAACCAATTGCATTTTAAATCTCAGATCAAGAATAACAGACATCACCAAAATTCCATGAATTTGGGCCCAATATTTATCAAATTTCATAATCATTTGACCAGCTATTTGTCTAACCACAAGCACATTAGAAAGTTCCCATTCATCTAAATTATTCCCCATTTCACATATCATTGGAAAAAAAAGATTAGATGTGGGATATTGTGTACCTGAAAATAACTCTGTTATAGAGTAAAACGGTAGTAAATATTCCAACATCTTTTCAGCCATCTCTCATTCCTCATCTGTTGGCAAAGAGGTGTAGTGTTTGTTGCGCTGCTGTAGTCTAGCAAAGACATTTTTATATTTTACAGCAACATCAAGCATCACATATGTAGAATTCCACCTAGTTACACAATCAATCACCAACTTTTTCTCACACTTGACTTGCAATTGACGTGTAGTCATCTCAAAAGTTTCTACCCTCTTTGGTGTGCCCGTCCAATAAGCCACACTATCCCTAATCTTTTTAATCCACTCCTCAATCACCTTCATCCCCTCCTTCACAATCAAGTTTAAAATATGAGCTACACACCTCATATGAAAAAAATCTCCACCCATTAACATAGAGTCAACGGGAAACAATCCCATCAACCTATCAACCATAGCATCATCGGTGGAACAATTATCTAAAGTCACAACTGATATCTTTCTATCCACATTCCAATCCAACATGCATTTAAAAAATGCTTCAGAAAGAAATTCGGCGGTCTGTGGAGCCGGCAAATATATGAACCTAATCATTACCAAAAAACTAAATTTTAGAATAAATTAAATTAAATTAGAAATAAATAAACATAATACCGACTTTGCAAATATATTAACCTATTCATTACGAAAATAATAAATTTTATAATTAATTAAATTGAATTAGAAATAAATAAACATAATAGCAACTTTGCAAATATATTAACTTATTCATTACCAAAAAACTAAATTTTAGAATTAATTAAATTGAATTAAAAATAAATATAGATTAATAAGAAAAGTACCTTAAAATTCGACTTTGTAACCGCCAAGACTTGTCCACAAAATGTCCTGTAACAACCATGTACCCCTTTTTTTAATTACTCACAGTCCACATGTCTGTAGTAATCGCTACCCTACTACCATTATTCTCCAACAATGCCATCGGTTTTGCCTTTTCAGCTTGATACAATTTCAGTATCTCACTCTTTAAAGTGTTCCTACTCAAATTCTTCATCAAAGGATAAGCATAAGACATTAAATTCCTAAATGCATCATACTCCACAAAATTAAGTGGTAACTCATGCTTTACAACCAAGGTTGCAATTTTTTGCCGAGCAACAATTGGATCAAATTCTCTCACCTCAACACAACTTGTTCCATCATCTTTCCTTGTCACGCAAAGAGTTTTTTATAGGCTATCAAAACCTGAGGGAGCACCCTTTGCCTTACATCTTTTCAAGTGTCTATCCAAATGTGAGGTTCCTTTATTACTAGTTACTACCAATTTAGCTTGACAATGGTTACATTTCCCCTTCAATTCACCATTAATGGTTACCTTTATGACATGTCCCCAAACATAAGATGGTTCTTGTGCTCCTCGTTTTTTTTTATTGCTACTTTATTGTACCCCATCATCATCACGAGATAGCTCTTCAACTCCTTCAACCTCTCGGACCCCTTCAATGTCTTGAATGGCATCATTTATATTCTCTTCGCCCACATGAAAATCCTCACAAGAATTCGATTTCCATGCATCCAAATTTGACATTATGGCCTATATTAAATGCATAACAACTTTAAATTAATTCATAATTTATAAACTTAAAATATGATTAAACTTAATTTACAATTACAACATAATAATTAATATTTATCACCTTATATAGCCTTATATGTAATTAAAATATAATATTTACAGTAAATGCATAATTATCATGAATATATTTAGCTAAACTTCTAAATTAATTTATAAGCTTACTAATTAATATTTATAACATAATAATTTAAACTATATTTACAACTTAATAATTAATATTTATAATTCTGCAATTGAAAGTGACTTTAACTCCATACCATAACAGTCTAACCATGTTCTCATCGACATTGGTACATTTCACACAATAATTGCCCACAAATCCTAATACAAGTTAATTGACCTTAAAATTCTTTTAATCCTAATAATGCCATAAAAATATCCAGCCCATTCCCCACAGCATCATTAAAGGCATCAAGACAGAAGCACTAGTTGAAGTTTAAATAAGCATACATGTGCACATACACTGACGCACATACTTATCTACATATGCATCTGATAAGTAAATTAAAAATGAAAATCGGCTGGTGTAAGCACTAACACAAGAATAAAAACGAAAAGAGATTAAGAAAGAGACAGACTTGAGAGAAAGAAGGAAAGAGAGAGAAGAAACGACGTGGTGCTATGGAATTGAAACGGAAAGACTGCAGCAATTAGGTGACCTGAGTTCGTGGTGTTCATCCGTTCGTGACTCATGAGCGGTGACCTGTGTTCGTCCGTTTGACTGGTTCGGTTTTTGGGAATTGGGTTTGTGATTGTGATTTGTGAGTGTGTGGTTGTGAATTGTGATGTGCGGGTGTGTGATGAGTGTAATCGTGTGCATTGTGTGTGTGTCGCATGTGTGTGTCAGTGTTACTGTGCGTCTGTGTTTTTTTTAAGGGTCGGATCGGGTCGGCTTAAGCCCAACCAGACCCAAAATTTAATCTGGCCCGAAAATTTTGGCCCGAGCTCGACCCGAAACCTGAATTTTCGGGTCAAAGCCCAAAACATTCGGGTCGGGTCAATCGGGCCAAGATTCGGGCTGGGTTAAATTGCCACCCCTATTTCCTAATGCCAAAACCAACCAATTAGGCGTAATTGTTATGCCATAATTCTACATCATTTACTAAGTCAAAATGACTACCAAGTACGTTCGATGCCTCCAAAACCACATTTCTAGGATGGTATGATGATATGGAGCACTCATATTTAACCCCTTTATAACAATAACATTATATAAGTTACTAATATAGGTCAACATGCTTCATATCTGTATTAATCATTAATCAATAGCATAATATATAAATAATAGGTTAATATAATTCAACCCATATTGGATAATAATTTAATATAATAAAAAAAATAATGACTTAACATATTCCACATCCATAAAATAAATAATAAATTTATTGCAACAATTGAAAACACAAACCTTACTTAGAGACAAACTAAACTTACAAAAACTAAGCCTCCAAATTGAAAAAAAGAAACCTAAAAAATATAGAGATGTTGCAAGAGACGTAAAAATATATAATTTGGTGTTGGATGACTGAGTTTTGTTGAGAACAATGTCCAAAAGGTGAGGCATCATATAAGCCCTTATTAATTAAGGGAAGGTGGGTCTTGTTTTGCTGACATTGAATGCAAACCTGCCCTTATCGGCTAACCATTTACTTTTTAATGGATAATTTTGGTTAACCATTGATGAAAACGAAATGCCATGCTCTCTAGACAGTTAACCAATATATTGTGTGTACAAATTAACGACTAACTATTTTATCTCCCATGCTCTTTGAACCTCACGCGGTTAACCGCTATATCATGGGTACAAATTAACAGCTAGCTATTTATCTCTCATGCTTTTTGGACCTCACACAATTAACTGCTATATCGTGTCTACAAATTAATGACTAGCCATTTTATCTCCCATGCTCTCTGGACCTCACACAACAGTTAACCGCTATATCATTTGTACAAATTTATGGCCAGCTGTTTTATCTTTAATGCTCTTTAGACGTAACATGGTTAATCGTTATATCGTGTGTACAAACTAATGATTAGCCATTTTATCTCCCATGCTCAATGGACCTCACGTGGTTAACTGCTATATAATGTGTATAAATTAATGGCTAACTATTTTCAAAAATTAATGCCAGTTACTTTATCTTCTTTACCCATTCTTTCTCTTTTTACCCCACGAAACTGTAATCGGTCTCTCTTTTTGTAAACCGACAATTTCTTCACTTTTTAATGCCTTTTCAACTTCTCCCAACCATTATTCATTGTTTTAACTTGGATTAAACCACTGAACACACCAAATTGTTAATGTTTTTAGAAGAAACCAAAATTGATTCATTCTCATCTTCCTTCTTCAATCCATTGATCATCTTAAAACACCTCTAAACCTAATATAATCAATCTAAAATCTTTGTACCCGTTTACATTTTGTGATTTCCAAGTTGGGTCTTAAGAATCACTTGCATAAATTCTAATGGCTGGTGAAGAAAGCTCAAGTATTGAAGGGAAACTCAAGCATACATCCCTGAATAAGTGCGATTCATTTTCTAACCCAAGGCTTAAGGAAACTACTTTATGACCGGTTTAGCTTCAGGTCCATTCTTGATTCCTTCTTTATGAATTTAGACAAGTTGGAAAAACTATCTATTTGTAAAAGAACTCTTAGGGCTTTGTTAAAGAAAGTGGGTTAGGTTAATGCATGGATTGTTAGGGAGAATGTATATCCTAATTTTGTAAGAGTGTTTACTCAAATATGGATATATATCTACTAGTAGTGAAAATTGAATAATTACCAATGTCTTTGGAATTCTTATTGAATTCAGTGTGACAGACCTCAATGGGATACTAGACAGTGGGGATGGAGAGTATAAGGTGTATACAGCTAGAAGCAAACTTGATTTTCCATGGCATTCACACAATCAACAGTAAAGAATATTTGTAGACAATCTTACTTTTTGGATAAAGAATGTAAAGGCACTTTAAAATCACAAGCCCTATCTCTATAAATCCGGATCCTTCATTATGCTCTTCAACTTATCATTAGCCCTAAAAAAGGACATGGTCGTAAAGTAGCTCGATTAGATGTGGACTTATTGGATAGTATTTTAGAGGAACGAGAGGTTAATGTTGGTTATATTATCATTCAGCATATGCTTCAAACCAAGGACAAGGAATAAAACTTTACCTTTCAGCAATATTATTACTCGAATCCTTAAACATTTTCAGGTTCCTGTTCATAAGCTAACATTTACAAAGACTTAAGAATTGGGGGATAACGCAATCACTAGTCTGGTTTTTATGTAAGAGAATGGGTGTTGGGTCAGTGATAACTCTATGAAATGAGAGTTATCAATGACACTTTTGGATTTAAATCAAGATTACTTAGAGAGTAAATGATGTGTTTTAGTTACATTTTTTCTTAATTTTGTATATTTATCTATTTTTAGTTATTTGTAATAAATTAGGTGATTTTAGAATAAATTGTGTGTGCTTAGATTATGTGTTTACATTTTAGGCAATTAGAAGTACAAATTCAAAGAAGAAATGCTGTATAATGGGCTTGGAAAAATAAGGAAGGAAATTAGCTCCAGAAAAGTAAAATTAGTTTGAACGGTGCATTGTTGTAGCACGATTACTGTAGCAATCCTGAAACAACAAAGGAGAAAAATTCGTGCGAATCTAAAAAAAATCTGCGATCTGTAGTTTCCAAATATGAAAGATGCGTGTCTTAAGCGTCCAGTTGCCCTAGTTTTCAATTATAAAAGGAAGCGCACATAAAAAAAAAAGAGGAGAGCCGTCAACTAGAAGAAAATAACGAGAAAATAAAAAGAAAACAACAAGAGAAGAGAAATTCAAGGGCTTATCAGAGTTGCAGACGTGAAGAAGAAGAATCAAGAAATCTAAAAGGATCACTTGCCTCTATCTATATTCTCTTTGTTTTCTTTGATTCATGATGATGTATATGATGGCTGAATTGGTTTTATTTTCTATTTTGATACAAATCATGAACTAAATCTATTTGTGGTTAAGTGAATGATAAACTTGATAGTTTATTGACTAAAATTACTTTGTTGTTGCATGACTACTATAGCATTTTGTTTTGATAGTGCTTAATTTCATTCCCTATTTCGGCTAACCACCCATTTACTGATACAAGCTAAGAGAAAATCACAAAATGGCATGTTTTAGTGGAAAATATCATAGAAATACTTGGTTTTAGATTAGGTTTCCCAAGTTGGGTTAATTCAATTTGAATAAAGGTATGCTTAATTTAAAATTAGTGATGAATTAGACATAGGGATTCACCTTGTAGGGCAACTAGGAACCTTGGTCGCATAATGTTATATCTTGTGTGATTTATTAAATGGTCATTGTTAGGTTGCATATAGATATAAGAAATCCAACAAGCGACAGCTGAGGATGCATTAGGATTCTGCCCAGTGCTGTAGTAGTTGTTGTAGCAACGGTACTGTAACAGAAAAAAAAGTCAATACCATTAAGTGAGTTAATTTCATGGTATGCAGACTTTGCCAATTACCTAGTGAGTAAATTGCTGCCACCTGACTTAACCTACTGGCAGAAGAAGAAATTTCTCCATGATGTCAAAAGATATCAATGGGATGACCTTTACTTGTACAAGGTTTACTTAGATCAGATTATTTGAAGATGTATGTCTGATGAAGAAATTTCAAGTATATTACAGGCATGTCATGCTGCACCGTATGAAGGACATTTTGGAGGTCACAGGGCAGCAATAAAAGTGTTACAAATAGGTTATTATTGGCTTTCTATCTTTAAAGATGCCTATCAGTTTGTTCAATGTTTTGACAAGTGTCAAAGAACCGGAAATATCTCTCAGAAATATGAGATGCCACTCACCAATATTCTAGAGGTAGAGCTTTTTGATGTATTGGGCATATATTTCATCGGACCATTCCCATATTCCTTTGGCAACTTATACATTTTAGTGGTTGTGGATTATGAGTCAAAATGGGTAGAGGCTGCAGCCTTACCTACAAATGATGATAAGGCGGTGGTTGTTGTGCAAATTTTATTGAACTCGCAAGTGCACGAATCTATTGTAGAATAGATCAATGGTGACGAGTGTCGATCCCACGAGGAGGTGGATTTTAATTGGTTGTAGAATTAATTTTCTTAGTGGGTGATTGAATTTATAATGACAATTATGTAGGCAATGTATTAATTTGAATTAAAGCTATTTGAATAAACTATTAAAATAAAATGCTTGGATCTCCGGATCTGTACTCAACATGCACTATCGGCTTAACATTCATTATTAGTACCAATTAAATCATGAAGGGGGAATTTCCACTCATCATGAACCACACTCTAATAGATATGGTGCTAAGGGCTTCCCGTGCCAAATAGTAATAACCTTACCTAGGGAGGCGGTTGTTCCAACCGATATCCAGACAAGATTATTACTATCTGTCTACGAAAAGTCAAAACAACCACATAAATTAAAGGGGAAAGAAAAGTAAATTTACCAAATTAAGCCCATGGCGCATGTTGAGACTTCACCTTCAACCCAAGCTTGAAAGGAAATTAGCCACTCATAATTTAACTAGGGGTAAAATGGGAATTTTATTAAAATACGTAGAAAATACAAGATGGAGATGGAATTAGAGAAAATGGAGTCCAAAAATGGATTCAGGGGTGTCGAATTAGGGGGGAGGAGCCCCCTTTTTATAGATACACTGAGTAAATCATGGCCATCGGATCAAAACAATTTGGACGCTCAGGATTGCGCCACGTGGCAAGTTCCTATTGGAAGGAACACATCATCAGGGCTGTTATTCTGTGTATATGCATGTACCGTACACACGTTTTTTCGGTCCACTAATATTCTGCCACGTCACCGGTCAACATTTTTGGTCCATAGTATCGTGACACGTCATCGATCAATGCCACGCCATCGATCAATGCCCGCATAAGCGGTCAATGCCACATCATTCGTCCCAATCAAATGCTGCCACGTCATCGTATAGTGCCACGTCATCGTGCGATGCCACGTCAGTCGATCATACATATGAACAGTGCCATGAAGCGGTCTGGTATGCGATCAGATATATATATATCAACCGTCATCAGTATATGTGAACGATCTCCATTTTTCTTTTTATGCTCCTCCTAAGGTTTTCGACTGTCCTGAGTTCAAAAGTGCTGTCCGTTTTTCCATCTGATCTCTCGTTTATTGTGAAATGACCATGATATCCCCTAAAATACATAAAATACTTAATTAAAATAAAACATACATAATTAAATTACAAGGGACTTAAAGACATAACAATAGGGATGTTAGTGAGACTTGGAGTGTAAAATGATGATTTTCTCCATTATAAATACACACTTTCTAGTACTCAACAGTGGTGAAATTCCTTTAGAGATATATTTTTTTAAGGTTTGGGACTTCTAGGGCAATAATTAGTGATGAAGGCACCCATTTTTGTAACAGGGTATGTGCTGCAGCATTAGTGAAATATCGGATCAAGCACAAGATTACTACAACATATCACCATAAGTCCAATGGATAGGTAGAAGTATCCAACCGAGCGATCAAACAGATTTTAGAAAATATGGTGAACCCTACTAGAAAGGACTGGTCTCTTAGGCTACATGATGCTCTATGGGTTTACCGTATAGCATACAAGACACCACTTAGCATGTCTCCATACAAACTTGTCTATGGCTAAGCTTGTCATTTACCATTAGAGATGAAACATAAGACATATTTGGGCACTTAAACAACTTAACATGGATATGAATACTGCAGCAGAGCATAAGAACCTTCAATTATGTGAATTTGAAGAATTAAGGTTATTTTCTCATGAGAATGTAAAGATTTACAAGGAAAAAACAAAGCAATGGCATGACAAGCAGATTCAGCAAAGGAATTTAGTTCAAGGCCAGCAACTTTTGCTCTATAATTCAAGGTTGAAGCTATTCCCAGGAAAGCTAAAATCAAGATGGTCAAGTCCTTTTAGACTTCTTAAAGTCTACCTTTATGGTGCCGTGGACCTAAAGGATAAGAGAACTGGTCAAGAATTCATGGTAAATAGACAAAGAGTTAAACATTATATAGATGATACAATACATAATTCAAGAGAGGATTTATTCCTCAAAGATCTAGCTTGAGTAATTCAAGGAAGGTCAGGCTGAAAGACTTTAAAATCAAGCGCTAATTGGGAGGCAACCTAATGAGGGAAGTGTTTTGAATGTTTATGATTATTTTTGTTATTTTATTTTTAGTAGCTAGTGCTTGATCTTAGTTTGTTACTGTTGTCATTTTATTTTATGTCAATGTTAATGTTTCCATTTATTTGATTGTTAATTTTGTAGTAAAGTAAAATTAAAAAAAAAAAAGAAAGGGGGCAATACAAGAGATAGAGAGTTGCTATAGCATAAGCTCAAACTTCAGGCAAAACAAGTGAATATGCACATGACGGGGAGTTGCGTCAAATTGCTGTAGCATTGAAGTGAACAAGTAACTTACCGTAGCATTGAAGTGAACAAGTAACTTGCCAAAGACTTTACCATTGCACCTGGCTTCCCCTCGAATTTGTAGCCAAGAATTAATTTAAATTTTCATTGACCTGCTGATGACAATAAAGAGATGAATTGGGATAAGAGAGATTTGAAATCCCTATAAACTCGTGACAGCTTCCTTTCCCTTTTTGAATTCGGAATTGATTTCAATTTTTAATTACTGCCATATTTATCTCATATTTACTCTCCTTTTTATACTCTTCATACACTATAAATTAGAGATTATGTTCGTCAATTTCTATTCTTAAGACAACTCTTGTCTTAAGACTTTTAACGCTATCTTTGAAATTCTGTTCATCTATTTTTCAGTGAACCAAAGTTTGGTGTATTGCTGCAATAATGGTAAAAATAAAATCTCGCGCTATGAGACTTAAGGATCCTGCGCATTTCTAAAGTTACAGAGCCGAGGATAAGTTTGAAGAATTTATAAAGCTTCGAAAGCTGCTAGAAGAAAGAGGTTCATCTCCCCAACACGACCAACTGAAGTGATAAGAATCGTACATGCCATTGCAGTGCAAAGGGAATGACTGCAGTTTTACTTTTATCTTCCGGACCCTATTTTCTAGTTGTTAAAGAATTTTATGCTAATATGCTCCAACAAGAACACTAGAACATCTTTGTCAAGAATGTCCAGGTATCATTGGATTCCCGTGTTATTAATGTGTTTTACAGTTTACCCGTTTCCATTAAGTGTGAATATACTGCCTTTGTTGAAAACATGACAAATAAGAAGTAGGAAGAGGTTTTTAGAACAGTAGCTATATAGGAGAGTACGTGGGCGAATGAGGAGGGAAGAGTGCTTAACAGAATTGATTTAAAACCCATTGCAAAAGTATGGGTCAAATTTTTGAAATCCCAACTCATGCCTACAACACACACTACCATTGTATCTAAGGAAAGGTTAGTTCTGTTTTATGCCATTCTCAAGGGATTATAAATAGACATAGGACAAATAATTGAAAACGAAATAAGAGAATGTGCAATCCGCAAACATAAATCAACAGCTCTATTGTTTCTGTCCTTAATCACCTCAATATATGGAGTTTCGGGTGTGAGAATTGAACCACACGATAAGAGAATTAAGAATGAAGGGGCAATGACAGTAAGAACAATGGATAGAGTTGCAAGAGAAGTAACTGCTGCGGCACCTGCTGAGCAACATGCTGACACCGAGACAGAACCATCTCCAGACTTGGGCACTAGGTTGAACAAACTCAGCACGATGATAAGAAACTATATCCAGGCACAAACAGAGGAGAATCGATAGTTCAGGGCTTACTTCCAGCACTTGGAAACCCAAAAACATAAGCTACTGTTGTATTTACAAAATCAGGATGCCAACATCCCAGGGTTATTGTTGTAGTAATTCACCTATAAAGTATGAGCAGAGGAGGCCCCAACAACAACCAGCAAGGAAGAATCCAGCTCTAAGACAGCCCCATCGCAAGCAGCAGGACAACGAACAAAAGAGGAAACAGACGAGCAGGCCAAAAAAGGAGAGCAGGCTGAAGAAAGAGAACATGAAGAAGAAGAGGAAGACAACCAGATAATAACCGAACAGGAAGAAGACGAGCAAAGAGATATGGAGGAGACCGACCAAGAAGCAGAAAAGGAAAATGAGGAGGAGTAAAAGGATAAGCCACTAGTTCCCTCCCGAAAAAGAAAGGAGAAAGTTGTGAGTGAATAGGAATTTGAAGATGACCAAGTAGTGATTGACGCTGAATTAGAAGTAACAGTTAGCAGGGTTACGAGAACAGCTGAAGAAAAATAAAGTCTGCTTGATATCATTACTAAAATTACCGCTAAGGAATTTGCTTTAGCCACTCTACAACCATCTCCAACGAAACATTTTACTCCAACCCTAATAACGAAAAGGTCTAGCAAGCGAAATAGGGCACAACAGTCTGGGGGTACTACGGCACCAAAAGAGCCAGATCAAAAGCGTCCAAACGCCCATCAACCAAAGCTTTCTAAACCAGCTAGTACCCCTACCAATAGTCTAACACCTAGTAAAAAAAAAGAAGTCGTCCATTGCTACACCAATGAGTTCCTCCAAGGACTATTTGCGAAGCAGCTCCAAAAAAAAAAATAAAGGTATCCAACATTGGTGTTTGCTGCAATGATTCTGCACCAACAGGGGAGTACCCTTGTCATTTTTAACTTTTTCTATTTTTATCGGAAACTTGTTCTATTTTTCTTATTTTTATTTCGTTATTTTGTTACTTTATGACATTTTATTTCTCTGTTGCATGTTTGGTTTGTTTGACTTGTTTGCTATCTGAATGTCTGTGTACGTGTGAGGACACAACACCTCTCAAGTTTAGGGGGATTGTGTTGGGAATAAAAATAAAGCTTGTGATGTGTGTTTTGTGTAAGATTAGTGAATGTGTGTGTAAGGCTTTGTTATATAAGTTTGTGTATAGATGAAATACCTAATGAACATAAGTTGAGTGTAAAAATTTTGTGATTGCAAGTTAGGGATTGTTCAAAGATGAGGGCTAAATTTTTGTCTTAACAATTAGGTTTTGACTGAGTTCTATTAGAATGTTGTAGTAAAGCCTTGTGTGTTCGAAGGGTAGAAAACATCTTAAGTTTGAGAAATTTTTTTTGGGGAAACTGTGCTAGTTATGAATGATTTTGCTCTAATAGCTGAAGTTGCTGAGTAACCAGGGCTAAGTATGCACCTTATTTGCAGACTTGAATACAAAAGCAACAGATGCTAAAAGCATTGATGTAGTAATAAGTGAAAAAAAAATTTACTGTGTTTTTGGTCCTCTGTCTAAGATAATGAGTAACCAAATCTGTTTATGAGTCTTATGTTCAGCCTTGAGTACAAGGTGTCTTTAGATAAGACAATATTATGAGCATTGCTACAGCAACTCGGATTTATGCATTAAGTAAGTAATTGGGTGTCATCAACACAAGTGATAAACATTCATATGAAAAACCAATTCCACATTGAAAGGAGTTATTGAAAAAAAAAAGAAAAAAAATTTTGCTACAGCACAGCTGAAGTATGTGGTGATTTTTGCCCTCGTACATTATTGAATTAACTTTTGCCCTTGAGTACGGAATGATAATTGTGCAATGCTACAGTATCTTTGGACTTGGTTAAAATAACACATATTCACTTTGGATAAAATGAAGCCTAAGTGTAGAGCTAAACTGCTATGACAATTGTGCATGCTTTAAAATTTGATCTGAGGGTTAAGAAATCCTTGCAAACAGTATAACATAGCTAAATATGTTGCATGATTGTTTGTTTCAAATTTTGGTGTTATTGTTATTATTATATGAAAAGTAATGGTTTAAGTTTGGGGGTGTGATAACTCTATGAAATAAGAGTTATCAATGACACTTTTGAACTTAAATCAAGATTACTTAGAGAGTAAATGATGTGTTTTAGTAGCATTTTAGCTTAATTTTACATATTTATCTATTTTTAGTTATTTGCAATAAATTATGTGATTTTGGAATAAATTTTATGTGCTTAGATTATGTGTTTACATTGAAGGCAACTGGAAGTGCAAATTCAAAGAAGAAATGTTGTACAATGGGCTTGAAAAAATGAGGAAGGAAATTTGCTGCAGAAAAGTAGAAACTAGTTTGAAACAGTGCATTACTGTAGCATCATTGTTGTAGCATGATTATTGTAGCAATCTTGGAACAACAGAGAAGAAAAATTCGCACGAATCTAAAAAAAAGTATACGATCCGCAGTTTCCAAATATGAAATGTGTATGTCCTAGGCATTCAGTTGCCCTAGTTTTCAATTATAAAAGAAGCGCACACAAAAGAAAAGAGGAAAGCCATCAACCACAAGAAAATAACGAGAAAATAAAAAGAAAACAACAAAGAGAAGAGAAATTCAAGGGTTGATCAGAAGTTACAGGCATGAAAAAGAAGGATCACTCGCCTCTATCTATATTCTCTTTGTTTTCTCTGATTCATGATGATGTATATGATGGCTGCATTGGTTTTATTTTCTGTTTTAATACAAATCATGAACTAAATCTATTTGTGGTTGAGTGAATGATAAGCTTGATGGTTTATTGACTGAAATTATTGTGTTGCTGCATGACTGCTATAACATTTTGTTTTGATAGTGCTTAATTTCATTCATTATTTTTGCTGACCACCCATTTAATGATACCAGCTAAAAGAGAGCCACAAAAGGGCATGTTTTAGTAGAAAATATTAGAGCAATACTTGGTTTTAGATTAGGTTTCCCAAGTTAGGTTAACTCAATTTGAATAGGACTATGCTTAATTTAAAATTAGTGATGAACTAGACATAGTGATTCACCTTATAAGGTAATTAAGAACCTTGATCGCATAATGTTATATCTTGTATGATTTATCAATTGGTCATTGTTAGGTTGCATATAGATATAAGAAATCTAACAAGAGACAGCTAAGGATGCACTAGGATTTTGCCCAGTACTGTAGTAATTGCTGTAACAACGATATTGTAACAGAAAAAAAAAAGTCAATACCATTAAGTGAGTTAATTCACTCAACTACATCATTTTTAGTGATTACATTTGTGTGAGACGTGTTGACTTATTTTAGTGTACTTTATTTTCTGTCATTTAGATTTCTTAGTTTAATTTAGTTGTTAAAAAGAATTTGATTTATTTAAAGTTGCACCACAATTACTTGTTGTAGCAATTCTTATAGCATCAGTCCCTGTGGAGACAATACTTGAATACTCATCACTTTATTACCTGTTGTGTACACTTGCGTACTGACACTTATATATTAAGAAATCACCCAACAATCAGCTATCCAATGGCTAAAAATAGGTTTATTTTGATGGCTCCGACCGACTTTAGGATGCTAAATGATGTGCTTCCCTTTGATTAACTTTCAGATATACATGGCATAATACGGCATCAAGCGCAACCTTTTACTTCCAAAGCTCATCAAGATGATCCGGTTCAGCAACTATTATGTGAAGTTCGCATTATGTCTGAGACACATAATCACTTTCAGTTACAGTTTAATGCATTTCAATAACACGTCTTTAATGACAAGTAGCGACTTTCACCAAGCAGTAGCATCTCTATGATCAGCAGCATCAGCTTCTTGACAGTCAGTAGGCTCTTCTTAATGGCCAACAGAGGCATTTTGTAGCTTTTAGGTTTCTTCCACCACCTTCACTATCACAACTACCCCAATAGACTTGTGGAAGGTACTCATCTCATAAATTTTTATTATTAGTCCTTTTCTTTTACTGGTTTTAGTTTGGTTTGGTAGCCTTGATTCTGTTTGGATGCCAAGATTCGTAATAGCTAGCATATTTTCGTTGTGTTTTGCCTCAATTGACAATTGGTGTCATTTACTTGAGTTTGGGCTTATGCCTAGTAATTTTATGCCCCTATTTATTGTTGCTCCACTTATTGATATGCATGTAGAGTATAGTTGTGTAGAAATTTATATAACATTGAGCTAAAGCCTATTTATCCCTTATAATTAAGAGTTGCAATCAAGTAATCAACTGCTACTTTCAATGTTAAAAAAACTATTCACAACCACTTAAAAGGATTGACAATAGTGATTACCATAAACACAAAACTAAACATTATAATCTTTAAATTAAAAAGAGAGGAAAAAAATAGATGTGAGAATATGAAGTCTTGTATACTTACATGTAAACTTAATTCAATCTAATTTAGAAAAATTAACCAAAAAAAGAAAAGGAGGAAAAATAATCAGTAATCTCGAAAAATGCAAACATCAAGAAGTAACTGTATCTATGCACACTTGACTACTTATTTTACAGATCTAACTAAACTAAACCGCAGCAACATCGAGATTACTTGTACACTAACTACCAAGATCAAGTTAGTCAGCACATGTGATTTTGTCTTACTCTGTGTGTTTGTGTGTGTAATTATTGTGATTCATTTCCTTATCTATATATATCTCACCTCAAAGTTATTACATATCTTTGATTAATTTGGTGCATATATTCATGGGTTTAAAATGAGTATGAGGTAAACACGCAACAAGTCACGTAAAATATGCAACAACTGAGGTTAAACATGAGAACTACGTGAACATGCAACACTTTACATCAAACATACAACAAAAACATCAAACATGAAATAGACGGGAAAGTTTTCATTTTTTTGGCTTTTATTCAAGACTTGCATCAATCTACGCAAAACATGAAATACATGAGGTCAAACATGCAAAATGTAATTTACATGGAAAAAGGTCATGTAAAACATGCAATATCTGGGGTTAAACATACAATAGCTAAGGTTAAACATGAGACTCACATGAACATGAAACACCTTACATCAAACATGCAACAATGACGTTAAACATGAAACAGATAGGAAAATTTTAATTTTTTTGGCGATATTCAAGACCTACAACAATCTACATGAAACATGCAACAAGTAAAAGGTAAAGTAAAACATTTGACATCTGAGGTTAAACATGCAATAGTTAAGGTTAAATATGAGAACTACGTGAACATGCAGTACTTTACATCAAACGTGCAACAACTGACGTCAAACATGCAACAAAAATATCAAACATGAAACGAATGGAAAAAAATATTTTTTAGGTATTTAGAATAATAAAGTCAAGAAAAATAACAAAATACATGAAAATTTTGAAGTTAAATATGAGACATCACATATAATATATAAAAAAAATATTTCTCCTTTATTATAATTTTTTTTTCTCTTGATATCTTTCTTTCATTTTCTTACTTTGATAATGTGATATCTTTCTTTCATTTTCTATTTATTTTTTTACTATTAATATTATTTTTTCACAATTTCTAAATTAATATATTATTTTAATATAATTTTTAAAATTAAAAAAAAAAAATTCTTTGGCTGCCACAATGGAAGCCAAAAGACAGCCGCGCTATCTTTTTGAGAGCCTAGCAGCATACCAGGTGCTATGCCGGTGGCATTGTAGCCAAGCCCATTAAAGCCGAAGTAGATGAAAACAAGAGAAGGTTTTTTTTGTATTGTTTTATTGCTACTTTAAAACAAATAGAAAGAGGCCTTGACTTTATCAAGACCTTGAACTTACTGAGCATTGCTCCCTCACTGAGAAATGATGGCTTCTTCCTCTTCTTCTTGTTCCTCCTCTTCAGTTAATATTGATCCTCGAGTAAAATATGATGTTTTTGTTAGTTTCAGAGGCAAGGACACCCGCGACAACTTTACCAGCCATCTTTATGCAGCTTTGTGCAGGAAAAAAATCGAAACGTTCGTTGATAACCAACTTAAGAGAGGAGATGAATTGTCAACATCTCTTTCGGCTGCAATTGAAGGATCAAAGATTTCAATTATTGTTTTTTCGAAGCGTTACGCATCTTCCAGATGGTGTCTCGATGAACTTGTAAAAATCCTCGATTGCAAGAAAAAGTACCGTCAGATTGTGATCCCGGTGTTCTATCGGGTTGATCCATCAAACGTGAGACATCAAAATGGCACTTTCGGAACTGCATTTTTGCAGCTTGAAAAGAATTATAAGGAGAAGTTTCAGAGGTGGAGGACTGCTTTAAGGGAAGCAGCAGATTTATCGGGCTTTCAATCTCATGTCATCGGGTAACAAATAGTCATTTACTTGATTTTCATATGCAAAAAGATCGCTAGTCCATAACTTAATTATATGTAATTATCTGGAAAATTTTCTAGTTCGATTTTATCATGTCCTGTACGTTGCCTACATTAATTTAGATACTGGAATATATATATATATTGTCCCTTTGTAATCCATTTGAACTTAATTATTGTTATTTTTCCTATTTGATAGGCCTGAATCTAAACTTGTAGAGGAAATTGCCAATGAAGTTTTGAGGAGGCTAGATGATACATTTCAAAGTGAAAACAAAAACCTGGTTGGAGTAGAATCGTGCATTAAAGAAATTGAATCATTATTGGGTACCAGGTTCATGGTTTCTTGGAAATTAGGAATTTGGGGCATGGGTGGTACAGGCAAGACAACAATTGCTGGAGCTCTTTTCAAAAAGTACTCTAGACATTTTGAAGGTGCTTACTTTGCTCAAAACGTTAGAGAAGCTGAAAGAACTGGCAGGTTAGCTCACTTGCGACAGGAACTTCTGTCTACATTGTTGAATGATGGAAATGCAATGATCATTCCAAATATCGGCCTCAACTTTCAAAGTAAAAGGCTTACTCGCAAGAAAGTTCTAATTGTTTTTGATGATGTTACGCATCTAAAACAAATAGAATTTCTAATTGGCGAACTAGATTGGTTTGCTTCAGGGAGTCTAATAATAATAACAACAAGAGACAAACAAGTACTTATAAACTGTCGGGCCAATAAAATATACAAGGTGAAAGAATTAGCAGATGCTGATGCTCTTAAGCTTTTTAGTCGGTGTGCCTTCGGACGAGACCATCCTGTTGCATGTTATATGGAGTTAACATACAAAATATTAAAATATGCTCAGGGAGTTCCACTGGCTCTTAAAGTTTTGGGTTTCTTTCTATTTGGAAGGGGAAAAGAGGAATGGGAAAGTGCAATAACTAAACTAGAGACAGTTCCTCACATGGAAATTCAAGAGATTTTAAAGATAAGTTATGATGGATTGGATTATAATATGCAAAATATGTTTTTAGATATTGCATGTTTCTTTGTTGGAGAGGATAAAGATTTTGTAATAAATTTTTTTGATGCCAGTGACTTCTTTCCTCAAATAGGATTAAGGATTCTTGTTGACAAGTCTCTGGTAACTATATCATGCAATAAGATAAGAATGCATGATTTGCTACGAGATATGGGCAGAAAAATTGTTCGGGAAGCATCCATAAATAATCCTGGAAAATGTAGTCGATTGTGGCATCACAAGGATGTCTATGAGGTTTTGTCAAAAAATTTGGTGAGGAATTATTTCTATTTTCATTATTGTGGGATTCAGATTGGTATTTTGTCAGAAAAACTATATTTCAATGACATAAGTATTATTAAGTCTCTGTCGTGGATGTCCATAATGAAGAAAATGTTGGACTTGAACTATGGCCATAGATATGCAATGCTTTTTATACATCTATGACCATAATTCAAGTTCATACATCAGTTCATACTACAAACATTTGTTAATTTTTTTAAAATAAAATTTAAAAATTACAAATTCAAAATATAATCTAAATATTTACCATTTTCTTTAGAATAATTGTTATTTGTTAATAATTTTTTTCTCCAAATTGTTCAATATACATGCTCTGCCTGCAATTTTTATGTCTTGCTGTGCATTAATTATGACTGCTTAACAGTTACTGTGGCTTGAATTATATAAATCTGATGCTAAACTTATAGTCGCTCATTGATTGGTAGGGAACTGAAGCAATCGAGGGTATCTTGCTGGATATGTCTAAAGTCAATGAAATACATTTAAACTCTAGTACTTTCATAAAGATGCCCAAACTGAGATTTTTAAAATTTCATGGAGAGAACAAATTAAAAATTTCTCATTTTGAAGGTGAGGCTTTAACTGAGCTAAGGTATCTTTATTGGCATGGATATCCATCAAAATCATTGCCTCCAGTGATTAGTCTAGATAGTCTTATTTCACTTCAATTGCGTGAGAGCAAGGTCGAACAACTTTGGGATGGTGTCCCGGTATGTCTGTTAATAGCAATTTTTAAATTTCACACATGCAAATGATATGTGTTAGTGTCTTACTCTGTATTTTTAATTTTTTTTTCCTTGGCAGAATCTGGTTAACTTAAAGGAGATAGACCTCAGTTACTCCACACAGCTAAAGAAACTCCCAGATCTCTCACAAGCCCCAAATCTTGAGAATCTGCTTTTAAAAGCCTGCTCAAGTTTGGTTGAGACTCACTCATCTATTCAAAATCTGAGTAAACTTGTTACTCTTGATATGAGCTTGTGCAAAAGCCTGAATAGTCTCCCAAGCAGCCTATGTAAGTTGATTTCTCTACAAAGACTCTATCTATCGGGTTGCTCAAATCTTCAGAGAATACCGGAAAGCATCATACATCTTTCAAAGTTGGAAATGCTGCATTTAAAGTATTGCTCAAAACTTCGATCCTTACCAAAGCTTCCATGCAATCTAATTTCCATGGGAGCACGTCGTTGCACTTCACTAGAAGCATTGTCAAGTTTTTCTATATTATTCTCAGCTATGTCGCCACTCAATGATCAGTATTTTAACTTGAGTGATTGCTTAACATTGGATCAGAATGAGCTCAGAGGAACTGTAGAAGATGCTCTACAGAAAATTCAGCAGAAGGCTACTTCACGGTGGATGAAACTGAAACAAGAGGTGCGTCTCTTTTTACATAATTTCAGTTACAAAATGGTTGTTGATCTCAACATTTATGCCAAAATTGATCTGATAGCGCTTCTCTGCAATAGTCATATCTTGTTAAACATTAAAAACTAATTTGATTTGGTGCTGTCACATCAACTAGGACTCAACTTCAAATAATAATGCGGAGATTCTCAGCATTACACTTTTAAATAATGACATAAAAAATGCTTATTTGCATGATACAGACATATTATGGCCATGAATCATCTTGCGTTGGTATTTATTTTCCCGGAAGTGAAATTCCACAGTGGTTTAGATTTTCAAGTATGGGATCCTCTATAGCCTTCAAGCTGCAGTCAGATTGGAACAATAATAAATTCGTGGGCTTTGCCTTATGTGCTATTGTTGCATTTCGAGACCATCATGATGGTGACGCGGGTTTTCAGTTGCGCTGCATATTCCAATTCAAAAGCCGCAGTTATTCTTGGTATGTTAGGACAATTGATTATGTGGAGTCAGATCACTTGTTTATGGGATACTACTTCTTCGACAGAGACAATTTGGATGCACTTCCTATGTATCAAGCCAATGACAAGGCCTCTTTCAAGATTTACTTGTTAGATAATTTTGGTAGAACCGTGGAGTGTTGCGGGGTAAAAAAATGTGGGATTCATTTATTGCATGCTGAAGATTATTTTGTGGGAATCGACCCAAGATTCCAGCAAAATTTCAACTCTAATGAAGGAGAGGAACCGCACCCAAAAAGATTGAAATAGTCCTGCTGATGAAGTTCAAATTAGTTTATATCTGTTTCTTTCTCGGGCAATACTGGTACTTTAAAAGGTTGAATTGACTGGGTTTTTCATGCCTAATTCACTCATGTCCTTTCATCGAAACAAAGTGCCTGGTGCAAATGGTGTGATATAAATTACCTTTTTAAATTGTGATTTTCCTTTACTGTGCTATAATTTTCTCAATGCTCAAAGCCATAAATCAATGTGTTCTTAATTTTCGTTTGCAGTATTGATTCCCGACCATCTACATAAATTTTCTATGTTACAAGGTTTTGAATTCCAGTAATTAAGTTAAATTAAACATATTTTAAGTCCTAGTTAAAACTATTGAAAAATTTATTCTAGTTTAATAGCCTTCATGTATTGAGATAATTATAAGTTTGTGCAAATCAATTGAACTAATGGTTTAAAAAAAAAATTATATAGCTGTGAATGAGTTAAAGAATTTGAACAGAGAAAAAAATAAAAATTAATCTGACTTATTTTGTACTTAAAAAGTTTCAGTAGAAGAAGGTTCGATTCACTGGAGCTCTAGCCCTATTGAGCCATCTCAATTTCTGTTTGGCCCAAACCGACACAAATAGCCCATCTGTACAAACAATGTCCACAACGCTAGACCATTGCCATGAAATTTCTGATATATTTTTTTGGATCCTTGATTACTTCTATATATAATAAATAAAGGATAAATAAATACAAACAAATCTACCATTCAAGATCATTTGCTTCGTTAGTTCAAATTCACCTTTAAAGATCTGAAAAATGAGTCAAACTCTCCCATACTTTTGTGAAAGTATGTAATAAGAAATTAGAATCCCTCGTATATGTTTTAAAATGTCAAGATTTGTCGCTGTCAAAGAAAAATTGGTGAGAAACCCAACAACTTTGACAACCAATGCTTAGAAATTGTCAAAAATTGTACGCGGCAGCAAGTTGAAGTAAGGAAAATTGAGAGGAAAATCACAAGTGCGGCACCCAATGTTGAAATAAGAAAATTATATATAAAAATATTGCTTCAACAATAGCCAATTTTGGCTATAAAAGGAGGCACTTCAACTCATTCACAATTAGAGGTGGCCAACGTGCCGTACTGTTCTTATTTTTTTTCTTAGGCCCGACATAGCTCACGTGTTATGCCCACACGTGTCTTGCCATGCAGTGCCTAAGAAAAATAGTCCACTAATTTTTTTTTTTAATTTTCTTAAGAGTACATACTAAGTTGTTAGCGTATTTTTTTAAGTTTACGTATCTTTTTGGATCCATGTGCCTTTATTCAAATTTAATTAAACCAAAAATTTAAAACTCAAGTCCATACTCAACAATAATAAATTAATAATAATAAGAGAATGTAATTTTAATTACTAAGTTTGACTCTATGGTATTAGAATTCTTTTATAATACTTAACAAAAACAATAATAATAATAAATTTTTTTTCAGGGTTAACTTAATTGTTAACTTAAAATTACATAGAGTCATATACCATAGCTCATAATAATATTAATACATATTTTATAAAATCATGATATTAAAATTTTATTTATTAAAATCATGATTTCAATTATTTATTTAATAAATTATCAACATAAATTAATTATAATTTTTTTAAACTAAGTATTAAATAAATTTAAAAAACTTAAGCTAATAAATATATTAAAAGATTCAATTTCAAGTTATTTATAAAATCATAAAATTTTAAGTTTACTTTTATTAAAAGTGAAACATACTTATTACGTACTTTTTCACGTGCCGTGCTTTGGCCCATTTCTAATCGTGTTGTGCTTTTAAGGCCCGTGTACCTAAATTCTAAACATGACCTGACCTACGTGTGTGCCCTGTCATGCCGCATACTCCACCGAAACGTGCTTGTGTCGTGCCGAGCTATACGGAAATGTGTCGTGCCCGTGTCGTGCCTCATGCCGTTCGGCCCATTGGGCACCTCTATTTGCAATCATCCCAATTGAAAAGCATTTCTTATATTTAGAGATAGAGTTTAGAAGAGCTTGAAATTTATAAAGCTCTTGAGTAACTAGTGAGTGAGAGATTGAGTGTATTGGGGTTTTGGATAATGAGCCAAAAAGATTACGATATTTGTAATCCTCATTTCATTAGTAAAATATTTTCCTTCTGTCTTCACTCGTGGACGTAGGCTCAAAGCCGAACCGCGTAAATTTGTGTGTCCTCTTTGTGTGCTTGTTCTTCTATTTTTTTTTTTAATTTCACTTTAGCTGTGACCCTACTTCACCCAAAAATTTCGTAATAATGGTATCAGAGCTATTGGTTGTATTTTCTAAAGTAGGGGGTACTGTTCACGTATATAGTACTATTCATGTATACAATACTGTTCACGTATAACGAAGAAGAGTCGACAATAATGTGGCATCTCAGACTTGGCCACATGTCAGAATAAGGATTGAAGATTCTCTCTAAGCGAAAGTTGCTTTCAAGGCTCAAATTGGTTAACTTACCATTTTGCAAGCATTGTGTTACGAGTAAGCAGCATAGATTGAAGTTCAATAGATCTAACACCAAAAGTAAATGCATTTTAGACTTAGTTCATTCTGATGTTTAGGAATCACCAAATATGTCCATGGGAGGCGCAAAGTACATGGTGACTTTCATTGATGATTATTCCAAGAGATGTTGGGTATACCCAATCAAGAAAAAGTTAGATGTATTTCCAATGTTCAAGGAATACAAAGCGCGGGTAGAATTTGAATCCGAAAAATAGATTAAGTGCTTGAGGACAAATAATGGTAAAGAGTATATAGATGGCGAATTTATTGCAAATTGTAAGCAAGAAGGTATCCAAAAACATTTCACAGTAGCATAAACTCCTCAACAAAACAGAGTGGCAAAGTGGATGAACAGAACTCTTTCAGAAAGAATAAGAGCTATGTTGATGACTGATGGTCTATCCAACTCATTCTGGTCAAAAGCAGCCAAAACTGTCTGTTATATAATGAATATGTCTCCGCCAATAGCAATTGAGTTAAAGACATTGATAGAGATATGGACTGAAAAGCTAGCTGATTACTCCCACCTACATACTTTTGGATGTTCTGTGTATATGATGTACAATGCCCAAGAAAGAATGAAATTGGATTCAAAATCCAGGAAGTCCATTTTCTTGGGATATGTTGATTGAATAAAATGGTATTATCTATGGGACCCTACTACCCATAAGATTGTCATCAGTAAATATGTTATATTTGTAGAAGATTAACTGCAAAGTAGAGATAGGGATGATAGCTTTGTAAAAGAAAAGTTAGAGATTGTACCGGTATATATGAAAAATAATTCAGGAAAAGAATATTCAAATTCTTTTGAAGTAGCACTAGAGCATGAGAAACAAGTACGAGTCAAGTCTGAGGCTCTAAAAGTTCGTCGATTAACTCGTGAGAGACGACCGCCTGCATGACACTTAGAATATGTTACAGAGATCAATGTTGCATTCTATCTTTTAACAAAAGATGGAGAGCCATCAACTTTCCATGAAGCTTTAAAAAGTTTAGACGTTGCTTTGTGGATGACAACAATGCAAGAAAAAATTGAAGCTCTACATAAGAATAAGACATGGGAATTTATACTATTACCACGTGAAAGAAAAGCCATTGGAAACAAATGGATCTACAAAATTAAACGTGATGGCAATAACCAGGTGGAGCGGTATTGTGCAAGATTGGTGGTAAAAACGCTATGCTCAGAAAGAAAATATTGATTTCAATGAGATATTTTCGCCGGTGGTTCGACTCATGACAATCAGAATAGTACTGGCAATGTATACTACATTTGACCTATATCTAGAGCAGTTAGATGTGAAAACTGAGTTTTTTCATGGAAAACTTGAAGAACAAATTTATATGCTTTAACCGGAAGGTTTTACTGAAATAGGCAAAGAGAACTTAGTTTGCAAGTTGAACAAATCTCTGTACAGTCTCAAACAAGTGCTGAGGTGTTGATATAAGAGATTTGATTCCTTCATCATGAGCCATGGATACAACAGACTTAGTTCAGACCATTGTGCATATTTCAAGATGTTTGAAGATAATAATTTCATTATTTTGCTGTTGTATGTGGATGACATGTTGGTAGCAGGCCCCAACAGAAATCGAGTCCAAGAATTGAAGGCACAACTGACTAGGGAGTTTAAAATAAAGGACTTGGGACCAACAAACAAGATTTTAAGGATGCAAATTCACCGCGATAGAAATAACAGGCAGATTTGGCTTTCTCAAATGAATTACTTGAAGAAAATTTTGCGATACTTCAATATAAAAGATTGTAAGCCAATTTCTACCCTATTTCCTGTTAATTTCAAGTTATCCTTAAGTATGTGTCTTAGTAATGAAGCAAAAAGAAAGGAGATGTCTCGAGTACCGTATGCATCAGCAGTGGGAAGTTTGATGTTCGCTATGATTTATATAAGACTAGACATTGCACAAGCAGACATCGCACAAGCAATGGGAGCAGTCAGTTAATACATGGCGAATCCTGGTGAAGAGCATTGGAAAACTATGAAAAGGATTATGAGATATATCAAAGGAACCTCAAATATTGTATTATGTTACGGAGGATCAAAGTTTACTGTCTGGGGCTATGTGGATTCAAATTTTGTAGGAAACCGTGATAAGAGAAAATCCACTACTGGCTATGTGTTTATATTTGTAAGAGGAGTTGTAAGCTAGGTTTTGAAACTGCAGACCGTTGTGGCTCTGTTTACAACAGAAGCAGAATACATGCAGCTGCACAAGCTTGTAAGGAAGCTGTTTAGATACAAATGTTATTAGAAGAGCTCGGGCAAAAACAAGAGAAAATTCCTATATTTTATAATAGTTAGAATGCCTTGCACATTGCAAGACAAAGCACATTGCAAGATAGTTAGAATGCGACACTTTTGGTTTTATCTTATCTTTTAAGTTAAATCAAAATATTTTTGTTTAATAGAATTAGAAAAATACAAAAAATAAAGAGCCTAGAGTTTCCACCAATAAGGAACAAAAAGGCTTGTTTTTCTACAAAGAAAAAAGAAGCCACAATTTACAGAACTAAGAAAAAGAAAAAATTTCTCTCTAACTTTGAGGGAAAAATTTTTCTTTTATTAGTTGCTTTTAGTAGTGATAAAAGATTTACATGTCAAGTGCAGATTAAACTTAAGTTATAATCTGAAAAATTATTAGTGATAGATCACGATCTAATAACATTGGTGGTAACAAATTGTGACTTAGAATCCTAAATTACTTCTACAAAAAAGCAAATGTATGATTTTTATATTTTAGTAACTCTCTCGTAGAGTTACAATCCAATGATTTTACAGTATCTTACTACTTTTTCTGTTAAAGTATCTTTTAAGTGTGGTTCTTTGTGAGTTTTCTCTTCAGCTTCATACACTCATGCTTACTTTATGGTCATGTTCGGCTATATGCTATTTGAAATTGCATTCCAGCTCGGACATTTTTTTCTCCCTGTATTTCCCTCCTTGAGTTTAGTTTCTTGATAAATTCCTAAGACTTCATTGCTTGGAAGCTTCAGATAGAAACTTGCTATGAATCAATTTGTTACTTACATGCTTAATTTTCTATTTGAAATCTTGGCGCGTTTCTACTCTTAATTTGGATTCTTGGCGCGCTTCTTGGCATTCTGATGAATGTTTGACATTTTAGGTTTAGTAATGACAAGTCATTCAAAGCTTCACATTAACTAGCGTAAGCTGGATCCAATTAATATTGTTCTCAATAGGATTTGAAAGTAAATAAGTTTAACACATCATTAGTTTTGATCTATTTAAAACATAATATATGCTAGTATTTCGAATTGAAATTAATCAATTCGCCAACATTTATTTCTAAATTTATTCTTATTAAAAAATTATAAAAATAACAATTTAATAGCTATTGCTAATAAACTAATTTCACTGTAACATATTGATATTTAGTAACAAATATATTTCGTCCCATGATGTTAGCCAATTTAATTCCTAAACGAGTTTAAAATTTATTTCCATCTAACCAAGACAGAATAAATAGTTGCCAAATGTTACATTTAGCAACGAATTTTTGAACATTTTCAAAGTTATTTTTCAACGTACTTTAAACTATCTGAGAAGCAAAAAACAAATTGCTGAATGACACGTCCCACAACGAAGATTTTGCTGTTGTAAAATATTTTCTAAGACTGGACATTTAGCCACGACTTTAAAACGAACTTTATTTTGTGGCTTCTTCTTACTATGAATTTCAGAACTCATCTATTGTTTGATAAGAATAATTGAATAAATTATGCGCATAGAATTACAGAGATGTTTAATTAAGCGGAATTTTGTTACAACTTACCTTCACAAGTCCTGTGAATCTTGATTTATATCCCAATCAACAAATGATATTTGTTCTATTTTTTAGCACTTGAGTTCTGTTTGATATTAAAATGTAATTATAAAATAAAAATTAATAGTATGGAGTAAAAATGACTTTTAAGTAATAATTTTGATAAAATAATAATAAAAATATTATATGTTTTTCATTATACAAGTGGCCGATCGAATTAACTTAACCTCTAAATCAAAGCAATTAGTATGTATTAAATATTTTACTGCTATAACTTTTAAACTACAATTGCCTAATTTTAATACGGAATAAAGCCTTAGCATTTGAATGGTTGAACTAGAAGCTTACTATCTTCAAGAGCACTCCATACCAGCCTTGCTGAATATTTACGTTACAAAATCATAAAAAATGTTATCACTATTCTCTTAAATTTTCAATAAGCAAGCATCCTCAGCTTTTTGTATTATATGAGTGTTTTTTCCCCCATCTTCTTGAATTGGCATGCATATGATCCAAAGTGCTTATTTTGGTTCCGCGACTGAAATGACTAATCACCGAAGTTTTTATTTATTTTTTATTTTTTGGTGGGGATGTCATAAGTCATAGCAAGTATTTTATATAGAAAACCCCCAATTAATATGATGCAAAAATCAGGGGCAAGTGTAGTAGGATTTTACGAATTTAAATCGAGGATTGATTATAACACCTTCTCTCTCTAAATACTAGGGGAGAACAATCGCCGATGAATACTGACAAATCGATGCATGAGGTGCTAACCTTCACCATCCATGTGAGAAATGATTTCCAACATTTTCACGGCCAGCGTTTAAAGCCATGGATAGGTTTATCAGCAATTTTGGCAAGTTCAACCTGCCGACTTCTTCAATGTTCACCAACCTCATCATTTGGCAATTAATTGCATGCACAAAATTGTCAAACAATTTTACCATTTGATCTTCACTTTTTACAATGTAATTGCTTGAGCAGTTGGTCATAACTCATAAATGTTTTCCCTCATTAATTAAAACAACATGTGCCCGGATTTGTTGAAAATAACTTTATTTTGTACAAAAACAACCTTCCCAGTGGTCTCATCAGGCCATTTTCAGGTTATGATTCGGTTGCAATGCAATTGAAATTGCGAAACAACTATGATACACATGGAATAGAGAATGGTTATTAAATTTCTATAAAACTAAAAAGAGAAGATGTTATTGATCTATAAAAAAAAAAAAAAAACCCTTGATAGATTTATAATTGTGTCATAATTAGTTTGAGCTGTGAGCAACATACAACTTCAAAGTTGAAACATTAGCCTTAATTTTGTCACTGCATCCACATTGCTTCCGGCATTTGATTTACCAAACAGAGCAAGCAGTATGAAAAGTGGAGAGAAATGCAGGTGAATAATGGATGGTACACATAATGCTCGAACTAGCTAGCTAGGTTAAGTATATGAAATGGTTAATGCTCTATGTACGTAGAAGAGTTACCTTGGGCGGCCCTCTTTATAGAGAATATGTATTTGAAAAATCAGTCTATTCTTTAACCATATTTACGTTGCAATTAATATCTTTGAGGCATAACTGAGGTACATCAGCTATATCCTGGCGTACTGTGTATTTTTTTTTGGTAATACTAATAGTTTTTTTCGTTGTTGATAATAACTTTTCTATAATATTTATACAATTTATGCTTTTTTACTCTGTATGCTATAGAAACTTATTACATACAATAATAATTTTGTTATCATTAACCAAACACTTTTCATGGACCAAACAAAGAATTTGTGATCGGAAAGCATGATGCAGCAAATGCACCGTAGCAAGAACAAGACTTCAGTGGCATGTTTTTTTTGTTTGTCTACGATATGAATAAATTTAAATTAGTCTGAATTCTGAATAAAACTAAATTTTTGAATCTAAATGATATGTTTTTTTTTGTCTAAATTACTAAAGAAAATACTAAGTTTTTTTTTTAACTTGAAATATTTGAAAAATAATATCTTTATATTTGTGACATTACAAAATATAAATGTTAAAAAAATAGACATCTCAAAGAACATAAGATAATATATTATTATTATATAAATCATGTTCAATTGAATACAACCCTTAAATATTCTAAATTAGAATATTGTAGTTTATGATGGTTGTATGAATATAAAGATAAATAATGCTAGTTTGAAGAAAATAAAAAGATAAAAAAAATAATAATACTCTACCACTATATTACCACAAGTTATAAAAATGGGTAATAATGCTAATTTTTAAATTTTATTTAGGTAAGGATGAAAATTAGTTAATTAAATAGGGATATTTTAGAGAACATCTCTTAATGATATCATTGAGTCCTTTTAGATTAACCAAAAAGTTAAAAAAAATTGGCTTAATAACTTAATGATTTGATGACTAAAAATTTCACTAAGCTAAAAAAAAAACTAATTTAAAAACTTAACTGATTGAAATTAAGTCAATTAAGTTATTAAGTAAAAAAAAAAAAGACAAACAACGCTTCATTAGATCGGAAGTGTGTTGAGACAGCTTGAGTCATGGTCAAAGCCACTTGCTAATGAACATTAAATGCTCTAATACTCTAATTGTCAATTAAGTACAGCTGTTTTCACTCTAAAATTTACTTTTAACACTCTTAATTTAATAAAAATTTATATTACTTAAATTTCCATAACTTAATTTAATATTAAGGACAATAGGCAATTTATTCTCTTGACATCCATGTTGAATACTCATTAAAATTTACTTGATGGAGTGAATGAATGTTTTAAGGACTTGTTTCCCCCTTTAACTTAAATGTTGCTTCTTATCACAATTTTCTAATTCTTGATTTCATATTACATAATAAATTTAACCATCTTAGTTCACCGACACCATTGCAATTTTTGTTACCGTATCCTTGTAGTTGTCCTCCAATCATCTCAATTAGCGTTAATGGATGATTAAGCTGCAACAGTTTTTTTAAATTCCAATCATGACTAGAGAAAATCACCTTCTTCAGTTTCTTATATAGCAATGAACTGAAAATGAAAAATCATTGACCATTGTTGGTCCAGAAGAATTTAGAAATTATCATAAACCTTTTTCTTTTTCAGAAGAAGACGAAGAAGAAAAGAAAGCTATTTGAGTGCAGTATATAATTTTATGGCTATAAAGAGAAAAATAAAATATTTATTGCATATAATTTAATTGAGGACTATTTTAGTATTTAAAAGAGTGTATACAGTAAATATTAATATTTTAAAATTATTAAATAAGTATAAAAAAAAAATTTTCAGAAATTTAAAGTGTAAATAATTCTATCCTCATCAATTTGATTTAATAAATTCATTAAGAAAAAAACAACAATAGACTTCTTTTAATTTGGGCTTGAAATTATTTAGTATTTTATTATGAAGCCCAACACAAAAGCCCACACCCATAGTTTTAAGAAATTTTAGCGGAGTACCCTAGAAAATCTTTATTTATTTATAAATATAAAAGGAAAAGGAAAAAATGAAAAAAGAAGAGAGGAAGCTTAGACGAGAGGAAAGGAGAAAGACGAAGAAAGAAGAAAGAAAAAAGCGAAATTTATAAAATTAACCATAAAATTTTAATAAATTTTAAAATTAACACTTAAACTTTATTTTTTTTATAACTAGTCAAGCATATAAATTTTATCTCAAACTGCCCTCGTTATTTAATACAAATTTCAAACCCTCGTTAAGAACTCTCTCTTGACAAATTTCAAACTCTTAGTAACAACTCTTTCTGGACTAAACCCGAAAGTTGAACTCTCCTCACCAAACCAAATTTTAAGTTGCTTTCTCTCTGGACTCATCATCGGCAACGGTAATCGGCAACGGCAAGCGATAACAGAAACAGTAATTCCGACCAAATACACCCAAATTCAACTCTAATCCAAAACTTAAGTAAACTAATTGAACTAGTGTACATTAGTTCAAAAAATATTTCTTAAATTGTTTATTTATGCTTTATTTTTTAATAATCAAGTGTTTATAAGGCGTGTGTTAACTTAAGAATGTGTTTATGGTTTGATTTGGTGCGACAATTCTGTTATTGGCACCATTGTTGATTGCTGCAAAAGGTACCCTGTCGCAATAAAATTATGCGACATGGTGCCTGTCGCACTAAGAAACGGTTTAAGTGAATATGTTTTTTGGTGCGACAGGCTGCCTAACTCTGAAATATTTGCGACAAGCAGCCTGTCCCCAAAATTTTTGCGACAGGCTGCCTGTCGCATGTAGAGGCATATTCAACAAAACTGTGCCTATCGCCCAAATTTGTGTGACAGAATGCCTGTCGCACCACGAGACAGTTTTGGTGAATATGTCTGTACGTGCGACAGGCATCCTGTTGCATAAATTTAGGCCACAGGCAACCCATTACGCCATGAGACAATTACACCGAAACTATTTTTTGGTACTATATCAACCAAATGTAGTGCGATAGGTATCCTATCGTACCAAGAGACAGCTATGGTGAAAATATTTGTTAGAGTCTGTCGCAGGCATAGAAGACCTAATCATTTGTTGATCCAAAAACAGTTTCAATTTCTGAAAATTTTTAAAAATATTATGTCATGTAATATAATAATATTATATAAAATGTGCTTCATATTCTCTTTATAATATTTTATATTTTGTAATTATATTTGTTTTTATAATTTCAGGCTTAATGGATTTTGTTGTGCTTCAATTGTGTTATGATGGTTGATGGGATACTTTGGCCGATGACAGTATGGAGTATGTGAATGTTAAGAATACAGCTTTTTGGGTTTAGAAAAAGTACTTGTTTGATTAGTTTTTGGCAAGAGTATATGAGGTGTTGTAGATAAATCCTCATGAATATAGTATCATGATGAATACAACTTTAAGGTCTAGTAACACAATGTATCACGCATGTTCATTATCCATAGACATATTTAATGATGAAATGGTTAATGTTGTGTTACATATGACCTATGATATGGCCAACTATGGATGTGTCCCTATATTTGTTACCAAATCTCCTCGAGTTCAGAGCTAAGATTTTGAGCCACCGGTCAAAACTAAGACTTTCTTCCGAGCAAACATGTATGTCCCTGATATTGAAGAAGAGGTGTTGCCAAGGACGATGTCGTTGCAACTACATTACTCTCCACTCAATGACAATAATGACAACATTGATGATAACGGCATTACGTTAGCGGATGTTGGACAAGAGGTGTTACCACTAATGACGTCGTTAGACCAACGTTACTCTCCATTTCATAACAATGAGTTCCGTGACAATTATGATCTCTATTAATCACATTATCAATACAAAAAGCCGATAATATTTTTGCAGAACTGTCTGGTAATACAAGGGGCACTCACTTCAATAGTAATATTGATGACGGGGGCGTTGGTTATTCTACTATTCCGATTAATGATGTTGACCAGCGTGAAGATGATATTCCTATCAATAATAAAGACAACCGATCTATTCCTGCAATGACTCATTTGAGAAGGAGAATTGACCCCTTTACAACTGTTGCTCCAATTTTGCTCTCAGATATAATTGTTCCAAATTTTGTTAGCAATTGTCACTCAAATGATATTAGTGTGGGTAAGCTATTTGTTGAGAAGAATGAGTTAATATTAGAACAGCACAAGGTTGTCTTAAGGGATAAGTTTGATTTCAAGATTGCACGGTCTGCAACCACACATTTCGAGGCTCACTGTTCTTCGGAATCATGTAAATGGTATCTTCGAGCAACGAGATGTTCGAACGAGCATATTGTTCCTTGGGTGGTAAGGTGTATCGACAATGTACACACTTGTCATAATAAGGTATTGTCTGATGGTCGTCGTCAAGTAAGGAGCCAAGTTATTGGTCACATTATCACAGACAAATATATCCAAGAGAAAAAGATATACACTCCGAATGACACAGAGCAGATATTCAGTAAGAATATATTGTTCACTTAACATATCAGCAAGCATATCGGGACAAAGAAGTTGGTCCTGAAATTGTTCGAGGAAATCCTGCAGAATCATACAGCTTGCTTCTAAAATACTCTCATGTTTTGACCACAAGAAATGAGGGTACAATTACCCACCTTGAACTGGATGGAAATAGTAATTTCTTATACTACTTTGTAGCTCTTAGATCTTTCATCAAGGGTTTCAAGCAGTTTATCAGGCCAATGATTGCTGTTGATGGCACTTATCTAAAGAGACTATATCGGGGAAGCATGTTTGTGGCAACATGTTTGAATGGAAACAATCAATTATATCCGTTGGCCATTAAGGTCGTGGATTTAGAAAACAATGAAGCTTGGGAATGGTTTATGACGAAGTTACATGGACTGATTGGTGATAGATCAGACTTAGTAATTATCTCTGACTGATGCGCCGATATAAAAAGAGCTGTTTTAAAAGTTTTTTGCAATGCTGCCCATGGGGTTTGTTTTTACCATGTGAAAGGCAATGTCAAGTCAAAATTTAAGATGTCTAAAGCTGTTTGGGATGATTTTGAGCTTATCTTCATAAACGCAGCAAAAGTATATGGGCACAAAGAATTTAAAAAACAACTTGAAGGGTTGTGGATGCTGCACTCGAGTGCGGCTAATTACTTAGAGAATCATGTTGGTACGTGTAATTGGGCAAGGTCTGAGTTCGAAGGTAGGAGATATAATATTCTTACCACCAACATCGTAGAGAGCGTGAATTCTTTTATGAGAAAACCATGAAAATGTTCGATTACTCATCTTGTGGATCACTTTAGAAAAATATTGCAGCAATGATTTTATAATAAAAAAATTGTGGCTGAATCGATGAGTACTCGTCTAACAACATGGACAGATGAAATAGTCACTGAGAGAAGAAATTTCATTTTTGTTTGAGTTTTGTTTTCGCTTAATTTGCTAGGGACTAGCAACAAGCTGGTTGGGGGGTGTATTGAATACTAAAAAGTGTGTATTTATAATGGAGAAAATCATCATTTTACACTCCAAGTCTCACTAACATCCCTATTTTTATGTCTTTAAGTCCCTTGTAATTTAATTATATATGTTTTATTTTAATTAAGTATTTTATGTATTTTAGGGGATATCATTGTCATTTCACAATGAACGAGAGATCAGATGGAAAATTAATTCTACAATCAATTAAAATCCACCTCCTCATAGGATCGACACTCGTCACCGTTGATCTATTCTACAATAGATTCGTGCACTTGTGATTTCAATAAAATTTGCACAACAAGTTTTTGGCGTCGTTACCGGGGAGGTAAGTTATTTTAATTTGTCGAATAATTTTTTAATTAATTAATTAATTAATTTTCTTGTAATTTTTTTATTATTATTAAAAAAAAAAGTGAATCTGCATTTTGAAGTAGGTATTATTTTGTTTTCTTTTCTTCTCTTCTTTAAATTTCCATAATTTAATTTTCATGTTATTTTTTTTGTTAAATTGGCAGGTTCAACCGCCTATTAATTTATTTTAATTTGTTTCACGTATTTTCTTTTCTATATATAGCACTTTCGTTGTTTTCATAACAAAATTGTAACAGCGTGATAAGGTTAGTATCGTAATTTCTTCTTTCTTCTTTTTTCTTTATTTTTATTAATTTTGTTATCATTTTTTTTCTTCTTTGCATGCATGGTCGTAGGTCACAATTACCTAATCTTGAGCCTATAGACTTTGAATTAGAAAAAACACTTCACACACACAAACACATTGCAATTAAAAATAAAATTGGGATGGATTTGCAACCAGCACCACAAGAGAGGCCATTTAAGGACTACTTCAGTCCCTTAGCTAACTTGAGCACATCATGCATACGATACCCAAATGTAGCTGCTAGGAGTTTTGAGTTAAAACCTAGTGTACTAAATTGTTTCCCAACATTCTATGGCCTAGAAAATGAAGATCTATATAATCATCTAAATGATTTCTATGCTATTTGTCAAACTTTTAAATATGAAAATTTTTCAGATGATGACGTTAAACTTAGATTATTCCCATTTTCTTTAAAGGATAGAGCTCGTTCATGGTTCAATGCATTGCCTGCTAATAGCATTACATCATGGGAACAAATGGTAATAAAAATTTTGAATAAATATTTCCCAGTACATAAAACTAATACTATTCGCAAGGAAATTTCAGAGTTTACCCAAAGAGAAGACGAGCAGTTTTTCGAAGCATGGGAGCGATTCAATGGGCTACTTCTAAAGTGTCCATATCATGGGTACGAGAAATGGCACCAATGCCAATACCTTTTGAAGGGATTATTGTCGAATATGCAAGAATGGCTAATGGCAACAAGTGGAGGAGAGCTAATGTCAAAAAGTGGAGGAGAGATTTGGGATTTCTTCTAGCAACAAGCGGATAATTCCCAACAACGGAGTCGTTCACTCAGAAATGCTAGAAGGATTAAGGGAGTGAATGAGGTTCACATTGGCGGGTCAAGTTCAGAAATTAAAGAAGTCAAAGACATAGTTGAAGGTCTTTCCCGACAAATAGCATCGTTAATAGCTACTAAATTGACAGAGCCACTTGACCAGGACTCATACTCAGATCAGGCCAATGCCATAGATGTAATGAGAAAGCCATCAAACTATAATCCTTACTCCAACACTTACAATCCCGGATGGAGAGACCACCCTAATTTTTCATGGTCTCAAGGGTTCCAACAAAATGGACTAGTAGCTCTAGCTCCAACTTTACTAATGCAACCAATTCCTCAAAATCCTCAAGCCTCTTAACCACCATTTAGACTATATAATCAGAACCCAAATTATTCTCAGCCTAGACCATGGGAGGATGCATTCCAGAAATTCAAGAATCTTATTCACTCCAAAATCGAGCAACAAAACCGCACCATTGATGAACTGCGAAATGAGATGAGAGCGGGTTTCAACTCACAAGCCCAATCAGTTTCAAACCTTGAAAAAATGGTGGGATAACTTGCTTCGTCAGTTCAAACTTTGGCAATGACTGTTGAGAAAGGAAAATTCCCAAGTCAACCAGTGCCTAATCCTAAAGGAGTGCATGAAGTAAGCACCAGTTCACCTCAGCAGCATAGGAGGTCAAAGCCGTCATGACCTTGCGAAAAGAAAAAGAAGTCGACAACAAAGTGGAGATGCCGGTGACAAAAACAACTCAAATTGTACCGATAAATGCAGAAGACTCATCATTAGAGGAGAAAGAAGAAACCAACCCATGAGTATAGGGAACCACACAATTGAGAATGATTTGTTGGATTTAGGAGCTAGTGTAAATCTGTTGCCTTACTCAGTATTTGTGAAACTTGGACTGGGAGAATTACATCTAACTCCAGTGGTGTTACAACTTGCAGATCGGTCCATGAAAAAATCTTGTGGTATTGTGGAGGACGTGCTTATACAGGTAGATAAGTTTTATTTTCCTGTTGATTTCATTGTAATTGACACTCAACCAGTCCAGGATTCGAGGAAGCACATCCCCATTATCCTAGGACGACCTTTCTTGGCAACTGATGATGATCACATTCAATGCAGGACTGGAAATATGCAGTTGTCCTTTGGCAATATGACAATGGAGCTAAATATCTTCAACATTGCCAAACAACCTCACAATGCAGATGATGAAATTGTTGATGTGGATTTAATAGAAGAATTAGTTGATAATGCTTTTCTTTCAAACCTTAGTGATGACCCTTTACAAACATATTTAACTCACTTTGGTTTGAATTTTGATATTGACAGATCAATAGATGAGTTAACGCCCTACTTGATTCAGCACCATCCATAGACATTAACAAATGGAAGTCAAAAGTGGAACAACTAGCACCGTCAGAGAAGAAACTGAATCCATCATCAGAATCACCACCAGAACTTGAGCATCGTGCATACTGGGCCATCAAGAAATTCAACTTTGACATACAGCAACTTGAAAAAAAAAAAAAACTGTTTAAAAAAAAAATTCATTTTTGTTTGAGTTTTGTTTTCGCTTAATTTGCTAGGGACTAGCAACAAGCTGGTTGGGGGGTTTGTTGAGTACTAGAAAGTATGTATTTATAATAGAAAAAATCATCATTTTACACTCCAAGTCTCACTAACATCCATATTTTTATGTCTTTAAATCCCTTGTAATTTAATTATGTATGTTTTATTTTAATTAAGTATTTTATGTATTTTAGGGGATATCATGGTCATTTCACAATGAATGAGAGATCAGATGGAAAAACAGACAGCACTTTTGAACTCAAGACAGTCGAAAATCTTAGGAGGAGCATAAAAAGATAAATGGTATTGTTCACATATACGGTACTGTTCACGACACTGTTCACCTATACTGTACGCTGACGTGGCACTATACGATGATGTGGCGGCATTTGATTGGACGAATGATGTGGAATTGGCCGCTTATGTGGCATTGACTGATAATGTGGCGTTGACTGATGACGTGTCACCATCCTATTGGACCAAAATAATGACTGGCGACGTGGCAGAATGTTAGTGGACTGAAAAAATGTGTGTACGGTACATACATATACACAGAATAACAGCCCTGATAATGTGTTCCATCCATTAGGAACTTGCCACATAGCGCAATCCTGAGCGTCCAAATTGTTTTAATTCGATTGCCATGATTTACTCAGTGTATCTATAAAAAAAGGGGCTCCCCTTCTAATTTGACACCCCTGAATCTATTTTTGAGCTCAATTTTCTGTAATTCCATCTCCATCTTGTATTTTCTACATATTTTAATAAAATTTTCATTTTACCCCTAGTTCAATTATGAGTGGCTAATTTCCTTTCAAGCTTGGGTTGAAGGTAAAGTCTCAACATGCTTTATGGGCTTAATTTGGTAAATTTACTTTTCCTTCCCCTTTAATTTATGGGGATATTTTGACTTTTCATAGACAGATAGTAATAATCTTGTCTGGATATCGGTTGGAATAACCGCTTCCCTAGGCAAGGTTATTACTATTTGGCACTGGAAGCCCTTAGCACCATATCTATTAGAGTGTGGTTCATGAGAAGTGAAAAATCCCCCTTCATGATTTACTTGGTACTAATAATGAATGTTAAGCCGATTGTGCATGTTGAGTACAGATTCGGAGATCAAAGCACTTCATTTTAATAGTTTATTTCCACAGCTTTAATTTAAATTAATACATTGCCTGCATCATTGTCATTATAAATCCAATCACCCACTTAGAAAATTAATTCTAAAAGTAATTAAAATCCACCTCCTCGTAGGATCGACACTTGTCACCGTTGATCTATTCTACAATAGATTCGTGCGCTTGCGAGTTCAATAAAATTTGCAAAACACATGACTACTGTCAAAATCAAATTTACGATCGAACATTAAATACATCATAAACATCAACAAAAGAACTCCGCAATCGCCACTACCAGGAGCTTGTTGAGGCATGCCCTTAACTGTTATAACTCATGTCGGATGTTATAGAATCCGAAAAATTCCAACCAACAAAGGAATATAACTTCAAATGGCCTGAATTGATGCTTGTAGGTTTTATTGTCACGCATCGTCAATAATGAGTCATAAATCTAGACTTTTTTGTTCAAAATTCCACTCAGGCTAATACCCAATGACCACTGCCTAGATTAACAGGAATGAATACCTGCATATAAACATTCTCACAAATTTATCATGAGTATTGTGTATAACACTGGCCAAAATTACCAAAGAAAATTATTTATAAACCACAATAATCCGCATACCATATCGACATCCGTCAATGCTTTGACTGGATGTGCTACCGCCCATCAATATAGCTACTCAAGCTATTGTTATATACTAATGAATCGACCGCACAATCCCCATGGTTCCACAACTGATTCAAGAACACCTAATATATAAATTACATAAGAACAAAAAATTATAAATGATTCAATACATTAGCAGAAAAGAAATAAAAAAATATAATTATAAGTTCTTTAAACACGTTACCCAAAAAAAGGCGTCTGTATGTGTGACCCGCTGAGGTAATGCATTGAGATACTGCCATTGCTTTTCGCTAATCAGACGAAGATACTCATGAATATGCTATGGAAGAACAAAAATATGTCAATTGACAACAAAAAAAAAATTTATACAGAAATGAACAATATTGCATGAAACAGAAAGAAATTACCTCGTCACCTAGCCACCCCAGTGATGCATGGCCTAAAAGTGTTTGAAAGAACAAATGGGATTGTCGGAAAATTCGATCCACTATGATTTCGCCAGCGAACCATCGGTCGAACTCATCATATACTGTTGGATGTTCAATCCTCTAAGTGGATTTATGTCCACACTCGGTCTTCTATCAATGTCATGATCCATTATTTGTAGTGGAGGCAAAGGCATGACGTTCTTTCCTAGCTTGAATAGAGGAATCAAGTATGGATTATTCAAAACATATGATTGTTTTTATGGTTGTCCAAACTTACTAATGACCGGAGGTGCCTCAGTGAAGACCTGTACGCTTTCCCGGCTTGCATCCCCATCAAAACTATACAATGATATAGGAGTAGAAACATTCTGATTGCCAATATCGGTATATACTCCATAGTCATCCAAGACCTGTAAATTTAATAGAATGAACATGTTAAACAAATATGAAAATAAAATATAAAAGAATGCAATTGTTAAATTTTATATTTGCTTACTGTATATGACCGTCCACTCAGAGAATTTTCAGATGAGCGTTTAGTAAATGAACCCATAAATCCCATCACTGCTTCTCTAAATTCTTGAAGTTTTTTTCGCTCTGCCTCAAATGTCGACTTCAGTTCAAGGATGTTACGATCAATCTTATCCATTCGTCATCTGACGTAATCATTATGTTGCTTTATCCTCGACTATTATCAAAAGAAAAAAAATTCACTACCAATGAGAGACTGTATAATTATTCATATACAAGGAAATTAAATGATTTATAACCTCTGAATAATGTGTGTCAGCGGACTCAGCTGTCTGCTCCTCATAGTCATCTACAGGTATCTGATCCTCATTCTCATCTATAGGTATCTGATCCTCATTCCCATCTATAGGTATCTGATCCTCATTCCCATCTGTAAGTATTTGATCCTCAACATTTTGCTGCTCAAGTGTTGGGCTCGGTGTGTTATGAGACTTCTTTATTTGTCTTGTAACAGGGGGGCGCGTTGATTGAAGGTTGATGCTGTAGAAAGTAACAATAAAATTGAGAAAATAATAAGTTAAAACATTTCAGAGTTTCGATTAACAAATAAATAATGGTGGTTTGATGCATTATAGGATACTCACATTATAGACCCATCTTGGAATATGCGGCACGTAATCCTTCATAGTTTGCCAATATATTTTGCCTTTCTCGATCTTATCTGGCTCAATGGTTTGAAAACTGTTCCCTTGCAATAAATTCAGCCAAAAATTTTAAGTTAGTATGATGATGTATTATTTAATAATACAAAAAGTAATACTATACATCCACCAATAAATAATACTTACAAGACGAGAATTGTCATTAAAAAAGGAATAAACTTCAGCAAAGTTTATTTTAGAAGAAGCAATTGGTTTCCATTGCACGATTCAAGGAATCTTTTTTTTCTTTTTGACGACACGCAGACGGAAGGCCTTCAATTGCTTCGAAAATCCAAGCTTGCAACAACCAAAGTAAGAAAATCATAAAACTTATAGTTAAATATTCAATATTACAAAACTAATTCATCTAAAAAAAATTGTCAACTCACTTGAACCCCAGACATAAAACCATAAATATTGTATTTTTTAATATTGTGGCTTGGATTTGTCATGCGACTCTCCTTAAATTTCTCGTCTTTGCCGCCTAATGCATTGTCAAGATTATCGTATATCGTTTCCCACAACAAACAACCTTATGGACACTTTCGGAAGTGATCTATGTCATCTACTTCATTAAGCAATGAGAAATTTATTTGACAATTGTCTTTTTAACTATCCAGAACTCTGTCTGCAAAGTAAAAGAGCGCGATCTTTACTGCATCAATGTCATCCATTGCCTCGAAGTCCAACTCTTCAAATCTTACGTTGAATTGCTTAAAATTAATGTTGCCAAAAAAAACTGTCAAAATATGTACTAAGTAGCTAATGAACTGTTTTTGACTTTTTTAGCACCGCGTCTACACCATAGGAAAGTCTAGTAACTAAACACCACTCTCCAACTGATAATCATATCAATTGTTCACCAATTTGAAACCATAATTGATTTTTCTCCTTGTGTTCCTCATGGGGCACTTGCCTAAGCAACACGTTGTGCAAAATTATGCCACTGAACAGAAAGCTCCTACACTCTAAAAAATACCCAAATATGTCATTCTTAAATAGTTGCAACTGCTGTTTTGTCAATTTTCTGTGGATGACTTTGACTATTTTATCTAATTTACTTATACTAGAGATATGACCGAGAAAGTGATCGATATAAGCTAACTTCATAATGCCCGGTTCATTTCTCGATTTTGCTGACTCATGATTCGCCATGTATCTATTAAATTTATAATATTATCATGTTAAATTAAATTTATAACAATTTAATAACATAAAAGTAAAAAAAAAATGAATATGTACGTTGGTGTGACATGCAGCTTGTCGCACTAAATTGGACGACAGGCGCACGCCACAACGTGCGACAGGTGCACACCTGTCGCACCTGGCCGCGCTGCTCAACGCACACAGGTGCGGAACCTAAACCCTAAACCCTCACCCACACCATCAGCCCACGAGCAACATCACCCACACCACAAACATTACAACCATTTCCATCACTAACACAAAAACATAACAAACATAATCCCCAATAATTTTTTATAATAATTTAGGGTTTTGGAACTAACCTTTGATTTGTTGATTTTAACCGTAATCTTGGTGATGTTGGCCGCCGTGGTGGGAAGCCGCCGCCGATGAGAAGTTCACTTGGAGGAGAGAATTCGATCGGTTTGAGAGGAGAGGAAGTTGGGAGGATGAGAGGGGTAAAAATGGAACTTAAACCATCCTTTGGCTAGTTATGATAGAAATAAAGTGTAGGGGTTAGTTTTGAAATTTGTTAAAATTTTGTGGTTAGTTTTATAAATTTCCCAAGAAAAAAGAGATGTAGGAGAAGATGCGAAAATAGGGGTAAAAAAAAATGGAAGAAGAGATGTCACGAGAGAAAAGAAAGAGATGCAGAAGAAGATAAAGAAAAGAAAAAGGAAACATTTACTATTTTTATTAGGGAGGCCATGGGTAAAGAGGAAAAACATGGGGCAATGTCAAGTTTGGGGATTTTTGCAAAAATTAACGCTTGGGTCTTGTAAAATTTGATTTATGAGGTGTTGCTGGAGTATTTTCAACCTTAAATTCATTTGACAAGATCAATTGAAGAAGAATCTGAAGGTGGAAAGTGTAGGGAGGGAGGAGTGTGTGTTTAGAGTTAATGTTTATTTGATTTGAATTATTTAATTGTTATAAATATTTATTTAATCCCACAAGTTCTTATCAAGATTTTTATTATTTTTTTTAATTGTTAGTGGAGATTTTGAAGATTAAATAAAATATTTTATCTCTATAAGCAAAAAGTCAAATTTTATGTTTTTGTGAGTAGATTTTAAATTTTTTTTAAATGTTAAAAAATTTAAAATATGTATTACTTATTTGACAATCTTTTTCATTCTTTTTATAATATACCTGTAAAAAGTTTAATTATTTATTAAAATAATTTTACAATTTTTAATAAAATTTTTCATTGACAGTTAAATAACTAAAATTTTTTGCGGTAAAAACTTTATTGACAAAAATTCTACTTAAATAAGTTATATTTAAAAAGCTATATGAAATGGAGTCCATAAGATGTAAATCAAGCCGATAAGTTTGATTTGTCGTTAAAAGGAGTGATATTTCTATTGCCCCATCTCTATTTATGTTGAATTTTTATGGGAATGAAATTAATTTATGAATTTGTGTTTTTTTATTTAAAATTAGGGTTTTCAACAAATAAGTAAAGCTAATTCCCAACTAATTTTGGTAATTAATGAATTATTTTAGAAGCACAAACGCAATAATCCATTTTCCCAATTCGTTATGTGAATAGAAAATAGTCGTATATTTTGTTTGTGTAATTTATGGTTAGTGATGATATTATTCATCACTTAATGATTCTGAGTAACATACCATTTTATAATTACATTAAGTTAACTTTTTTATTATCGCCATTAATTGCCATTATAAAGTAATGACTCTTTGTAACATAAAATTTTATCATTACAATAAAAAATATCAATGAAACAATTTTCCATGATTCATTAACTAAATCTAATTAAGAATTTATGTTAGATTTAACATCTTTTATAAAATTAACAAAGTGTTATTGGAAAATAAAACGAAAATAGGCTTATGAAACTTGAATTTTACAAGGCTTGGATAATTTCCCACCATGTAAGGATATTAACGATAACATAGACTATAATTTCATGGCATAGGTATGCTAAATGTGTATTAGAAATGATATGTACTTACATGATCAATTATGCAATTAATGTTTCTTAATAGTATATAAAATAGTAGTTACTTTACTAATAGTAAGTTTTTTTAAAACATAGGTAATTAACTATTTTTTAGATTACAGCAATTTCACTCCAAAGCTTATTGATAAAATTTACAATATTCACTTAAATGTATTTACTTAGCTGTATGATTTATTCGTATTACATCATATATAAATTTTATAATTGTAATTTATTTATTTGATCAATTAGGTTTCCATGAGAGATCACATAATTTAGTTAAAATACAAAATCTCGATTGAAGTCATTTGAATCTAATAGCTTGTAAGATCTGCATATAATAGACTCTACCATGAATAGATTTTGAAATTAAAAAGATAATGGACCATTGGATTTGAATCTAATGGCTCAAATTGGGATTTGTTCTTTAAGTAAAGTGTGAGATTCTTTATTAGAACCTAACTCTTTATTTGGTTTGTGTTCAATAATCTGTAAGAAATCATTTCTTACACTTAATAGTAATAGAGTCTAAAATATTTATGTTTTGAAAAAATAATAACATTGCAAATGTAAAGGAGGATCTAAAGTAATTTTAAAATAAAGTACGTTATTCAATTGAAATTGCTTCTAACTTTAAGGTCGGTCAAAGTTATTTTACAAAGATTCTCCACCGCCAAACGGTTAACAGACCAGTTACAATAATTTTTAAATATTTTATCTTTTTTTTAATACAAATATTGTGCATCATATATTAAATTCAAAGTGCTATATTATTAATACTGTAAAAAATATAAATATTGTATACTGCATTTTAAATTTGATGGTACATATTTATTATATTATTAATGCTGTAAACAAAATTACAGCATACCCAGATGAATTTAATATAATATTAATAAATAACATATAAAATGTTAATAAATTTAAATGATATTAATTCATACAAATAAATATTACATTTAATAAACTCCCCCACAGTTAACAGATACAGCATTACCATCTTAATGGAATGCAACCTGCTAAAACAACCCTATGAATCGCCTCCTGGCAAAAACAGTGACAAGACAGACGTATGGAATAAACTTTTTGACCAAGTTTTGCTTTCGGCTGACAAATGAGGAGCTCGAGGTTGTGGGATTGCTCTAATTTTCCACAAAAAAAAAAAAAAAAAAAATCTTTGGTTTCTCCTGAAAGAGATACATTAATTTGCCTGTTAACTTAACTTACTTCGAAGCAAGTATATACTTAATTGGGAATTCAAGTAGCTGCAATATACTCAAAACTGTAAGTTTTATATTTAATTCACATATATTTATCTTTGATTTTCTGAATTAATTTGGATGATCTTTCTTCTTTGGTATAGGAAGTAAATAAGAAGCGGATGGATCTATTTAGTTTATTTGATTATGGAAGAGATCATTAATTTCCAAATCAGAACCTTTCTCAAGTTATTAAAGGTACAATCCTGTTTTTAAATAAAAAAGATTAAAGGGATGAGAAACGCATGAATTAATTTTTCAACTCTTTATCTCCTCCAAAATTTAAATTCGGTTGACAAGTCAAATAATGTTTCTTGAAAACCCATAAGTAACAAGGGTGGTGATATTTTCACCCATAAATACTGTAAATCCATCTCATTTTTAAAAAATAATTACAAAAAATTCAAATTATATTTAAAAATTTTAAATAATGAAGAATTCTAAATAATTAATCATTTAAATCTATCATAATTTATTTTTTGTGACTTAGAATTTTGTTACTATATTTAATTACTAAGATTGCTTTAGCTTAAATTTAAATTAATTATTTTATCCTTAACAGTACCAAAAATTTACTATGACTTAATTTTTTTTTATTGTATACAAAATTCATTGTTTTTAAATGGTCAATTCTACTGTATTAGTATGATTATTAACTTCTAACTAAACTAACATAATGTTTTTATGAGACAATACTAATGTAAATTATTAAGCTGTCAAATTTATATTTTTTACATGTAAAATATTAAAAATTATTAGACTTTGTTTAAAAGTTAGATTATAAGTCACAAAATTAACTAACTAAAGTATTAGATATAAGAACACATATTTGTTTAGACAATTGGGTCATTTTATGACATAAAGCAAAATAATTAAATAGAACTTATATTAAAGCAACTTTAATAGTAAAAAAGAAAAACCTAAGTAAGAAAAAAATTATAAGAATGATTTAATTGATTAATTATATAAATATTTTTGCTGATTTATATTTATTAGAAATAATATGAATTTATTGTAAATATCTTTTAGAAATAGGGTGGGTTTATATAAATAATGGGGTAAAAATATCCCCATCCTAAGTAAAAATGTATAATTTTATGGGACAAGAACATTTACACCTTTAAGGTGTGGGAAAATGGTCAAAAAAGTCCACTAAATTTTCAAAAAAGGATAATAAGACCCTTTTTTTACTATAATACTCTTTGAATATAGTGATTAAAAAATTAATTTTGAAGCTTTTTAATTAATATAAATTTAATATAAATGATATAATCGATCTAGTAAACTAGTAATATTAAATGATTTTTAACATTTAAAATAATATTAAAATTTTAAATTATTACATTTATTTTAATAATATATTTTCATTTATTATAAAGGTTTAAAATAAATCTTTGGGTTAAAAAGATTTTATAATTTACAAAATTTCACTATTAATAATATTAAAATTACTTTTATACAATATTCAAAAACTTAAATTTAGTTTATTTATTTAAAATTATGTTTTTTTATTATTAAAAATTACTTTAATATAATAAAATAGGTTTAATAGATTGTAAAATATAAAATATTTTTTAAATATTAAAATTATTTTAAAATGTATATATTATTACATTTATTTTAATGTCATATTTCTATCTATTATAAATTTTGGAGTCAATTTTTTTTGGGTTTATGGAGTAAAAGAATATTATGATCAACAAGAGTCTTGGTAACCTTTATTAAAAACTTAGGGGCCTTCTAACCATTTCTCCAAATCTTGAAGGTGTAGGTGTCCTATATCCTAATTTTATTGGAAAAAAATTAATCAAATCAATCATTTTCTCTCAAAAATTTAATCTGGAAATGAAGTTCTAGGCGCAAAGAATTTATTAAAGCAAGTTTATTGCTTACAAAATTTCAATGATTACTTATAACCTTTGTTGTACTTCCAACTTTAACATGTCATTTCACTAATCATTTTAGGTTGAATCTTGTTGTTTGCATATGAGATCAGCATATTGTTCCAGTTATTAGCAGGACCAGATACCATGGCTTCCATTAGCATCCAAAAAGACACTCATTGGAAATATGATGTCTGCTTAAGCTTCAGAGTTGAAGACACTCGGACAAATTTCACAGATTATTTGTATGCAGCTTTGGATCAAAAAGGAATTATAGTGTTTAGGGATGATAAAGAAATGGAGAGGGGAAAAGTCATTTCACCTGAACTTTTTAAAGCAATTGAAGATTCAAGAATTTCAATTATTGTTCTCTGAGGAAACTATGCTTCTTCCACTTGGTGCTTCGACGAACTTGTCAAGATTCTTGAATCTAGAAATGCAAATGATCATCAACAATTTGTTTATCATATATTCTGTGATGTGCAACCAATGGTGGTAAGGCAACTGACAGCAACTTTTCAAGAAGCTTTCTCTAAACATGAAGAAGCTTTTGGTGAGAATAAAGAGAAGGTTCTAAACATGAAGAGGCTTTTAGTGAGAATAAAGAGAAGGTGCAAAAATGGAGAGACGCTTTGAAACAGGTGGTCAATATCTCTGACTGGAATTGAAGGACAGGTAATAGCTCTTATTCTCAAAGATGAATTTTCTAACATCGAATTGATTTGATACTACGTTCACACTCGATTTGATTTAACAGCAACAATCCTTCCTTGTTCTTTTTAATTTGAGGAATGAGTCAGAATTTATTTTGGATATCATCAAGGAGATATCAAGAAAAATTCCTATAAAATCAGAGATTCTCAAGGAGCTAGTTGGAATAGATTAACGTTTGGAGAAATTGAGATTTCTTATGGAAACGGGGACAAATGATGTTCCTACAATAGGCATATGTAGGATGGGAGGTATAGGGAAGACAACTCTTGCAAGAGTTGTTTATGACTTGATTTCTCATGAATTTCAGGGATTTCTTGCCAGTGTTAGAGAAATTTTCAAAAAAGGTGGTCTGGTCTCATTACAAAAGCAACTACGGTTCTAATAGCATATGTAATTTATATGATGGTATGGACATGATAGGAATTAAGATGCGACACAAAAAAGTTCTCGATATCGACGACGTGGTTGAAGTAAAGCAATTAGTAGGCTTAGCTGGACAGCATGAGCGGTTTAGTTCAGGCAGCAGGATCATCGTAACATCAAGAGATGAACATTTGCTGAAGGTACATGGAGTGGATGAAATGTATATTCCTAAAGTACTAAATAACGATGAAGCTCTTCAACTCTTTAGTATGAAAGCTTTTAGAACCCATCAGCCTTTAGAAGGATATGTGAAGCTATCTAAAAATGTTGCAAAGCATACGGTGGCCTTCCATTAGCCCTCAAAGTTTTGCATTCCTTTTTGTTTTGTAGACCTGTGGATAAATGGAGAAGTACTATGGAAAGACTAGAAAGAAATCCTGATAATGAGATCCTAGGTGTATTCCAAATAAGTTTTGTTGGGCTAAAAGAATTGGTGAAGAAAATATTTCTCGATGTTGCACGTTTCTTTGAAGGGAAGAATAGAGATTGTGTATCGAAAATTCTGGAGGCACGTGGTTTTCACCCAAGTATTGGATTAAGTATTCTTATTGAAAAATCTTCACCAACAGTTTCAAATCACAATGAAGTGTGGACGCATGATTTGTGACAAGAAATGGGTCAACAAATTGTTAAGAGGCAATCCCCTGAGGAGCCTGGAAAACGTAGCAGATAGTGGGCAGAAGCAGAAGTAAGCCATATACTGTTACAGAACACAGCAAGTGAATAATTAGGCGGAAAGCATGCATTTTACAGCTTACGTTATTTAGCCTTTGAATAATCAGCATCTCCACATTACTGCTTTATTCACTTCTCCTTTTCTTATAATTTTCAGGGCGGTGAACAAGTGGAAGCAATAATAATAAATTATTTCTTTTTCAGAAAAGGATGTTTACCTAACTGCAAGTGCGAAAGCATTTTCAAAGATGACCAACTTTAGATCGCTCAAAATCTATAACATGCAACTTCCAGAAGGCCTTGAATACCTCTCCAACAAGTTAAGACTAATTGAATGGCGTGGATATCCATTAAAATCTTTGCCATCAAACTTGCAATTGGATAAAACTCTTGAACTTAACATGCGTTATAGTTGTATTGAAGAATTGTGAAAGGGAATCAAAGTAAGATCAAATTATTCACTCGTTTATGATTCTTCGGCGAGTAATTGTTGATAATTTTATTAATTTTGCAATGCCTTTGTAACTGTTGTTGTATATTAAGAAAAAAATATAACTTTATGTTTTCCTTTTTTTTTTTTTTAATCTTTTACAACACGTGTTAAAATGTTAAATAAGTCATGAATCTCAGCCATTCAATGAACCTGGTTAAGACACCAGACTTCACAGGGGTCCCAAATTTAGAGGAGTTGATTCTTGAAGGATGTACAAGGTTGTGTGAGATTCACTCATCTTTGCTGTTTAACAATAAGCTGATCACATTGGACCTGAAAGATTGTACAAGATTTTCATGGAATCTTTTGAAACACTTGTACTTACTGGTTGCTCAAAATTGAAGAAATTTCCAGAGATCGTTTGAAATATGGAAAATCTGCTAAACCTTTGTTTGGATAGAACTACTCTTAAAGAACTGCCGTTATCAATTGAACTTTTATCTGGACTTGTCCTGTTGACTTTGGAAGGCTCCAATAATCTTGTGAGACTTCCAGATATTATAAATGGTTTGAAATCTCTTAGAACTTTAAGTCTTTCTGGCTGTTCTAAACTCGAAAATGTGCCAGAGAATTTGGGGCAAGTAGAAACCTTGGAGGAGCTTGATATAAGTGGAACCGCTATAAGAAAACCTGCGTCTTCCATTTTTCTTACGAGGAGTATCAAAGCATTATCTTTTCGTAGATGTAAAGAACCTTCATTACAAACATCATGGTGTTTTTGGTTCCCAATCAATTTGATGTAAAGAAATTCATGTCCAGTAACTTTGAAGCTTCCTGCTTCTCTGTCAAGTTTGTGTTCTTTAAAGAAATTGGATCTAAGTGATTGTAATCTCGAGCAAGGAGCAATCCCAAGTGACATTTGCAACTAATTCTCATTAGAAGAGTTATATTTGTGTAAAAACAGTCTTCAGTCTCTGCCAGAACTTCCACCAAAAATATGGACAGTTGATGGTTGTGGTTCGTTGGGAGCATTATTAGATGTATGCAGGTCAATGAACTCATGTATTAGCTGTGCACAGTGTTTGAAGTTGCTTGGCAACAATGATTTGGCATATTCAGTTTTAAAAGAGTATCTTAAGGTTAGCTTTCTCACTCCTTTTCTCTCAAATGCGGTAAGCCTTATGCCTAAAAAATTATGTAATATTATGGAAATTTTTTTCTTTTGAATGCAGTCGGGATCAAATCAAAGACAATACTTTGATATTGTTGTTCCTGGAAGTTAAATTCCAGAGAGGTTCATATATCAGAATGAGGGTTCTTCAATAACAATAAGAATGCCTCCAGATTCATATAATAAGAATAAGGTGGTGGGGTATGCTTTTTGCTGTGTTTTTCTAGTCCATAAACATTCATCTACCGACAAAGGCTGCATTTCATGTCCCGTACATCAGCTGAAATGCCATTTGAAGGTATCTAATCTCAGTTATTATATTCAATTTGGAGAGCAATTCAGTGATGAGGCTGTGTCAAACCATCTTTGGCTACTCTATTTGCCTCGTCAAGATGATTGTGATTGGCAGTTTGAAGGTGTCTTTTATAAATTGGTTCTGATTTGGACCCAATGAGTCCATCCAGTCTATGCAGATGAACTAGGGGATGAGTTCAAACGAAAACGCAGTCCATCTACTGTTTATAGTCGTGACACAACGTATAAGCGAAACCTTACTGATTATGTCACAGGGCGGCAGGGGAAGGTGGTGGAAGTGCTAGCTGTGATGACGAGGAACCACAACCTAAAAGATTTACGGAAATCGAATAAAGGGCAAAGGCTTCTTATTATTCACCGAATTCATTAGTAAGTTTGCATCTCAATTTCTTTTGCGATTCCATGATTCTTCTCCTAATGTTTGTGCCTATTATTCATGGTAGACAGTTATAAAGTAATTAGTTTACAGTAAATCAATGTTTTAACTTTTGGAAAAAAAATAGAAAAATAAAAAGAGCCATGATGTATGTACTCATAATGTTTTATTTTATTTTTTATGTTCAGTTGCCGGAAAGTGCTCTGCTTGGATCGAAGGCAAACAATACCTCTAAGTTGTTCGGAATGTGCCATCAATTCCATCAGTCAAAATTGCATTCGTGCTCTCTGGAGAAAAGGGCCTGAGACAAGGAGATCCACTTCCCCCTATCCGCATGTTCTTGCTACAGATTTCAGGACCCAGCTATTGTTTGATCAGGATATTTGAATAGATTATGTGTATAGAATGTAATGCCTGATGTTTAAGCTCATTTTTGTTACAATCAGCTTCACAAGCAACACCTGGTCTGCTTTTGTTTTACTTAGACTCTGAATGGCCGAATGACTTTCTTTTCAGGTTGGTGGACTCTCTTTTTTAGCTGGCCAGTTTGTCTTTTTACTTGGTTTCGCTTAAGCTTACAAAATTCGGAAACAACACTACTGCATGGAGTTCAATGCTATGCAAAAATTTGTACGGCAATTTACTTCAGGGAGCTTGACAAATGCCACTAGAAAAATGGACGGCTTCACCATTTGTCAAGTTTTTTGGCCTTCCATTATTCAAGTCATTTTGCTAAATCTCCTATGGGAAGAACGTTTCTTTTGATCACGGACTCAATTGCTACCTGATTAACCAAATCTTGTGAGCCTTGGTGATGATCTACTTGACTTGGATGGCATATGGCCCTTGTATATGTAGATATTTTCAAGGATTCACTTATAATCTGATTCAAATTGATCCCAAGAGCGATTGATAAGTGCTCCATTGTCAATCCCCCATTAAAGACTCAACACACAGAAGCATAGAAAAGAACCAGAAGCAACAAAACGAGCGCACGGCAAAAATCGAGAGTGAAACACAGCCAAGAACTGAACACAAACCAGCAAAAATCATGAACGAATGAGGGGCTTCAACCTCTTTATTATTGAAAGAGAATAACTGAGATCACAAAATCACATTACAAACTTTACAAATAGCCCTTATTTGCTTACTCACGCGCGGGAATGATGTAGTTACAAGCCCCACAATTTTCTCTGTTATTCAGCTTTGATGCAAGCCTTGGTCAAAGAAAGCTGACTCAGCTATCTTAACTAATTCACGAAATTGGAGTCCACGTCAGCAGCTTAGATAACAGATTTTCCCGCCAGTAATCAAACTAATCACATTCGTCCGAATTTGAATCATTTTTTAAAAATTAGGGAAATTTATAAAAATAACCAAATTCTTTCTAAAATTTTTAAATTTAGCCCACTAAATTTTTTTCTATCATAATTAGTCAAATACTCTATTATTGGACCAAATTATCCTCGTTACTTTCAATAAATTTTCAAATACATGCCACTTAACAATTTCCAACAAACTTAAAAGCTTTCAACCCTCAACAACTTAATAAATCTTCATCACTCTCTACAAACTTTATAACTCTTAACAAATCAACAAATTCCATCAAACAACCATTGCATAATTGAAGATACAATCATCAATTGGAAAGCTTGTTAAGGTTAGTGTTTTTATACAATATAAACTTTTAATATATTGAGTTTGGCAAATAAGTTTGAAATTGAAGTAGGTTTTGTTGTAAATGTTATTATTTTTCATTCATAAAACAATGGGATTCATAAAATACTTAGTTTGAGTTGAGAAAAGAAAAAAAAGATGTTTTAAAACATCAAAAACTTAAGTAAAAACCGAAGCCCAAAACAAGTGAGATAGACACATGTCCCACTACCTGTCTCACATAAACACAGAACTGTTTATGTGAGACATATAGTGTTTATGTGAGATAGGTAGTGGGACAGGTGCCTGTCGCATATAACCAGTTCTTTGTTTATGTGAGACAGACAGGTTTATGTGAGCCAGGCACCTGTCCCACTGCTTATCTCACCAAAGTGGCATGTCTCACTAAAATTCAGATATTTTTCAAAAGTCATAACTTGGGCTACATGTGTTCATTTTAAACGTATAATATACCGTTTCGAAGCTTGTGACAAGACGGATGAAATCTAAAATTTTTTACGCAATTTTGTCATATAATTGAACCAAAATTTTGTCTAAACTTACGTGTGATAGGAACCTATGTGCCGCATATTCACTTTATTTCGTAGCGTGTGATCTTATTTATTTTATTTTTTTTAATGATCTTTAGGCTGAATGGATTCAGTCGTGCTTCAATTGTATTACGATGGTTGGTGGGAGAACTTGGAAGATAGCCGTATGGAGTATGTGAACAGCAAGAATACAACATTTTTAGTTCGAAAAGATTATACATTTGATCAATTTCAAGCAAGAGTGTATGACGTTTTGCAGATAAATCTTAATGAATATAAGATAATAAAGACAACTTTGAGGTCTAGTAACACAATCTATTGTGCATGTTCACTACCTATAGACATATTTAATAATAAAATGGTCAAGGTTGTGTTGCACATGGCTGCTGATGTGGTTAACTATGGGCGCATCCCTATATTTGTCACCACAGCTCTTCAAATTCCGCCTGAAGATCCTAAGTCACTTGTAGAAACTGAAAATTCGTTTAAAGCAAATAACTCTGTCCCCGATATTGAAGAGAGGTGTTAGCACAGCTGATGTTGTTGCGTTAACGTTACTCTCCAATCTATGAAAACAATGACACTGTTGACAGGTTGAAGAAGAAGTGTTACCACTAACGACATTGTTAGGCCCACATTACTCTCCATTCCAAAACAATGATTTCCACAACAATGATAGTCTTATTGATGATAAGGGTATCAGTCATTCCGATATACCTATCAACATGATATTCTTGTTAATAACAAAGACAACTAACATGTTCATCCAATGGCCTGCTCGAGGAGGCGAATAACAGTTGATCCCCTTGCGAGTCTTGCTCCAGTTTTGCCTTCAAACTTAGTTGCTCCAGATTTAGTTAGAAGTTGTACTTTTGTTGATATTAGTGTGGGTAAGTTGTTCGCTGAGAAGAATAAGTTAATACTAAAACTGCGCAAAGTTTCCTTGAGGGATAAGTTTGATATCAAGATTGCACGGTCCACAATGACCCGCTTTGAGGCCCATTATTCTTTAGAATCATGTAAATGGTGTATTCAAGCAACAAGAGGTTTAAATGAGCATAATATTCCTTGGGTTGTAAACAGAGTTGATAATGAACACACTTGTTCTAATGAGGTATTGCCTAATGGTCTCCATCAAGTAAAGAGTCGGGTTGTTAGTCACCTTATCTCGAATAAATTTATCTAAGATAAACAGATATATACTCCGAATGACATTAGAGCAGACATGTAGCAGGAATTCAATGTCCAATTAACGTATCAGCAAGCATATCGGGCCAAAGAAGTTTGTTTTAAAATAGTACGCGGGAACCCTGCAGAATCATACAACTTACTCTCTAAATACTCTTATGTTTTGACCAAAGCAAATAAAGTACAGCTACTCACCTCGAGTAGAATGGAAATGATAATTTTTTATACTACTTTATAGTGCTTGGATCTTTCATCAAGGGTTTCATGTAGTACATTAGGCATGTGATTGTTGTAGATGGTACTCATCTAAACAGGCTATATCGTGGAAGTATATTCGTGGCAACATATCTAGATGGTAATAATTAACTGTATCCGTTAGCCATTGAGGTCATGAATTCAGAAAATAATGATGCTTGGGAATGGTTTATGATGAAGTTATATGGAGTGATTAACGATAGGCCAGAGTTAGTAATTATTTATGATCGATGCACTGCCATAAAAACGGCTGTTATGAAAGTATTTCACACTGTTGCTCACGGCATTTGTTTCTACCATGTAAAAGGTAACATTAAGTCAAAATTCAAGATGTCTAAACCTCTTTGGGAAAAATTTGAGTCTGCCTTTATTAATATAACAAAAGTATATGGATACGAAGAATTTAAAAAACAACTTGAAGGGTTGTGGATGCTTTACTTGGGTATTGCTGATTACTTAAAGAATAATGTGGGTACATGTAATTGGGCAAGATCTAAGTTTGAAGGCAGGAGGTACAACATACTTACCACCAATATCGCGGAGAGCGTTAATTCTTTCATCAGAGAACTACGAAAATTTCCTGTTACTCGTCTTGTTGATCACTTTAGAAAAACCTTGCAACAATGGTTTTATAATAGGAAAATTATGGTTGAATCAATGAGTATTCGATTAACAACATGGGCAGACGAGATAGTTGGTGAGAGGAAAATCTTGGTTGAAAAAATAACTGTTTGTCTAATGTCTCAGCATCGATTCCATGTTTTGGGTGGTGGTATAAAAGAAGGGATAGTTGACATGCAAAACAAGACTTGCTCTTGTAGAGTATTCCAACTCGATTAGCTTGTTTATACACACGCAATTGCTGTTTGTCTGATTGTCCTAATGGATTACATAAGTAATTGTTCTAATTTTTACTCTAAAGAATCATTGATCATGGCATATACACAACTAGTAGAGCCAGTTGGCAGCATGGCAAATTGAGACATTCCAGCGAAAATTCAGGAAATTATTGTTAACTCACCGATTGAAGCACCACCACCTGGCCGTTGTTGAGAGCTCAGGATACCTTCCATCGATGAGGACGTTAATCGGAGGATTGTGAAATGCGGGCGGTGTAATGAACTGAGCTATAACCGTAAGAGATGTAAGAATCCCATTATAGTGAATTCAAACTAATTGTATCGTTCTAACTAATTATGTATTTTCAACTATTTTTTTTATGTGCTTAACAATTATATGTAATGAAGTATTTTATTTTGTGTCCAATTGCATATTAACTCATAAAATACATCGAGAATTACTTATGTCTAAACATATCAGTGTAACAAAAATTTACATCTATTAGAATATACTATATTTGCACATCAACATTCGAGAGAGTACAATGGCTTATAATCTAATATTGTCATTAAATATATCTACAACAATTTTCTTCCTTAAGTATTGCCCGTGGCTACTATCAAAATCAAGTTTATGTCGAAACATCAAATATATCGTAAACATCAACATAAAAACGCTGCAATCACCACTTTCAGGCTTTTGTTATGGCACATCTTTAATGATTCTTACTTTCTAAGAGTTGGCACTTTGCAGCTCAGGTCAACTGTTGTAGAATCCAACATCTTGAAGCCATTGTGGAAAGATGACCTTTAGTGGCTTGAATTGAAGTAAGTACGTTTTGTAGTCGCGAAGTACCACTAATGAGTCATAAATTCGTATCGTCTTCGAACAAAGGTTTACTCGTGCCACTACCTAATGATCACCACCCAGAATCACAGGAATAAATATCTACAAAAAAATTAATATATTCATCATATTTTATATGCCCAAACATCGTTAAAAAAAATATAGTACACAAGATTGAGTAGCATTACGAACTACGTCAATGTCCATGAACTGTTTCGACATTATATCTTCCCACACATCAATGTAGTTGTTTAAGCTGTTGCAATATTATAATCAATAGACATTACAACCACCATTGTTCCATAACTGCTTTAAAAATACCTATTACATATATTATCCGAGAATTAACAAATTAACAAGATTTCGAGACATTATAAGATAGACAATTATAATAAATGATTAATCAGTTGGTGAACTCATTACCCAAAAAAACGTGTCCGTATGCGTGACTCGCTGAGGTACGGTATTTAGATATTGTCGTTGCTTCTCATTGATCAAGCAGAAATATGCATGAATATGCTGTAGATGAATAAAAATAAGTCAATTTATAACAGCATTTTGTACAAAAAGTAAAATGAACAACAGTTCAATATTTTGACCATTAAGAATACTAACCTTGTCACTAAGCCACTCCATTGAAGCATTGCCCAATAATATTTTGAATAATTATTTAGACCGTTGAATAGGATGATCCACAGTAATCCTACCAGCAAACCATTTATTAAACTCTTTAGATAGTCTCGGATCTTCAAGGACCCTCAGCAAATTTATATCAACACTCATTCTTTCATCAATCTCACGGTCTGTTATTTTGAGTAAGAGAGGAGGTCCGACATTCCTAACTCTCTTAAAAGAAGGAATGAAGTAAGGACTGCTAAAAACATGTGATGGTTTATACGAACGTCTAAACTTACTTACGCTAGGAGGCGCCTTTGCGAGGATTTACACATTGTCATCACTTACATCCCCATACAAACTATACAATGACATGAGAGTTTGATCATCATGGCTGTCAATATCAATGTACGGAACATAGTCATCTGGAACCTATCAATTTGATAAATACAGAATATTAAACTAACATTGTATTTTAAACTACTAGAACATAATTGTTGCTTGTTAAACTTACTAACCACATGCAATCGTCCAATCAGAGAATCACTATATGAGCATTTCGAATAACCATCACTGAATGAAGCCATAAATCTCATGACGGCTTCTTTATACTGTTGTTGTTTCTATTCGCTTAGCGTGAAACTTCGACCTCAGTTCATAAAAGGAATGGTCAATGTTGTCCATCCGTCGAATGAAATAATCATAACGGAACTTTGTCATCTCCTATTATCATGAAACAAAAAAATAAAAAAATAAAGAGAGAGTGCAAAAATCAAATATATATGAAAAAGAAATGATCTTTTACAACAAAAATTAACCTTTAAATATAGTGCGTCGTCATAATCATGAGCGGATTCGTAATGATCGTCAGCAAGAAGCTCATCCTTAACAGGATTTTGCTGCGTCGGTGTTGGGTTCATGGTCTCGTATTCCTTTTCTTTTCTCTTTGTAATTGGTGGCATGTTGATTGAATGTTGATGCTGCATAAAGTAACATACAAAATAAGTAAAAACCAAGCAAAAAAATCTTTACAACAAGATTATCTTTTACATTATGGTACGATGCAGTAAGAGATACCCACCTCACGAACCTAACTTGGGATATAGAGCACATAATCGTCCACACTCTTCCAATATTTTGACACTTTTTCTTTTGTGTCCGGATTGATAGTTGGTAAAATGTTTCCTTGCTATAGAAAATACCACATTTTAACTTGTTGTAATTATCTAGTACAACATTTAAGATGTAAAGTAGTTATATACATACATTAACAATTATATATTACTTACAAGATGAGAGTTGTCATTCAGATATGAATACACCTCAGTAAAGTTTATCTTGGAATATGCCATGGGTTTCCACTATACGATCCAAGGAATCTTCTTTCTGGTTTTCACAACCCATTCTGTTGGCAGTCCTCCAATCACCTAAAAAATCCATACCTACATGAGAAACAAACATAAAGTCATAAAACGTGTCATTAAATATTCATTACTACAAAACAAAGTCGTAAAAGAATTTTCCCCACATACGTGCACTTCAGATGTAAAGTTGTAAACATTGTATTTTTCAATGTTATGCTTTGGTTTGTCTTGTAAGCATTCTTAAATTTCTTGGCTTTTCCATTTAATGCATTGTTAAGACTGTCGTATATCATTTCCTGTGGCAAATGACCCCACAGACGACTTTGAAAGTGATCAATCTCATCAACCTTGTTCAACAACGAGAAATTAATTTGACAATGATATTTTCTTCCATTGAGTACTCTGTCTGCAAAGTAAAACAGAGCGATCTTTAGCGTATCGGTGTCATCCATATCCTCGAAGTCTAAATCCATAAATCTTGTATCGAATTGTCCAAGATTAATCTTTCAAAACAAACCGCCGAAATACATGTGAAGCAACCTGTGCACCGTCTTTTCTTTTTTTAGTATGACATCTTCATCATAGCAAAGTCCCGTTACTAGACACCATTCTCCAACCGATAAGCGTATCAAATTCTCACTAATTTGAAATCACATTTGATCTTTTTCATTAAATTCCCTATGGAACACTTGCCTTAGCAACACATTGTGCACAATTACGCCACTGAAAAGATACCTTCGGCACTCTAGGAAATATCTAAATATGTCATCCTTAAATAGTTTCAACTGCCATTTTATTAATTTATCTCGGATGACTTTTGCGACTGTATCTAATTTGCACATACTTGTGATACGTCCGGGACAGTGATAGCCATAAGGTATTTTCATGATGCCTAGTTCATTTGTCGGTCCAGGTGGATTATGCTCTGGTATTTTCGAATTCGCCATTTATCTGTAATGGAAAACAAAATTAAATTGTTATATCACACAATTATATGTTAATAAATTCATAATATTAACAACAAAATAAATTAAAAAATTAAAAAAAAAAAACTCAATCACGTGGTGGAACTGGGTGCCAGTCTGTCTCACGTGCAAGCACTTGTCGTGCGCTCGAGCATCTCCACCGTCAACCTCGCGCTATATTTTTTTACTGACCATTAATTTTACTCTCCATCAAACTCCATATACAACAAAAAATGCACACAACTCAACAAATTTCCCATCACACCTTCATTGTACAAAAACTAAACATAAACAATCTAAGTGGAATTTTATCAAACACATAATGTGCAATAGTTATAACTCATCATTCTAATTAAATTTTTTTTATTACACCACTCTAACAACTTATAATCACCTACAATCCCAATCAAATTCACTCAAATCATTATGGAATTTTGAAATTTCCTTACCTAAGGTTTGGGTTTTTTTCAATTTCTTTGATCCGTTTCCAATTTGGATAGATTAAGGTGGATTGAAGTGAGTTTTGCATGAGTCATGGCTATTGTTGTTGCCATTGCTGTCACCGTTGCCGTCGCCAATCACCGGTCGTCTTTTTTCGTTCACGAGCAAAAATTTTTAGTGTTGTTAGTAAGAGCTTAAGTGTGGGAATAGGGAGGGTAATTGGAGGCAAAACAATTAATTTTGGCTAATTATGATATGAAAATATTGGGGAGGTTATGTTTGAAAATTGGAAATTTTTTTGTTTATTTTTATAAATTTTCTTAAAAATTATCTAGTGGTTCATCTCTTGAAGTTTCTGCATTAATTTTCATGTCTTAAATATGTCTTCGAGACTTTCTAAATTTTGCCCAATCGAGCCAAAAAAGGCAAATTTTAGCAAACATAACCCAAAAAAAAAAAATTGTCTTATGCATTTATCATCACAAAAAAAAAAAAAGATCTTATTACGAATGTCTCAACTATGTAAATAAAAAAAATTTCATTAACCAAGTTCAATGGCCTAAATTTAGAAGGATGAAGCGTTGAATGGAAGCATACAACTAACCTAGCAATTCGATTTTCTACAATGGTTTTGGGCTTTTGGCTAAATTGTTATCGACCATGAGAATGGAAGAATTCATTTCATTTGCCAAAATTTCCCATTAGATTTTTATCTATATATGAGAAGAGTCTTGGGTGCTTTTGCAGTAATGTTCATTCATTTATTTTTTTGTTATGCACATACTCTAACTAATCATGATAATTTGTATTTATATATAACAGACAGTGAATGGTTAACGAGTAAAGCTTTCACATGAGAGGCCCAATTTAACCCATAGTAGACAATAATTTTCATATTCCTTCTACACTTCCGTCAATTTTTCAAAGAATTGGGCTATTGGTTGTTGGCACCCCTCTATAATCCTTATAAAACTTTTCTCCTATCACAGTTACATTAAAGGGCAAGAAATTTAATTAAGTCCCTATATTTTGTCTCTCTATAAGTTTCTCTTTCAAACTTCTACACCTAAATACCCAAGCCACCTTTCTAACAAATGTTCTGCACTCTAATAATTGTGATTCTACAAATAAATTTTCAATCTTATCAATCTACTCATTCGTTTTCAATTTCTTGTACAAACTTGGACAATAAACTGTTTTTTCTTATTATTTTTTCACGCATCAACTTTTTAAAAAATTACAAAAAAATCCGCTTCTAACTGTAGTTAATTCAAATATACATTATTTATTTTTAGTTAAATATATATGATACAATCATTAAAAAATTTGTTCAAGAAATCTTTAATTAGATTTGAGTGGAAGAAATTGAAAAAATAGAAAGGAATATTTTGCGAATTAAAATGGGTTGATAAAAAAGAGATTTTAAAGGAAACTAGAGGAGCGCTAATAGTCCCGCACTTACTCAAAATCTACACAAAATTTTTCGGCCAGCACTATAGCATGGAAAAAGTTCAGGACACCCCAATTCCTTCCCAGCATCAACGATGAATTAATTTTCAGGGTGAGTTATAATGTCTTATGTGAAGGGAATAATACAATGGCGGACTTTTTCGTGAACTTGGGGTTAAGATGCCCTAGTCTGAAATGATGAGATGAGCCTTTAGGATTATTGGATATTTCTTAAATGAGGATATTTGTGTTATATTTTTGGGATTTTGGTGGAATGAGCGGTATCACTTGTTTTATGGAGAGCAACGCCGCATGTGTCTAATGATGATTAGGGGACCAGTGAACTAGAACCTACAACTGTTCCATTAAAAACTAAACATGTGCTACATTGCTCTCCCTAAGAAGAGCGGCATCACTCATGTCCTCACTACTCTTATTCTTGTGCTGATTCTCATAAGCCATTCTCAAAGACAATGTTTGCATTTCTTTCGAACTATTTTTCACATTTGATAAAATAATAGTGTTTTCTTTCTTCTTAATGTTAATAATTTTTTAGTAATGATAGATATTACAAAATTGGAAAAAAAACACCAATACTTTTTAAATTTAGAAAAAAGGTCATATATATTCTCAAGTTTTCAATAAGAATTGTACAAAATAACTAAACGTTGAGTTTAAATTTTTTTTAATAAATACAAATATAATGTAAATAGTTTAATTTTTCTAATAGACTAATAATACTAGAATTTTTTAATATATAAAATAATTCTTAACATGCAAATATATTTGTATTTGTTATAGAAATTTTAAATAAATGTTTGAGTTAAATAGATTTTATAATTAATAAATATATCTCATGTATTAATACTATTAAAATTATTTTATCTAATATTGAAAATAATTAGATAAAATAATTTAAATTTTTATAGATTTATTTTAATATTATGTTTATATTTATTATAAAATTTAGTTTAATATAATATAAGATTGTAAATTATTAAAATATTTTTTAAATATGAAAATTATTTTAAAATATTTATTTTGTTACATTTATTTTAGTATTATATTTCCTTTCTTTTCGTTTTTTTCTTTCATGAGAAAGTATAGCTTTGATAAAGTTAAACTGAAAAGAGTGACATGATTTGGCGTCGGGATGATCCCAGCCAGACAACAAGATGATCAAATACAAAAGCTTCTTTTGCCAAGGCATGAGCTATAGTGTTAATTCTCTTAGGATATGCTGGATTCTTGATTGACTCATCCTAGCTAATTTGTGTTGAATTGTTGATATGATCTAGAATATTTATGTCTTGCTGCCTTTCTTATTTTGAATTAGTTCAACCACTTCCTGTGAGTCAGATTCAATAATTAATGGAGAGTATGTTGGGGCTAGAAAACTTTTGGTGAAAATAATCACTTATAACCTAAGAACTTTCATGTTGTATCACCAAGAGTTAATAATAAAATATACGGAAGCGTACCTAAATGCATAATAATTAATTATTCACTGGAGTTATATGGTTGACCTTCCAGATCTACACATTCTCTTAGAGAATCCTTTAAGTTTTTCCATACTATTTCTCTGATGATGGGATGTCAGAAAGAATAGAAAGATACTTGTGACTTGGGGACCACAAACACTTATATAGACAACTGTTTCCTATTGTTATTAGGTATTCCTAATTCTATCCATTATAAAATTATAATATTATTAAATCTCTACACATTAAAACCTCATACCCTATTAGATACATTAAAGCCTATAATATCAAAAACCTTAATAGATCACTTTTAATTGGGCTTAACCTCATATAATAATTCACAACACATAATTATTTGGATATAAGCCCAACGTTAGATTAAGAATCCAACAATACTAAATTAAAAAATCCAACAATCCCCCACTTGTAATTTTATAATTATGTTTTGCAAAAATAATTGTATGAGCTTAACCTTACTATCATTAACGAAATATATTTATAACTAATCTAGTCCATTAATCATATCAATTTAAGAAGAAAGCGGCATTCGTTACAACTATTGTAACTTCACTGTCAATGGTCACTATGCCAATACAACTAAATGATATGGATCGTGATGTAGATGTATAGTATGGAAATTTCAAGCAATGTGATCTTAACATGCCTATCTCTAACTGGCCCACCTTAAACCTCAATGAGATCAAATTATATAAAATTAGAGTGTGAATAAACTAAAATTTTATTTCTGTAGAAAATAACCCGAAATATCCATAAATTGAAATAACCAAAAAATATATAAATTATAAGAGCAACAAAAATCATAAACTCTCACTAAAATTGAAAATATTTAAATGACATTATACCCATATGAGCAATGTGCTCACGAAACATTTTCGGTGACAATCCCTTAGTAAGCGGATCCATAATCATGGAGTCTTTGTCGATGTGTTCTGTAGACAACTGTTTACTCTAAACTTTTTCTTTAACAATTAGAAACTTAATATCTATATACTTCGACTTCGTCGAGCTCCTGTTGTTATTGAAATACAATATTGCTAATTTATTGTCACAAAATAATTTAAGTGGTCTATCAACGCGATCTACAACATGTAGCTCGTGACAAAATTTCACAGACATATTCTGTAATTGGATGCTTTATAATATGCTATGAACTCTGTTGTCATTGTAGAAAAGATAATAAGAAACTGTTTAGCACTCTTCTAAGAGACAGCACCCCCAACTAATAAATAGTGTAACCCGAAGTAGATTTTATACTATTTTGGCATTTAGCAAAACTAGAGTCAGTATACCCAACAATCTCAAGCTTATCCGACCTTTGATATGTGAGCATGTAGTCTTTTAGTCTTTGTAGGTACCGCAAGACTTGTTTGACTGCTTTCTAATGATTTACTCCTGAATTACTTAAAAATCTACCCAACATCCCTATAACGTACACAATATCTGGCCGGGTACAAACATGAGCATACAGTAAACTTCCTACTATTGATGTATAAGGAATATTATGTATTTCTTTCTCTTCAAAATTGACTAAACCTGTCTCCTTTAGCAATAGGGGTATCACCTAGTTTGCAATCTTGCATACCATATCTCTTGAGGATTGTTTCAATATACCTCTTTTATTATAATCCTAAAATACCTCACGAGCAATTCAGGTGTATTTGCATGCCTAATATAAAAGAAGGGTCACCAAGATCTTTCATCTCAAAGTTCTTAATTAGAAATCTCTTGGTGTCATGTAATAAGCCTATATCCCTACTGGTAAGCAAAATGTCATTCACATATAAAATCAGAAAAATATACTTACTCTTGCAGAACTTATGGTATATTCAATTATCGACCAAATTCACCTCAAAACTGAATGAGATGATCATTTGATGGAACTTAAAATACCATTGTTGAGATGCTTGCTTGAGCGCATAGATGGATTTTTTAAGTTTGCAAACTATATTCTTTGTATCTCCCGACAAAATATTTTCTGGCTGCACTATATAGATCGTCCCATCAACGTCTCCATTGAGAAACGCCTTCTTTACATCCATATGATGTAACTGAAGATTAAAATACGCCACTAATGGTATTATGATCTTGAAAAAGTCTTTCGAAGAAACCGAAAAGAAAGTCTCTTTATAGTCGATGCATTCTTTCTATGTAAAGCCTTTTGTGACAAGATGCACATTGTACCTCTCCACATTGCCTTTTAAATCCCTATTTGTCTTAAATATTCATTTGCAACTAATAGGTTTTGCACTTTCTAGCAATGGAACAAGATCTCATACATCATTGTTCTTCGTGGACTTTATCTCCTTATTCATGGCATCAATCCACTTCTACGAATTAGAACTTTCCATGGCTTAACAAAAATTGATTGGATCATCTTCCATCACGCCGATGTCTACCTCATGTTGTTAGAGAAATATAATGTAGTTATCTAGCACTGTACTTTCTCTTTTCGCTGGTGGATCTCTTTAAAAGTATAGGTTCTTGAGGTGGTAAAGTTTTTTCTTCTAGAACAACTTCTTCTATAAAGGGTTCTCCAATATTGTCTCGATCTATTGTGTCTTGAACAAAATTAAAAGGTCTAGAATTTCGTTTGACACAAGTCTCTCTATTCTCTAACTGGAGATGTGACCCAATTGTCTGTGCCATAACGTAGCCTAAGTCTCATTGGTTAATTTTCTCTTTAAAACTTGTGTACTTAATTGTAGGGATTCATCAAATGAAATAATTGTTCCAAGCATAAAAGGATTATCATTGCCTAACAAAGAATATGAACCAACCATTTTTTAATAATTAAACAAACTACATTTTCCATTCCTAAATGAACAAGAATAACCAGATTTGTCCAAAGCAGGAATGGAAATCAAATTCCACCTAAAAAATAGAACAATAAATGTTTTATCAAGATCCAAATAAAATCTAATCTTTAATAATAATCTATATTTTCCAATTACTTCAACTTCAACCTTCTTGTCATCGTTGACATAGATGTATCTTTTACCATCACTGGGTTTTCGGTAACTTAGGCAATCCTGCATAAACACATTATTGTAAGTGGTTGCACCAGAATCTATTCACCACGTGTGTTTAGGTATCGAAGTTAAATTAACTTCAGAATAAACTAAATTATTCCTTTCAGCCCCACAAAAGAAACAACTTGTGATTACTAAATTATCTAATTTCTTTCGTTATTTCTTTCGAGGTAGTGAATTTGTAGCTTCCTTATCCTTATTCCTTTTCTTACCCTTGTCCTTACCCTTATACCTTATTGAAATTAGGCTTGTCAAGAGGGTATTAATTTCAGTCTTTTCGTTCTTGGCAAACCTTTGTTCAATTTTTGCAAAGAACTCTTTAGCTGTAGTCTCTTTTTCAATTATTGAGCTCGTGAATGTTTCTAGAATTGTTTTCTTTATGATTATAATACATATGCAATTTGATCTCTCCTACCTTTCCATTTGTCTTTTATTATTAAGGATACTCTCATTCGTAAGAGGTAAGGGAGATTCAACCCTTAATACAATATCAAGACCCATGATAGTAAGAACTATCAAGACGTTCTCATGCCATGATTTAAAGTTAGAGCCATTTAACATATGAATAGAATTGATGTTAGCAGCATACATAACTGAAGAAAGAACAACAAACAAATAAAACAAGCTTAGATAAGTCTTAAAAAAAAAAAATTCAAATAAAGATATATCTTATCTCAAGATATCAAACACTCTATTTATATTTCTTATTTGGACAAAATATCAACTTGTAACTCATATCTTAGTGTAGTAATAAAAAATTAATAATAATAACACGTCAAACAATAAATCTTCCTTTGAGCCAATTTATTACTCACATGTAAAACTAAATAATCATCACGTGTTTGTTACTATATGTGCACTTATAATTCTATTAAATATGAACTTTCCTTTGGACCGATCGATATTTACAAAATTTATATATACAAAACTGTTTATATTCTAAGAAAAATTAATTTCCATAAGAGATGTCACTTTAGCGACATGTTGTTTTTATTAATTTATCTTAAAACAAATATAAACATATCAATACTTGAATTTAAAATTGCACCAAAAATTATCTAAAGATAAAAATAATTTCACATCAAAGTTTGGTCAACGGTCAACATTAATCATTGATCGGTCAACCATTGACCAGTTTAGGCTTAGACTGGTTCGGTTGACCCGAATTAGATCGTGAACCAGCCCATATATCAAACCAACCCTTAATTTTTTTTAATTGGCTAAACTTAATTTTATTTTTAACATGCTAATGTAAATCAACCCTTAATTTTAATCCATCAAGCCCGATATATTGGACTCAAAATTAAATTTCATTAAGCCCAAAAACATTTAGGACTTAAGTGAAAATTTCCTTCACTATTATGCTAAAAAAGAATTTTATAATATCTCAGGGACTTTTAAGATATTAACCAAGAAACCGTAACACTTCTTTTTCTTTTCTTCTTCTTCTATACAACAATAGCCATGCCGCCACTTCTTCTCCCTTTTGCAGCGGGCGTGGCGGCTACTCTAATCAAGCGGCCTCAGTGTGGTAACTGTGGCTAGCTTGCTCCCCAAGCCATCTAGGTGGGAAGCCGTCCACCTTTTTTTTTGGTTTTTTATTTCTTTATTCCTTTTTTTTATTTACGTGATGCGGTGACCATGGCCACCACATTTGCATTGGCTGTCATTGCATGGTGGCAATGGCTACATCACCAACAACCTTAGCTAGCAGCTGTTGGCCACAAAATCTTAAATCTAATTTTTTTTTTAATTTTAAACTATAAATCTGAATTTCCAATAAAAAAATTAAATTCCAAAAAAAACCACATATTTTTTCAAATTTAATAATTTTAATAATTATGATATTATTAAATTTGAGAACACTAAAGATTTAATCATTAATAAAAATAAATAAATTTGATTCTAAATGTTCAAAACGAAGAGGCTCTGATAAACCTTCATTTTCTAACTTGCTAACCTTGGGATTTCTAAGTGTCTGGCGCTTTAATTCTTCGATATGATTTTAGTATTGTTTCTGGCCTTGCAATTGATAATTGTGAATCTTCTTTCTTTCCCCAAAGAGGAGAAGATTCCTTGAATATCAAATGCCACAACATAGGACTATTATCAACTCCAACTACTTTTTGCTTCTTTTTCTACACATTTTAAGCAAGACACTCAACATATCTTGGTGCTCGAGCAATTTCATTTCCTTAGCAAAAGTTGTATTCTTCCAAACTTTTAAGTAGTCTTGCATTTCATAAGAAAGTGAAATACATCTTCACTTTCAAGCCATATTTATGGCAAAAAGGGGTTGGGAAAACCTTCCTTTTCTAACTTGCTAATCTTGGGATTTCTAAGTGTTGGGCACTTTAATTCTTCAATACGATTCTAGTATTACTTCTTCCCTTGCAACTGATAATTGTGAATCGTCTTTCTTTCCCTCAAAGAGAAGAAGATTCCTTAAACCCCAACATAGGACTATTATCAACTCCAGCTACTTTTTGCTTCTTTTTCTACACATTTTAAGCAAGACACTCAACATATTTCAGTGCTCGAGCAACTTCATTTCCTTAACTTTTAAGCAGCCTCGCATTCCATAAGAGCATGAAGTACATCTTCACTTTCAAGCCATATCTATGGCAAAAAGGGGTTGGGAAAACCTACCCTCTCTAACTTGCTAATTATTGGTTGGATTCCAAATATGTGTATGTTCATGAGCAAGTGTAAATAAAATTAATAAATTGATAAGTATTTGAATATCATCTCCACAGGGATTGATGCTATTAGAGTTGCTACATCAATTCTTATGGTGCAAATTCAATTAAATCAAATCAAATTCTTTTAGCAATTAAATTAAACTAAACAATTTAAAATGATAAGAAAATAAAATGCAATAAAATAAACGAACATGTATCACACAAGAATGGAATCACTAAGAATAATGTAGTTAAGTGATTTAACTCACTTAATTGTATTGACTGTTTCTTTTTTGTTACAGTATTGTTGCTACAGAACTTACTATAGCACTGGGCATAAATCTAATACATCCTCAGTTGTCGCATATTGGACATCTTATATCTATATGCAAGCTAACAATGACCAGTTGTTATGCTAAAACAAGATATAACATTATAAGATCAATGTTCTTAATATCCTATAATGTGAATTTTTATGTTTAGTTCATCACTAATTTTAAATTAAGTATGGCCCTATTCAAATTGAGTTAACCCAACTTGGGAAACCTAATTCAAAACTAAGTATTGTTTTAATATATTGTACTAAAACAGGCTCTTTTGTGGCTCTCTCTTAGCTAATATTACTAAATAGGTAGTCAGCCAAAATAATGAATTAAATTAAGCGTTATCAAAATAAAATGCTATAGCAATCATGCAACAACTCAATAAATTCACTCAATAAACCATCAAGCTTGTTTATCACTCAACCACAAATAAAATTAGTTCATGATTCTTAACAAAACATAAACTAAAATTGTTTCAGCCAACAAATACATCATCATGAATGAAAAAAAAACGAAGAGAAAAGAGATAAAGGTGGGTTGTCCCTTTTAGATGCTAGATTTCTTCTTTCGATCGCCTACAATTTTCTTGTTTCAACCTAGAATTTCTTCTGCTCTTGTTGTTTCCTTTTATTTTCTTATTATTTCTTATGATTAATAGCTCTCTTCTTTTTTTCTTGTGTGCACTTCCTTTTATAATTGAAAACTAGGACAACTGGATGTCTAGGGCTTTTAGATTAGATAATTTTTCTAGGATTTGTAAGAGATTTTCTCTCTAATTGCTCTAGGGTTGCTACAGTAATGGGTGCTACAGCATCGGCTACATCACTATATTATTTCAGACTTGTTTCCACTTTTCTGTAGCCAACTTCTTTCCTTACTTTTCCAAGCCCATTGCATAGTATTCCTTCCTTAAAATTGCACTTCCAATTGCCTACAATTAAGCACACGATCTAAGCACACAATTTATTCCAAAATAACCTAATTTATTGAAAGTAAACTAAAAATAGATAAGTATATAAAATTAAGCTAAAATGCAACTAAAACACATTATTTACTTTCTAAGTAATCTTGATTTGAGTCCAAAAGTGCTATAGATAACTCTCGTTTCATAGAGTTATCATTAATCTTGGGATTTCTAAGTGTCTGGCACTTTGATTCTTTGATATGATTCCAGTATTGCTTCTGCCCTTGCAACTGATAATTGTGAATGTTCTTTCTTTCCCTAAAGAGGAGAAGATTCCTTGAATATCAAATGCCACAACATAGGACTATTATCAACTCCAGCTACTTTTTGCTTCTTGTTCTACACATTTTAAGCAAGACACCCAACATATCTTGGTGCTCGAGCAACTTCATTTCCTTACCAAATTTTGTATTCTTTTAAACTTTTAAGCAGCCTTGCATTCTATAAGAGCATAAAATACATCTTCACTTTTAGGCCATATTTATGGCAAAGAGGGGTTGGGAAAACCTTTCTTTTCCAAATATTTTAAGCCATAGGCAAGAGGTTCCTTATTGCCTTCCATATAAAAATCTTGACTTTTTGTTGCAATTTCTGCTGTCCATATAACTCCCCAATGGCTTTGAAAAGTATCTGAAATGCTAGGATTGTGTGGAAATTTTAGTTTCATATCTCGTTGATACCCACTCTTGATTGAGTACTTTTCATATTTGTCACAATGCCATATATGCTAATCCGGTTATGGGGTTCTTGGTAGTGGGATCTTTAGGATTTTGTCAGCATCTTCCTTAATAAAGTGCTGCTTGATCTCTCTTTCTTTTCAATGCTGTTCTTCACCAATTAAATCAGAGACCATTGGAGCTTTTTTCTTTAATTGATAAAGCTAAGGTGTATTATAATCAAAAGGGGGTCTTGGTTTCCCTTATTGAAAACTTTGAGAGTCAACATGATCATTTCCTCAAACCTTGAGATGTAAAGTCTCCTCCCCTTAAAATTTAATCTCAAATTTTATCTAAAATAATATGATATATAATGTGTCATTCATTAAGTGGTTTGATAATTATTTGTGAGACCCAAGTATAGCACATTCACACTACTCTTTTGCTTTTGATTATAGTAATTTAATTTGATTATAGACTCACTTGAACTTAATTTAATCCAATTTTATAAATTAAAAAAATTGGCTAAGATAATCGTATCTCGCAGTCAATAGCTAAATGCGGACAGCCACTTGTCGCCATTGCCGTAATGCTTGGGTAGATTTTTACGTACGTTAAAATAAGCATTAGTACCTAGGGTTGGCAACAAGACGAAATGGGACAAGATTTGTCAATCCTAATCCCGTCCTATATATGCAAATAGGATAAAAAATGTTTCGTTCCAGTCTTTTTATTTTTTTTAGGACAAAAATTTATTTTAGACCCGTCCCGCTAAATATCCAATTTCATCCTATTGTCATGAATAGTCCCAAATGTAAATAAATAAATTATAGCTTTTTTCTTCTAAGGATTATCATGATTCAACATAACAAAAATCTTGAATAAATACAAAATAGAACAATCAAATAATAGTTTTATTTTGACTACATGCATGTTCAAATATAATTTTATGTTAACATTTTTAAAATTTTCTATTTGCTTCCATTGCACATTAATATTAAAACTTACACTGCAAAAACTATAGATCTGGATGGTAACTAACTTCAGCCATGTTAAAATATCTAATAATTCAATACTATAATAATAAATCAAACCAACAAGGTTGGCAATGGGATGAGATGGGATGAAACTTGTCAATCACAGTCCTTTTTCGTTTAAGCAACTGAGATTAAAAAAAATATCACGCTTCTGCCCTTTTATTTTTTTTTGGGACAAAAATATATTTCAATCCTGTCTCAAACGGAATGAGATCTTGAAGGATTTTATCCCAATAGAAAAAATTATCATCCTTAATAATACTAAATATGACTTAATCAAATATTTTATTCCCTCCAAGCAAGGCTGATCAATGGAATTGATCAACAGTGGTTGTTGATGGCCAATAGTGATATTATTTTTCGTAAATCAATTAATTTATTATGAATAATATGCTATATAGTCTATATTACACCAAATATAAGATACAAAAAATATGAATTATTTTTTATTTCTATAGTTGTCTCACCCATCTCTATTTGTCACACGCAAGATGTTAACTGTTTTTATTATCTAATAAAAATTTCCATTCACTGGTTCATTGCCGCGTAAGATGCTTTTCCCGGGGGGATTATATATGCATTCTAATATTTGCGTATAGGATTACTAATAAAAAAAATTATCACCTTTTGTTCAATTACTCACAAATTTAAAAAAAGTTTGTTTGTGGTTTAATTCATTTTTAGCTGATAAACGTATGGTTTTTATTTAACTGGTTTTAAATTTAAAATAAAAAATTTAAAAAGAAGTCTTGAATATTAATTTATTTATTGTCACAGGTTTGTTTAATCCAACTTTGCCACGTTTCCAATTTTTTCCCATTTCTGTTATCGAGAAAAACTTACGTGTGGCTGTCCACCGCCACAACATTCAACATACTGACGAAGTAGCATAAGCAGTTCGCTGCAACTTGAAGGAAATTTCGTGCGGGTAAACAGCGACAACAATTATGAAAGTCAATTTTTTTCTAAGACTAGTTTTTTTTATATATATATGTACACTGATCTAATATTACAATAAAAAATGTAGTGAAATCTTCAATCAAAACTTCCTTCGGGAGTTCAAAGAAAACATACAACAGAAAACCGAAAGCCTACACAATTTGCCTGATTGCTTTTACCAAAAGAAATAAGTCGCTTGCACCGCTGTTGCTGGCCTCATGTCAAACCACGTGTACTTTTATTTACTTCCTTTTTTTTGGCAATAAAATTGTATGCAAGAGCCTTTTTCTTACAGTTTATTTCAACATAATTATGAATTTTCTTCATTCGTTTATATACATTCTTTTATTCTCTCTCTCTCAGCACCGCGCGCGCGCACTCTCCCGTAGAATAAAACACACTTTTTCTATCGAAAGACTAAAAAAATAAGAGTAAATAGAGAAAAAGAACCAAAACTTTAAAATTTAATTCTAAATTATAATTTTGTTAAATACCAAAATTGATTACCGATTTTTAATCTTTAAATTTTTTAATTTTTTGAACTGAATTCCATAACAAAATACGCAAATTGAAAGTTTAATAAATGATTTTCAAATTCATCTTTCAATCTAAATTCTCTCAGCAACATACATTTTTTTCAAAGTTTTATAAATAAACAAGCAAAAAATTGCATTTCCATCTAAATCCATCAACATAGTCGTACTTACTTGATGATAATGTATGTTTAATTTTGGAAGACAAAAAGCATTAACTGGAAGTTGTGTTCTTTTAAAATAAAGAGATCTAAACTCAAGAATCATGTTCCTAGTCTTATTCTATAAGCATACGGACAATACATATATCCAATTTCAGCAAATTGAAAGTCTCAAGAACTTTTGTATCTTCCGTCTTCTCTCTCAAAACACAAGCACAGTTGAATGAGGTAAAGAGTCTGGTAAATTAGTAACAAATTTTAATTTGAATGGCAGTTTTTATTTTTTATTTAAAGAAAAAACAAAGTTGATGTATAAAAAACATAAATATAAACACGTGGCAAGAGGGGCCAGCGAGTGTTGCCATCACTCCTCTTTTTCGTTACAGAGAAATGCTGACATATAGAGCCTTTAACTAAACTTTTATTCACCTATATTTAATTGATTCAAAGAGAAAATCCTTAAAGTATTCGTGGCTGAAGTTCTCAAGAAGATTCTCTTCATTTTCTTCGTGAAGAAAAAAACCATATTTAAAAGACCTTTAATAAAGTACCAATAACCATTAGAGACATGCTTGACTAGACTCGCAGATGGCAAGCAAAAGAAGATGAAATTACTAATTAGAACACATGAAAGTTTCCTCTCATTGATTTCGTTGAAACAGACTTAATTTGCAATCAAAGTGAAAATTCATCATCTTTCAGCGGTGGTTCTAACTTCTAACAAGCTCGAAGCAGTAAGTTTTCTGATACTTTTATAATTACGTGCGTCTTGTATTTGTGTAATCAGTCTTTCACATAATTCAATTTCATAGGAAGGTTTGATCTCTTGCTTCCAAGGCTCAAAACTTATTGCAACATTGCTGGCAGCTAGTGTGGGTTTCGGCTCCTCAATTTAGCTTTGTTAGGTTTAAGTTCGACATCGAATTTTACGCGTTTAATGCAGAATTTTTATGAACTATTTTTAAGAGATTTTTAATTAATTCTTAGGTACTTAAGTAAACTTCTTGTTGGCATACAAAGGACTAAAAGAGTAAAAATTATTTGGAACACATAAAATCTTCTCATTGATTTCATTGAAACAACGTAAAAATTCATATATCAGTGGTCAACCTCTTGCACATGTCTTGTATTTCAGCCTATTTTTTGAACTTTTGCCTGTATGTCTTGTCTGACATATTTTATGTAATAAAATTTTTCACATAATTCCGAAAAATCAATTTTAGAGGAAATTTCGTTCTCTTGTTGCCAAGACATAAAAACTGGTTCCAACTCTTCAGGTAGTGTGTGTTTCTTGGACAGGAAAGTTGGCAGTGCAGGTTTTGAGTCTTCTTCAATTCGGCAGTTTAATGTTGTGCTTATATGACTATTTGAGTTTGCTAATTTCTCACAGCATTGATATAGCATCTAATTCTAAATTAGTTCCTAGGGACTTAGAGTGCGACCGTCGTGGCACCAATTGCTTGCATCATGAGCATCCACAAAGTTTCTTCTTTTGTTCCTTATCCTCTTCCTCACTGGAAATATGACGTCTTCTTAAGCTTCAGAGGAGAAGACACCCGCAAAAATTTCACAGACCATTTGTACACCGCTTTGGATCAGAAGGGAATCATTGTCTTCAAGGATGACAAAGAACTTGAGAGAGGAGAATCCATTTCACCTGGACTCTTTAAAGCAATTGAAGAATCAAAAATTTCAATTATTGTTTTCTCTAGAAATTATGTTTATTCGACTTGGTGCTTGGACGAACTTGTTCATATTCTTGAATGCAAAAACAAAAACCATCAACAAATGGTTTATCCAATTTTCTATGATGTGGAACCAACTGTTGTAAGAAAACAGACAGGGATTTTTGAAGAAGCATTTGCTCGATATGAAGAAATTTTCACTGAGAATACAGAAAAGGTGCAAAAGTGGAGGGACGCTTTGAAAGAAGTGGCTAATATCTCTGGCTGGGAATTGAAGGACAGGTAGGCTTTCTTATTCTCAAAGATTAATTTCCTATAATAAATTTGATTTGAAACTATGATCACACTCACTTTAATTCAACAACACTGATGTTTTCTTGTTCTTTCGCAATCTGCAGGAATGAGTCTGAATTTATTTTGGAGGTTGTTAAGGTGATATCAAGTAAAAGTCCTATAATATCAGGGATTCTTAAGAATCTAGTAGGAATAGATTCACACTTGAAGAATCTTAGGCTTCTCATGGATAAAGGGTCTAATGATGTTCGTATGATAGGGATATGCGGTATGGGAGGTATAGGTAAGACAACTCTTGCAAGAGTTGTTTATGACTTGACTTCTCATAAGTTTGAAGGAAGTAGCTTTCTTGCCAATGTTAGAGAAATTTCAAAAGAAGGCTCCCTGATCTCTTTACAAAAGCAACTCCTTTGCCAGTTCCTAAAGCTTCCAAATAATGGTATATGGAATGTTTATGATGGTATCAACATCATAGGAAGTAGGCTGCAGCACAAAAAGGTTCTTTTGATTATAGATGATGTAGTTGATATCAAGCAATTAGAATGTTTAGCTGGAAAGCATGAATGGTTTGGTCCTGGCAGCAGGATCATAATAACATCGAGAGATAAGCATTTGCTGCTGACACATGGAGTAGATGAAGTATATAAGCTCAGGGAACTACATGATGATAAAGCTCTCCAATTATTTTGTAAAAAGGCCTTCAAAACCCATCAGCCTAAGAAAGGATATGAGCGACTGTCTAAATGGGTTACAAAGTATTCAGGTGGTCTTCCATTGGCTCTCAAAGTTTTGGGATCCTTTTTGTATGGTAAAACCACAAAAGAATGGGAAAGTGCAGTAAAGAGACTGAAAAGAGATTCAGAAAAAGAAATCTTGGATATACTTCAAATAAGTTTTGATGGGCTTAGAGAAACAGAGAAGAAAATATTCCTTGACATTGCGTGCTTTCATCGAGGGGAGAATGGAGATTATGTAGCAAAAATTCTTGATTACTTTGATTTTGACCCAGTTATTGGAATAAGGGTGCTTATTGATAAATCTCTCATAGATGTTTTATCCAGCAATCAACTATGGATGCACGATTTGTTACAAGAAATGGGTCAACAAATTGTTAAAAGGCAATGCCCTGAAGATCCTGGGAAACGTAGCAGATTGTGGGAGGAAGCTGATGTGCATCAGCTGTTCACAGGAAACATAGTAAGCAACGATAAGTCAAAAACATGTAGTTCTAAGATTTCAATCTCTTCACATTCTTATCTTTGCTTATTCTTTACTTTTAACTTTCAGGGATCGAAAACAGTTGAAGTCATAAAGATAGATAACTTCCCTGAAGTAGCAGAAGTGCATTTCAGTGCAGGTTCTGGTACATTTTTGAAGATGACTAACCTGAGAATGCTTCTTATCCGTAATGTGCAAGTGCAACTTCCTGAAGGTCTTGAATATCTCTCAAATGAGTTACGGTTGCTTGAATGGCATGGATATCCTTTGAAATCCTTGCCATCAAATTTTCAACCCAATAAAATTGTTGAACTTAACATGTGTTATAGTCACATCGAACAAATGTGGCATGGAATCAAAGTAAGTTTTATTTCTTTACTATTTTTTTTCCCGTGAATAAAAGTTGATAAGAGTTATAATTCAACCCTTCAATAATTGCTGAAATCATTGTTTTTGAACAGCTTTTAAGCAATTTGAAATTCATGAGTCTTGGCAATTCCAAAAACCTAATCAGAACGCCAGATGTCTCAGGGATGCCATATTTAGAGGAGCTGGATCTTGGAGGGTGTACAAGATTGCGTGACATTCACCCAACATTGCTACTTCACAAGAAGGTTATTTTATTGAATCTAAAAGATTGTACAAGTCTCACAACTCTTCCAGGCAAGATTTTTATGGAATCTCTAAAAATACTTGTGCTTTCTGGTTGCTCGAAATTGAAGAACTTTCCAAAGATTGCGGGAAGTATGAAGTGTCTGTCAGAGCTTCTTTTGGATGGAACCGATATTAAAGAACTACCAATATTACCATTTGAACTTCTATCTGGACTTGTTCGGTTAAATTTGGAAGGCTGTAGTAAACTTGAGCGTCTTCCAAGAAATATAAGCGCTCTAAAATATCATCCAACTTTGAATCTTTCTGGCCTATTGAAATTTTCAGACTTCCCAGAGATCATGACAAGTATGGAGCATATGTTGGAGCTTCATTTGGAAGGAACTGCCATAAGAGGATTGCCCATATCAATTGAACTTTTCACTGGCCTTGTTTTGTTGAATTTGAGAGATTGCAAAAATCTTGAGAGTCTTCCGAGTACTATTAATGGTCTGAAGTCTCTTAAAAAGTTGTATCTCTCTGGCTGCTCCAAACTCAAAACTGTGCCGGAGAACTTGGGCAAAGTAGAAAGCTTGGAAGAGCTAGAATTAAGCGGGTGCAAAGGACCACCAGTATCATCATCATGGTATCTGCCCTTCCCCATTAGTCTGATGCGAAGCTGTTCAGATCCCACCACACTGAGGCTTCCTTCTCTGTCAGGTTTGTGCTCTTTAAGGAAATTGGACCTCAGTGACTGTAATCTAGGGGAAGGAGCAATACCAATACCAGATGATATTGGCAACTTACGGTCGTTAAAAGAGTTGTACCTGAGTAAAAACAGTTTTGTTACAGTGTCAGCAAGCATTAATCGTCTTTTTAATCTTGAAGAACTAGAGCTGGAAGATTGCGAAAGACTTCAATCTATGCCACAACTTCCACCCAACATAGAAGAAGTCAGAGTAAATGGTTGTGCTTCATTGGAAACATTATCAAATGCATTAAGATTATGCAAGTCGGAATACATTTCAATTAATTGTATAGATGACATGAAATTGCTCGGCAGCAATGGTTTGGCATTTTCAATGCTAAAAGAGTATCTTGAGGTCAGTATCTCACTCCCTCTTGCTTTTGTACAAAACTTTATGCCTAAAAATAATGCGCCATTATGGGCATTTTTCTCCCCCTTTTCGGTTGCAGGTAGTGTCAAATCCAAGACAAAAGTTTGGTATAGTTGTTCCAGGAAGTAGAATTCCAGAGTGGTTCATGCATCAGAATGATGGATCGTCAATAAAATTCTTAATGCCTTCAAATTTGTATTGTAAGAATAAGGCGCTGGGATATGCTGTCTGCTGTGTTTTTCATGTCCATGAACATTCTCCTGGTATCCAAATGAGGCGTTCGTATCCAACCCATCAGTTGAATTGCCATATGAATGGTTCTTCTACGAGTTATTTTATCGATTTCAGAGAGAAATTTGCTCAATCTGAGTCAGATCACCTTTGGCTACTTTACTTGTCTCTTAAAAAATGCTATTATACCAATTGGGGTTTTGAGAATCAGCTCATTGAGCTGTCGTTTCAACCTGTCTCAGGCCCAGGATTGGAGGTGAAGAGATGTGGGTTCCATCCCATTTATAGGCACAAAGTGGAGTTCTTCAACCAAATAATAAATCAATGGACTCACTACACTACCTATAATGTGAATGAATTCTATCCCGATTTTGTTGGATCATAGATGCTTGTAGCCACAATGTCAAATTGAAGCCTTAATGAATATTTGGGGTTGAAAAATGGGAATGGTGTTGTGTTGATGAGGAACCACAACCTCAAAAATCTAGAAAACTCAAATAGATGCTGAAGCCCACTTATTCTCTGAATTTATTGGTAAGCATGCATCTTCAATTTCAGTTATGTTTTTTGCAATTGGTCACTCATTTACATTATTTTTATTTATTTATTGTGTCTACTTATGCAAAAGTATTTGATGTTAAATTACCAGAAATCCTCTGCTTGGATCAAAGGCAAAGAATACCTAAAGTTGTTCAGAATGTGCTTTCCATGAATTGCTCTATCAGATTAGCTCCTCACTTGAATTTCTTTGACATTTGTTAATAAATTCCAGTGAACATGGATTTTGATTGAGATAATCCAATGCTTTTGCCCTGTTGATAAAATTGAAGCAGTTGGTGTGATTGTTGCAGATGTTTCTTATTTTATATTTTTTTCGTTTTTGTTGTTTGGTTTGTGAGAAAAAGTAGAATTAGAACTGAACGAGAGTGAGGAGATAAAGAAAGAATGTAAAATTTAGTGAAATCATTTTTAGCCTTGAATTTTGTGATTTCTTATGAGTTGAAAATTAAGGATTGAAAACAATCCTCTGTTTTGTCGTATTCTTGTTATTTTTCTTCTCGGAACTTCCTCATTTTTGTAAATAGTGCATATTTCGGTACTCGCTTAATTGAAAGCAACTAATTTTACTGCAAGAATAACTTTATTTTTAATTCAATCAAGGGATTCAAAATGACTTGAACTGCTTTTGAACTGAAATGAAATGAGGACTTAACTAGCCATTCCCTTCTTTTCGTGCAAAGATTGCCGGATTCAGAGCCAATTAGGGTGAGTTTTTCGTACACTTGAACTGGCAGGTATCATAGTTCATGAATTGCTTTGCTATGAATGAATAACAAAGAAATTGGATTAGCTTATTGAATCTGTTTATTTTTTATTTTTTATATATATTAGCTTATTGAATCTGTGTATTTTTTATTTTATATATATATATATATATATCTTATGCAATCAGATACATTTAAATTATGCATTTAAATTTTGTGAGTCAAAGTTCTCACATAGTAGCCGTGCACAGTGCTTGAAATTGCGTAACAACGACTTGGCTTTTTCACGTTTTAGAGAGAGTATCTCAACTAATTTCAGCATTTTCACTCGGTTTCTCGCAAATGCACTAAACCTTATGCATAAAAATTTATGTTGGGGAAAAGATTAATCTAAGGGCTAAGAGTTTCTGTAGAAAGAATATAAAGATGATAAGTTTTGTTGTGTCAATCTCAAATGTACTATGGGGACTATAAGAAAATTAGTAAAAGCAACTGAACATTGGGGGACTCTGGCAATCTTCCATAACTGAAAAATATGTTATCAAAAAACCAGGCTGAGTTCAAGGAACAAAATTTCTCAGGTTTCCCTGTTGTTCAATCACTCAACCCCAAATATACACTCAACAATGTACGTACATAAAAATATCCTCGGAAGAGCTAAGAAGTTAAGCATAGCACATGCATTGCAACTGAAATTCGTTACAAGTCTGCAGATACATATTAGCACCAGCACTAGAATTTTGCATGGAAGCGTAGTACTTTCGGTTAAAGCAATACATGTTGAGTTACTTCGGTCCACAGAAACAATAAGAAACTTCAGTAGGAATGAAATCAGTGGTGCATTGAGAACCACCTTGAGGAATTCATGCTCAACTGCAACTTCAGTTATAATCAAGATTATAAACAGTAGAGAGACTCCATTTCACCTTCAATCCCGAGTGGATGGACACTGGATGGAGACTACACCTCTCCACCTTCGATCCCGAATTGGTTTGAAACAACTCAACATGTTCAGATCCAAACGTCCAATCAAGTTTATTGCACTCTTTAAGATCAAGAGTATAATGGATACAAATTTGTATTTGATCAGCTTTCATATGGCAGTGCGGCTGATGTTTGCCACTGACTGAACGTGAATGTTTATTGACATGGAACACACAGCGAATCGCATATCCAACCACCATATTCTTATCATATGAATCTAGAGGACTTACTATTGTAATTGAAGATCCCTCTGTAAACTTACTTCGAGAAACAACCATGCTGAAATCTTACTTCAAGGAACAACAATGCTGAAACTCAGGTACTTTGTGGGATCTTATAACTCTATTCTATTATCCAATGGATGAATGACATATTAGTTGGGAAATGCAACATTACACAATGAATGAAATAGCAGAGTTTCGGATCAACAGTTAGGGTATTCTTTATTTAATGTTAAGCAAATTGTTGATTATAAATTATTACTGATCAAATTTATTAATTGGTTTGTATAAATTGTTGAAATTGATCTTCTTTGTCAAAAACACTGCACATAGCTAGTCTAGTTGATCTTCTTGCTTTATGATGGAGGTTGAAAAGTTTGAGTCTTCGTATATGCATTGCAGGAGTAACTTCTCTCTCTTTGAGGAACATATTAAATTTTTTCAAGCGATTTCTTTTATAACATCAAGGGTTTATTTTTGAAAAAGGTAGATTAATGCGTATTAAGTAGTCAATAAAAATTAAAATTACGTTTAATTTAAGTTTTCTCTTGCTTTGTCAAGGTTTATTTAAAAGGATAAATTACTTTAGGTTTAAGAATTCAGTAAGTTAAAATTGTTATGAAATTAATGGGTTAAATCAAACAAGGAATTAAAGTGAAATTAGAAAAATAACGAAAATGAAATGGATACAAGTATTTTCCTTGGAAATCTCCCGATAGTAGGAGGTAAAAACCAAGAGCAAGGACTTGACTAGTTTAAATGAGGATTATGAAACATTCAGAGTTGGTGGATTTCACTATCTTAAACGAGGATTACAAATTTATATTCTCTCTAAATAGTAGGAGAGAACAATTACCCTCACTTTCTTAGTAGTTGGGGACTTGGGCTTAAGATGTGGAGGTATGTATCTAACCTAAATGACTGGTTTTACACCAGTGAATCTGAGGCACACAACTCAACTCAACTCAACAGGGAGAACACAACTCTCTCTCACATAACTTGCTATCTCTCACATAACTTACGAGCTCTCGAACAAAGATTTTGCGGATGCTTTATTCTGTCGAAATGAACCTCTGTTCATAGTCGTTTGATGGCTTAGAGAATAATTAAAAAAATTCAGTCCAAAATCCGATGAGATAAGCACTATCCTTGCTTGAGAATATTGACAAATTGAGCATGAGGTGCCAACATTTTCTGTTGAACCTAAGATCAGATCTAATCCGATCTGGATCCCCCAAACTCACACAAGGCACACTGATTGATGAATTGAGAACTGAAAACGAATCTATGAATCACAAAACAATCAACAAAAAGGAACAAAGAGCAGCACACGATGTTTATAGAGGTTCAGTTAAAATCAAAATAAGTTTCAAGCTTACAAAGAAAGTTACGATGATCTGAATCAACTAGATCTCATCATCTAAGGCTTTATCCACCAGCGAACGAGCCCAAGTTTCCCACAAATTCTAACTGCTATAACAAACTATAAATATATCACATAAGTTGCACGTGGTTTACTAAGGCTCTTTGAAAACGGCACTAGTCTGAAGTCGTTTTGGCTCTGAAGCATAATAAGGTGCTTTTACTTCTTGGATTGGGGTATCAAAATTTGGTATTGGAATCATCTTTCCAAGCGGAAATTGAAATAGGAATCGTGAGGCCAATCTTAAACGGGGAATGGGGAATCGAGGACTGATTCTTAAGAAGGTAGAAATCAATCCTCATTTCCGGAATTGTTGATTTTGCCCCTATTAACATTTTTATTATTTCAAAAATGCCCCCATTGCAAATAAAAAAAAAAAAAGAAAGTTGCAGCCAAACTGTCGCGATCCAGCAACAGCCAAACCGTCACTGTCAAAATGAAGCACAATTGTTGTTGTCGGCTGTGGAGCAGCAGCTGGTTCACTGGTGTTGTCTCCGTCAAGGTTGTTTTCGACGTTGTGCGATCCAGCAGCAACCATAGCCAATGATGAAGAAGATGTTGATGTTGTTCATCATCAATGTTACCGTTGATGATGATGATTTTGATTATTACTACTACTGTTATTATTTTTAACTAGATTATTATTATTGATAAAAGGTTTCATAATTATTTAATATATTAATGTTAATGTTAATAATAATAATAATAATAATAATAATAATATTACTATTATTATTATTGATAAGAATTAATAATAATTTTTGTGAATAATAATAATCACAATAATTAAAATATAAAATAATACTTATAATAATAATTAATTTAAATATTTTTAATAATTTATAACAATCTAATGTATTTTAATTTTAATTTTAAAATAAAATCAACACATTAATAATAATACAACTAATTTCAATCTCAATCTCTATAATTAAAATAAAAAATTTATTTTAATCTTTATTTTTTTTTTATTTTAACTCATTTCAATTTTAACCTATTTCTATTCCTATGTAATAAATGCATAATGCACTTTTACACATAATGATCATTTGCATTACTTAGAAACTGTGGAATCCATGTCAGCTTTTGAATATATAACCGACATGTCGTATTTATTTCGCTGACAGTTCATTCAACTATTTATTCGGAAACCGACATTGTCACTCGATCACCAAATCTGATTCTGGTTCATCATTTAACATCTTCACCGGATGCGTTTAAAGCGTATGCAAATGTTTGTCAACAATTTTGCCATGTTAATTCAATTTTCCGACTTCTTCAATGTTCACCAACCTCACCTCTTACCAATTAATTGAACGTGCACAAAATTCTCAAACAATTTATCTATTTGATCATTAACTTTTACTATGTAAGTATGTAACTGCTAGGCAATTTTGTCACAAATATTTTCAATCGTCAAAACGATATGTGCCTCGATATATTTGTTGCCAATGATCGTTCCTTTTGACAAAATCAACCTCCCCAATATGATTTGGTTGCATTGCAATGAAAGTTGTGCGACAACTACGATAAACATAGGGAATAGAAAATGGCTATTATTTTTTTTCATAAACCTAAGAAGAGCAAGATTTTATTGATGTATCAAGCAAACCATTGATAGATATATAATTGGGTCATTTTTGGTTTGAGAACCTTACAACTCCACACATTGGCCTTAATCTCGTCACTGTATTTACTATTCCAGAGCATGATACCTCCATACATAGTAGGAGAATTTTTTATAAGAAAACTATGTAAAATGTATTTTTGTCTTCTTTTTTTTTTTCTTTTTTCTTTTGAATGCAGTCAGGGTTAACTAAAGATGATAATAAAATATGACTTAATGACAACTTATACCCTCCAAACAGAGATAATTACGGGAATTGATCAATCGTGATTGGTTTTGGAGAGATAATTGCCGAAATTGATCAACCATGAATGGTGCCTTGGTGATGGCCAGTGGTAATTTTATTTTTATTAATGAATTAAATAACTGTAAAAGAAAATCATACAATTTAAATATAATAAATTTTATATATACAATACAATATAATGCGCCACGCAAGTTTATATGCGTTTCCGCACTCTAATGGGATTAGTGGCAAAGAAAAATAAGGAAAGTTTTCATTTAGATTCCTTGAAACTTCCAGGACGTTGCCTCATGCTAATAATTTTCCATTAATCATGTCGGTAAACAGTGACAGTAGTAATGAACGTTACTTCTGTTGACCAAGACTTGCCTTTGCCTTAGAGTCCATACATTTGTGGCTTTTTCCAAGAGAAATGTGTTTGCTTGATTAACTTCTTTCCTTTGAGTCAAGCACTTCATTGGAGTTCAATTAAGTGGCGACCTTCATTCAATACACTCAAAGCAGTAAGTTTTATCTCGTAAATTTCTCTTTTATTTTCAAAATTAATTTGCAACCAGGATGTTTGAAAAAGAAAAGAAAATGAAAATTGAAAGAAAGCTTGAATGTTAAATGAGGTTTTCTTATTCAGATATCGGCATACACAATCTTCCATCAGCATCTGAAAAAATTTTCAGTTACATTTTTGGATTTCTTATGTAATTTTTTCCTTTGAGTAAAGTAAAGAAGCTGATTGATGGATCCGTTCAGTTTGTTTATAAGGAAGATCATTAATTTCGAAATCAGAACCATTCTCAAGTTTAATAACTTTTATATTAGTAAAGTGATATTCATTAACTAATTGACTTATATTTAGTAGCCATTTTTAATTTCGACCACTTTGACACTTGACAGATACAATTTCATAATTTTGGTGACCATAATTTTGGATAAATCTTGTTGTTTGCAAAGTATTGTTCCCAGGAAGTTACTTATTTTATTCTAGATTTTCAGGAGCAAATTTAATGGCTTCCACCAGTATCCAAAATTACTCTCATTGGATATACGATGCCTTCTTAAACTTTAGAGGAGAAGACACCCGTAAAAGCTTTGTAAGTCATCTATATGCTGCTTTGAATGGAAAAGGAATTTACGTATTCAAGGATGACAAACAACTTGAGAGAGGAGAGCCCATTTCACCTCGGCTTCTTAAAGCAATAGATGATTCAAGAACTTCCATTATTGTTTTCTTGCAAAATTATGCTTCTTCTACTTGGTGTTTGGATGAACTTGTTAAGATTGTTCAATGCAAGAATAAAAGTGATCATCAACAAATGGTTTTTCCAATTTTCTATGATGTTGAACCCACTGGGGTAAGAAAACAGTGGAGCTTTCGAGAAGCATTTTCTAGACATGAAGAAGTTTTTAGGGAGAATATGGAAAAGGTTCAAAAGTGGAGAAACACTCCGAAAGAGGTGACTAATATCTGTGGTTGGGAATTAAAGGATTATAGGTAAAGTATATCACTTTTATATGTATGTCATTTTAAATAGCTTTCAAGCATTACTATTTTTAGTTAAACAACTTCCAATTAATATGCCCATATGCATATTTGCAAATGAAGAAGTTGTTGAAATCTAAGGAGGATTAAACTACACAAAACATAAACTATTTGGGTAATTTTAGAATTTACTAAATTTTAAGGACTTTATTGATATTTCAGAAAACAAAACTCACGACTCACTTCTTATTTCTCTCTTATTCTTCACATTTCACTTGATGTCTACAACAAAGAGCCTAGGGATATTTATAGTAACATACAACTAATTGAAACCACATAAATATTAAATACAAAAGTATGACAACTACATTTTACAAATATCACTAAATATTCAAGAGATTTCTAAACTTAGATATTTTCATGACCATTTGATAGTTCTAGATTAGAGATATTTCGCATTCTCTACACACCTCTTGAATCTCCCATGGATTAAGTTGAACTTAGACTTGGACAAGTGTAATTAGATTGAATCATAAAGTTATTGTTAAATTTTTAACAGAGGTACAACATGGATTGTGGAATTGATTTAATACAACATTCACACTCACTTTAATATACAACACCAAGTCACCAATCTTTATTCATTCTTTTCAAACTGCAGGAATGAGTCAGAATTTATTTGGGATATTGTCAAGGCGATATCAAGTAAAATTCCTATAAAATCAAAGACTTTTAAAAAGCTAGTAGGAATAGATTCACGCTTGGAAAAACTGAGGGTTCTTATGGATGAAAGGCCGAATGATGATGTTCGTATGATAGGGATATGTGGTATGGGAGGTTTAGGTAAGACAACTCTTGCAAGGGTTGCTTATGACTTGATCTCTCATGAATTTGAAGAGAGTTGTTTTCTCACCGATGTTAGAGAAAAATCTGAAAAAGAAGGCAATGTAATCTCTTTTCAAAAGCAACTCATTTCCCAATTACTAAATCTTCCAGATTATAGCATATGGAATGAAGATGATGGCATCAACATTTTAGGAAGTAGATTGAAACACAGGAAAGTTCTTCTCATTGTCGATGATGTGGTTGACTTAAAGCAGTTAAGAGTATTTAGCTGGAAATCATGAGTGTTTTGGTCCAGGCAGCAGAATCATCATAACGTCACGTGATAAACGTTTGTTAAAGACACATGGAATGGATGAAGTGTATGAGCCTAATGGACTAAATTACAATGAAGCTCTTCAACTTTTCAATATGAAAGCTTTTAAAACCCACCAGCCTTCGGAAGAATGTGTGCAATTGTCTGAACGTGTTCTTCAGTATGCTGGTGGTCTTCCATTAGCTCTCGAAGTTTGGGTTCCTTTCTGAATGGTAGATCTGTGGATCAATGGAGAAGTACCCTGGAAAGACTACAAAGAGATCCTCCTAATAAGATTATGAGTATACTTCAAATAAGTTTTGATGGACTACAAGAATTAGAGAAGAAAATATTTCTTGATGTTGCTTGTTTCTTTAGATGGAAGACTAGAGATTATGTAACAAAAATTCTAGAGGGATGTCGTTTTTCTCCGATCATTGGAATAGAAGTTCTTATTGAAAAGTCTTTATTAACTGTTGATGGTTACAATAAACTGCAGATGCATGATTTGTTACAAGAACTGGGAAATCAAATTGTTCAAAGGCAATCCCCCGAAGAACCTGGGAAACGCAGCAGATTATGGAGAGAAGAAGAAGTACGGCATGTGTTGACAGAAAACACAGTAAGTGGATTGTTAAATAGAAAACATAACGAACTTTGAACATCTTTTCATTATTGTTTTATTCACTTATCCTTTGCTTGTAATTTTTAGGGAAGTGAAGCAGTGGAAGGAATAATAGTTGACGCCTACTTTCCTGAAAATAAGGTGTATTTAAGTGCAAGTGCTAAAGCATTTTTGAAGATGATTAACTTAAGATTGCTCAAAATTAGTAATCTACAACTTCCTGAAGGCCTTGAGTTCCTCTCTAACAAGTTGTGGTTACTTGATTGGCATCGATATCCATTGCAATCATTGCCATCAAATTTGCAATTGGATAAAATTGTTGAATTTAAAATGTGTTATAGCCGCATTGAAGAATTATGGAAAGGAATCCAAGTAAGATTAGTATTTTTGTCACTAATTTTTTTCAGTGAATAATTGTTGATAGCAATTTTATTTTATTATAGATGTATATGAATTTTTTTAAAAAATCATTTTAGCTCCCTTTTGTTTTCAACAGCCTTTAAGCATGTTGAAAGTCATGAAACTCAACCATTCAGAGAATCTAATTAAGACACCAGACTTCACAGAGGCCTCTAACTTAGAAGAGTTTGATCTTGAAGGATGTACAAGGTTGCGTGAAATTCATCCGTCTTTGCTGCTTCACAAAAAGCTGATTTTGTTGAATTTGAAAGGTTGTACAAGTCTTACAACACTTTCAGGCAAGATTTTAATGGAATCTCTTGAAATGCTTGTTCTTTCTGGTTGCTCGAAATTGAAGAAATTTCCAGACATTGTGGGAAGTATGGAGTGTCTACAGAAGCTTCTTTTGGATGGAACTGATATCAAAGAACTGCCACTATCAATTGAACATCTAGCTGGACTTGTTCAGTTGACCTTGAAAGGCTGCAAAAATCTCTGGGGTCTGCCAATTACTATAAGTAGTTTAAAATGTCTAAGAACTCTAGAGCTCTCTGGTTGCTTAAATTTAAAGAAGTTTCCACAGATTGTGGCAAGCATGGAAGATCTGTCAGAGCTCTATCTAGATGGAACTTCAATTATAGAAGTGCCATCATCTATTGAACTTTTGTCTAGACTTGAATTATTAAATTTGAATGGCTGAAAAAATCTTGTGAGACTTCCCAGAAGTATAAATGGTTTGAAATTACTCAAAACTTTGAATCTCTCAGGCTGCGTCAAACTTGAAAATGTGCCAGAGACTGTTGGGCAAGTTGAAAGTTTGGAAGAACATCATATAAGCGAAAAAGCTATAAATGAGACTTTGAATCTTGAAATACCATCATCTACATCATGGCATTTGCAATTTCCCTTCAATTGGATGCGAATGGCTTCAGATCTGAGGGGTCTGAGGTTGCCTTCTCTATCAGGTTTGTGCTCTTTAAGCAAATTGGATCTTAGTAACTGTAATCTAGGGGAAGGAGATATCCAGAGTGATATTGGCAACTTAAGCTCATTAAAAAAGTTGTACCTGAGCAAAAACTGTTTTGTTACTTCGCCAGCAAGCATTAACGTTCTTTTTAATCTAGAAGAACTAGAGTTGGAAGACTGTAAAAGGCTTCAATCTCTGCCACAACTTCCACCCAACATAAGTCAAGTTAGAGTGAATGGTTGTGCTTCCTTAGTGACACTATTTGGTGCATTAAAAATATGCAAGTCTGCATACACATCAATTAATTGTATAGATAGCTTGAAATTGGTTGGAAACAATAGGTTGGCACTTTCAATGCTACGAGAGTACCTTGAGGTAAGTCTCTCACTCCATAACTCCTAGTTATGCCAAAATTATTCCTGAAAAATTAAGCAATTGCATGGACTTGTTCATTTTCCTTGCATATTTACAAGCAACAAGGCTATGATACACATCCTCTATATTAGCATGACAACTTTGACATATTTCATTATTCGAGATTTTCCTTTTTGCCAAATTATATTGTGTGTGGAGAATTTCTTTTAAGGCTCTCCAAACAAAGATTTTCATTTCTTAGGAGAATTGGGAGGTGTTAGATAAATTTCCATCAACTAGAGAAACTCTTTGAACAAGAAGGAAAATCTGGAAATCGCAATCTTGACGCAACTTTGTACCCACTTTTCATCGAGTAAACTCCGCTATTGTTAAAATGCCATAGTAGTTTATCCCTTATAGGCACATTAGGCACTGGGATTTTAAGAATTTCATTAAAATTAGTAGGGGGAGAGTTTGGCTAATGAGATCTTCATTCCAACTTCTATTTCCACTTAACATCGCTTGAGCTGCAGCATAAAAGTTTCTGAAACAGCCACAAGGCCTTCATTTTTTGTGATTGATTTTAAAGAGAAATTCGGTCATTGTGAGTCAGACCATCTTTGGCTACTCTATTTGTCTCAACAACAATCCTATACTAGTAATTGGCTTTCTGAATTTAATCTTATTAAACTGTCATTTGAACCAGAGTCATGTCCTCCTAGATTGGAGGTGAAGAGGTGTGGTTTGCATCCAGTTTATATGTACGAAGTTGAGGAGTTCGACCAAACAACAAAGCAATGTACTCACTTTACTTCTTATAATCTGAATGAATTCCATCACAATTTTGTTGGATCAAATATGGAAGTAGCCGCTACATCAAAGCCAAGCCTTGCAGAATATGTTTAGAGTACCTGGAGCCAGTGGAAGTGGCTGCTGTGATGACGAAGAGGAACCACAACCTAAAAGATTTAGACAACTCGAATGAAGGACAAAGTCTGGTAAATATTCTTTGAATTTAAGTGTAACTGCTACGCTTCTCAATTTCAATTTATTTTCTTCGCATATGCATTTCCTTTCTTTTTATCATACTTACTCTTGCAATGTGTTTCCATTTTTTTTTTTTTTGCTATTTTGGCATATAACTTCTGTTGTTCTAATTGAGAACCCTCTGCCGAGCTTTTTCTGAATTATCTAGCACTTGAAGCTAATACAGTTTTTCCCTTGTTGCAATTCTTACTTAATTTGCTTAGATTTTACTTTAGCAGCACTAGCCCCTTTTGAGTTTTTTTTTTTTTTACTTTTAATTATGACATAGAGAAAAATGAAATTTAACAACAAATGTATAAATAGAATTTAATTTCGTTATTTTCAGAGATGGTTGAAGTGAAATTAACATTTATATATAAAGATGATACAATATATTTGATGTATAATATTACTTATGAAAGGACCAATACATATATTTTTGAACAACAATATTTTGAAATTATTTAATTTTGTCATTTTTAGAGATGGATGAAGTGAAATTAACATTTATATGTAAAGATCATATAGTATAGATGGATGAAGTGAAATTAACATTTATGTGTAAAGATCATATAGCATGTATGATGTACAATATTACTTATGTAAGGATCATATATTTTTGGCCAAAAGTATTTTCAGTAAAAAATTATTGGAATGGTGATACTTGACCCCTCATTTTATTTCACTAACCCCACTAATCACTTTTATACAAATGTGTATTTTATCTTTATTTGAAATTATTTTAAAGTATAAATAACTTTTAAATACACCCACATGATAATTAACTTAGACAATTATCTAATTTAGATAATTTAATTTTAAAAACCATAATTTTTTTAACTTCTTAAATGATTATCTCTACGCGAATATTATATACTCATGTAAATAGTTTGCAGGACCTAATAGAGGAAGATGAGGAAGTAAGGTCAAAGTCCTTATCCCTCAATTTTTGTTCTCAATTTTATAATAAGCATTTAAGTTTATACATTATTCAGAACAATTATATCAAAGGACAAAATACAAGATAAATTTAATGCTACAGCTCTATCATCTCCTGAGCAAATCCATTCATTCCTTGCTTGTAACGTATGCGCTTTTTGTTTAAGTAGAATATATTATTTCAATTCTCCTCGTCGATTTATTTAAAAAAGAAAAGAAAAGAAAGAAAAGAGAAAGAAAGGCGGTTAAAGAAAAAAAAAAGGAGCTGGAAATTCTTTTAAGGAAAGGGGAAGCATATTCACACGTGTGAGAGAGAAAGGAAGCTGCCAAAACCCGACCCAAACCCACAAAACCGACCTGGCTATATCTCCAATTTCCGGCCACCTCTCCGGCCGTGGAACATGGCAAACGAAAGCTCTTGAGCCGGCCTTGACTTCCGTGCAGTCAACGTAGCCAAAAACAGACCGGAACGCCGCCGTTTGAAGGGCGAATAGTCTTGTCCAAAGCCCATCAAGACGCCGTTGATTACACCGGAATTAAGCCATGCCACGGGCTAGGTTTTACTCCTCATGTCTACCAACTTTCATTTCCCACCACCCACTGCCACCGGAGGGAGCCGATTTGCCGTCGATCGACTGTTGGAGGATTCAAGGATTTGGAAGCTCGTTCCGGCACCTCCGCCGAGCGTCAGAACTCATCACCACCACCGTTGGACGCAGCGCGGTCTGTAGTTTCTAACCTGACCCACTCAGTCGCAGTCCATTGACTTTCGGTGACCGTGGACTGCCAGGGGCATTTTAGTAATTTTATAGCTGGAGAGTAATTTTGTACTTTTAAATTTTGTGGACATTTTAGTAATTTCGAAACTTGAGGATATGTTGGTAACTACCATTCTGAGGCTAATTTGGCGGTTTATGAGTTTACAGTATTTTAATAATTTACGAATACAAGTGTATTTTAGTAATTTTATTGGTGTAGGAGTTGTATATTATAAATAGGTATTCTTTTACAGTTTTATTGCATAAATTTAATCCTAATTCAGATTTATGGAAAGTAATTTTGTCGTTTCCTTGATTACGCGAGCAAGAATTAGTCTACAGGTGTGGATAATAACTAGATTTGAACATCGTCACTGTGAATAGAATATACAAAATTTATTTTCATAATTTATTATGATAGTAAAGCATGTTTGTAAAATAAGTATTTTAAACTTTTGGATTTAATGATTCTCCTAAAATTGATTTTATTTAACGTATTGATTTGTTAATGAAAAATGTTTGCTTAATTATTTTTTGTATCGATTTTGAAAAAAGTGTGATAGTATTTTAAAAACAAGAAAAGTGGATTCAAATGTGTTAATAAAAAGAAAAGTATTATTTAAAATATGGTTAAAAGGAATGTAAATATAAGTATACAGATTGTTTTCTAAAATCATTAGACAGTATTTTTTCTTTCCAGTTATAGTGATACAGATATGATGAGAGGCATTTAGCGTCTGTCTAAACACATATAGAGGTTTTGGGTCATGTGTTTGGGCGTTTTTACATTTTGGGAACTTATGTATGCAGTATGGTAATAATAAAGATATAGTTACTGAGATACAGATAAAATACAGATTTTTTGAGCCCGTCTGAGCACACACAAAGATTTTGGACCGTGTGTTTGAACGTCTTTATTCTTTGGGGAATAGTTTATGTATGTAGAGATATGACGACTTATATGAGACATATGAGATGTCATTCCCTGCCTACCCATTATAGCTCTGGGTACGACAGTATCCTGATAGTACATCATTGTCCGTTCGTCAAGATTTGAGTATGACAAAATTATTCTCTTAGGTACTTGTTTAGTAACAATTTTCATAATTTAGTATTTAAGATTTGCAATGTGTTCATTATTAACAATTTTCAGAATTTAACATTTAAGATTTATAGTGTTTTATGATTTCCTTAATTTCATGTGATATTATATATTATGTTTATGTTAGTGTGTGATTTATAATTAAATAAGTTTATTTAAGTTTGTTATTGCAATTTGGTAAAATTACTTATTGAAATGATATAATTATTTTGAAGTAAATTTATTTTTAAAAACTGTTATTCACTCACTGAGCTTATCTAATTTTATATTTATTTTATTTTATTATATTTTTTCTCCCCTAGGAGGTTGCAGCTACACTAAATTAACCTAGTTACTATAGATATTTTGAATTTTAGCCACGTGATAGTATTAGAAGATATAGATGATTTTTGTTAAGGCATTTTGATCATCTCATTTCTTTTTAAATTATATAATTTGTTTTATTATTCTTTTAAGATTAAGAATAAACCAATTTATATTTTTTCTTTTTTTTGAGAGGCAAAGTATCTTAATATTAGCTATGATATATTTTGTTTATACTTTGGAGATATCTTAGGTAAAGTTTAGTATTATGGTTGAGGATGTTGAGTGTTGGAGTTAGTTGTTAATTTGATTATTTTGGGATTGCTTGTTTTACATATTTACAGGTTGGGTGTTTTATATTTTATAAGGAAAATTTTATTGAATTTTTTTATAGAATACTTATTTATTAGATTATTATTAGTCTAGTTTTGATCAGACTAGATAAACTCACCTTGAAAGTCCGGGACGTATCGTTTCATTGCACTAATGATACAAAGAGAACGAGAAAGATTATTGGAGTTTATTTTCTTTTTTTATTTTAGATTTTTAAAATTTTGTATGATGGTGTGTGTGAAAAAATGATAAAAATTACAATAATATAATGTTTACGTACTGGAGTAGGAGTGGAGATTGTAGAGTCTTTCTACTTTATTGTTTACTTGCTTGTTTAAAAGAAGAAGTGAGAGTCTCACTTCGTAAGATTCACTTACTTTTGAAGTGTGAAGTGGGATTTCACTTTCATTGAGGAAGATGAGAGTGAGAATCTATTTTTTACTCGTCATTTTTTACTTCTTTTTTATTAATATAATATAATTTATATTTATTAAAATAAAATAATATTATTTTTACTTAAAAAAAAAATAATATTACATTTAATTAACTAATATTACTATATTATTTAATAATAATAAGCTTATTAAATAAAATATTATTATATTCATATATAATTAATAATATTACTGTATACTATCTTTATTTGAAAATCGAATATTATTATATGTATTTAATTTTAATAATTAATAATAATAAATAATTTATTCTAAGAAAAATATTAATTTTGTATTATATTATTAATAATAATGTTTCATTTGTGTTGCTCTTATTAATAAGTTTTAATTTACATAATTAAAATTAGAATTAATAACAATACATAGTTAAGAATATTAATAATTATTATTAAGTTATATAATTAAAATTAATAATAAAATAAATAGTTTATTTTATAAATATATTTTTTATTAACTTTTTAACTAAAAACTATAAATTTTTAAATGATGGTAAAATTATAATTTGAAATAATCCACTCCAATATAAGATAATGTAAACATATAAATAGAATTTTAAATTTTATTCTACATTCTTATTTCAGTATAAGTAAATAACTAACTCTCACTCTCACTCTCACTCCATTCTTCCAATTATAAGATTCATACTTATCAACATTCTCAATTTAATTCAAAAAGCAAATGATAACGAAGAGGAAGTCGGGATCAAATGAGATGTATTGAGAGATTAAAATTATTTTCAAATTTTCAGTGGGCCTAATTGATAAGTGAAGGTTGGTAAGATAACTTAGGGGCCGTAGCAAATCAAATTATTGTTCACAGCCATAGACATGTTGTCTTCATTGGTGGGTTGGCTTATACTTGATTATTTGATTTGGGCTTTTTGACTTATCGTTGAGCATTCTACAAAGTTGGACTATTGGCACTCCATTAATCTTTTCATAAAAGCCTTTTTTATTTTTTCAGTTATTCTTAATTTTAGTTTCAAAAGATTCATTTTTTTTTTTTTTTAAAGTAAACTCTTCTAATTTTTAATATTATTTTCTTATTTTTAAATTTAAAGTAGTATTTTCTTGTCTTTTCCAATCTTGTTATCTATCCTAACATGAGTTCAAAAGTTTTATGGGTGATAAATTTTAAGTTATAATTTTGACTTAAATTACATATATTTTAAAATATAATTTGAAAGAAATTTTGTACTATAAATAAAAAAGGAGTGATAGATTATTCTAAATTTATGCAAATTAATTTTGATTAGATGGGAAGTGGCAAATAGGAAAAAGAAATGGATAGCTTATGAGTGCATCTAATTTACAGTGTTGATGCAGAAATATGGTCGATGGAAGAGTTGTGACTATGTCTCAACTCCAACACTTAAATTTGTATTAATGGGAGATGGTACTTGCTCGCACCTCACAAAAATAGCTAGGGGGATGTTGGATGTTTTTTCGGCATGAGCCCTCCGACACTCAAATTAGTAATTGAGTCTTTTGGAAAAAAAAAAAAAACTTATGCCACAACTCGTGTGGCTTAATTTTGTTTGCTTTTGAACAAGAAAGCTTTAAAAGAAATCTAAAGAAGATTGAAAAAATTTTAGAGATAGAAAGAAAAAGAAGAAGAAGAAATTTTAGTGATAGAGAGAGAGATCACTTACCTGATTTGGAATTTTTAGGAGTTTTTATAGGGGTTATAATCCCCCCCTTTAGAATGTTGAAGAAGACTACTAATTTTCAACCCACTAACAATTTAATTCCTAATATTTCAGAGAAAATAAATGATGTTTGTTTTGACCAAGGTTTGCTTTATAATGACTTAGTCAAATGCCTCCTCAAAACCTATCTAGTTGAGATAATTGAAATTACCTTTTGGTCTGCTCAAGGTCACTAGACTTACTTCTTAGTCAAGGTGATCTGCTTGAGATCACCAAATAATCTCCTAATTGAGGTGATTTATTTGTGTCACCAGAATTATCTCATGGTCAAAGTTATTTGCTCGAGGTCACCAAAATTATCACCTAGTCGAGGTGATCATTTACTTAAGCTCACCAGAATTATCTCTTGGTCGCCTATAAATTTTTTGCTCACTTTTTACTTTGTGTAGAGCACGATAATGTTTAAAAAAATATCTTGTCGTAGTCACTCTATTTCATTCTCCAAACATACAGATTAATTAAATTCTTATTTAATTTTAAATGTAATTTTATTTAAAGCCCCACTTTATAAGGATAACAAGGGGTGCTAATAGCATCGCTCTTTCGACAAGTGCACTCAACATCAATTCAGTTGGTTACCTAATTCAATTTTGTGCTTACTGATTTCTGAACAGTGATTAGTGGCTGAATGTTGGAACAAGCCTAATATTGGCAAGCTTGATGAAACAAATTAAGGACTTTAGCAAGAATTTGAAAAGTCACGCATTGGAAGGATGAAAGACAAATATCTAGATTATGGATCTCAACTTATATATTTTATTGAATTGTGGGCCAAGTTCAAGAGAGGTATTGTTGAGGAATTTTTCTATGATTCCAATGCCATGAACGTGTTTGATAAGATGCCCAAGTGGGAACCATGCCGTCCCCCCTGAAGCGTTGAACAAAGACATGAAGTTGATACATCTGTTGCGTCGACCCTATGATTTTTTAAGCAACAACGATCAATCGACAAGGTCATTTTGCGCAGGTGTTCGATATGAATGTATGATTCAATAATATAAATTTTGGGGTGTATTTATAAGATTTGTAAACTTGTTGAGGTTAAATCACAATAACTCAAAACTTCTCAGGGTGTATTTGCTTAAACTGGACTTTTGAATGTAGCAGGAAAAATTGTTATTGTCGTTGCTAACTTGGCTAAGAATCGGTTACAAAAGGTTGACTTTTGTTGATGTAGAAAATCTAATAATGAGATTTTATCTACATAATCGCCTCTCTCGTATCTTAAACTACTGGACCCTCTGGCAATTTTTCTTTGCTTGTGCTCAAAATAACCACACAGACCTGGTCACTACGTAGCTTACGTACACCTGCAGCCACAATGCACAGTTAGAGGGCACCAGATGTTTTTTCGGTGATAACCCTTTTACAATCAAGTCAGTACTTGGGCTTTTGCTTTTGGAAAAATCCAGGCCACAGATCTCGATCTTCGTTTTTTTTCACGGAATGAAATATTTTTATTGAAAGAAAAGAATGGAAATTAGAGAAACAAGTAATGTATAAGTTCTAGAGAAAGTTTGTCCAACCCCTTTACCTTCGTTCTTTCTTGCCTTTGTACCTATACTTCTCGGTGGTTACCCACGTTTTGGCAACTGTTGATGACAACAATTCTGCTTTTACCCAGACTAGAATTTCTGGTTGATTATGATGAGAATCACCTATATGGCTTGCATGCTATGGTTTTCCTTTGCTTAATCATTGGTCCCCAAGTTTTTAGTGTTACAAGTGAAATAAGTAAAACTAGAAACTAGAAAAAGTATATAACAACGACCACATCCTACTCGGCCGTATGTTTTATATGAGCAAGATGTCATCTCAATCCTTATACAATTGCGTTTATCTCTATGAGAGCTGATGGAAGCGATGATATTTGTCCTTATATTCTTTTAACTAGCCTAACCTGTTGTCTTCTCATTTTAAATGCTGTTGACGTGGCTTTTTCTGGGCCGCAAGTTCATATTTTAAATGACGGTTTTCCCGTTTCCAAGACATGCCTTTTCAGCTAACACGTCTCCTGTTCAAAACGCTTCATTTTCTCTTATCTTATCCTTTTAAATCCTTAAATAAAAAAGAACCCCCCTTTTCACTCGTCATTTTCTTCTGCCTTTACGCTTTTTGAAAAAGGATTATTTAGGTCTTCTTAATTTGTTTCCACCACTAACTCCACCACCATTACTGTGCTAAGTTCCTGATTTTTCAAGTATTACTTCTGTTCTTCACTTCTAGTTCCTGTTGTATTTGTACTATTATTTCTTGTTCGAGTTTTCTAGGTTTTTGCTTCTGCATTCATTTTGTTTCATAGAAAAAGGAAAATCATTAGGGTTGAGAGTGATGAGGAAGAGAATGAGATGGACCCTATGGTTCCTGTAGAGACTGTAGATCCCTCTAGAATGATTAAGTATCCCAGAAAGTCTGGCCCTGAGACTTTTTTAGGGATAGATTAGGGTAAGTCGATATTGGGTAATGAGGGTGAAGTCTTTAGCTCTTCTAAGACTTCTATTTCCCTTGAAGTTGAAGATTCTAATTATGTGAAGTCTAGTGATAGATTAGGGTAAGTCGATATTGGGTAATGAGGGTGAAGGCTTTAACTATTTTAAGACTTCTATTTCCCTTGAAGTTGAAGATTCTAATGATGCGAAGTCTAGTGAAGAAGATTCCAACGAGGGGGTTCGAGTAATGAGAATTCTAGTGAGTCTAATTTCCTTGAGGAGGCTAGGCCACTCGGTAGAAGATAGATTGGCCATTGGAGTGAAGTAGAGTTTTATCCAATATATTTCATGAGGTGTGAAACCACCTTGAGAGACTTGGATAGGCTGAGGGAAACCTATAAAATTCCAGATGACATTGAGCTTAGGATTCCTAGCAAAGGAAATACCCCCAGCTAGTCTCCCCTAAATTTTATGACATTATACATAGAGTATTTCAAGTTAGGCGTTAAGGCTCCTCATCCATCCTTATTTTGTTAGAATACTGGGTAGAACGCATTTAGCTCCAGGTCAGTTCAACCATAATGGTAGAGAGCGCTCTCTGGCCTCTTTGTGTTGTGGCAGAGGTGTGAGATGGGCGAACCTTCCGTCGATAAGGTTAATAACTTATACCAGCTGAGGAGCAGTCCTAAAGATACTGGTTGGTACTATTTTATGTCAAGCTCTATGAAGAGGAAACCCATCACTAACATTCCCTCCTTCTGAGGGAATTGGAAAAGCAAGTTCTTCTTTGTCGGGGGAAACTGGGGTCAGCTGGCTACGACTCTTGCCGGAGCTGTCCCGATTCCCACCCGTTTTGTACCTCAGGTTATTTGTTTTCTTGCTTTTTCAAATTTCTACTTATTGACTGACTTTTTTCTCATTCTTTATTTTGCCTTACCAAATTCGTGGAGTCTAGCTTACCCTTTTGGGAAAGAGTCGTCGCTACACGTTGATACTGCTCTTGTCAACGTTTGCTTGTGCCAAGACCTGTTATCGCCCCATAGTCACAGTTTGTTTGAGTCTCGTTTGGTGACTTTAGCTGTTCTCATAGACCGTAGAATCCTCGGCGCCATACCGAAGAAGTGTTTCCCTTCAAAGGGTACTTCTTGCAATGCGGTTGCTCTAGCGAAGAAAGCACGTCATGCTCAGGCCAGCCCTCATTTTCCACTTCCTCCTGCTTTGCTAGCCCCTATACAAATCCTTGAGGGCACGAGCAGCAGGGAAATTGAGAGAGTCCCTGAGGATAGGCCACCTATGGCTGCTCGTAGCTTGCATCTAGCCAAAAGAGATAGGTCAGACTTCCTGGTTGCCTATCAAAAGGAATATGCCAAGCTGGTTGACTTCAATTACGTCAAAGGTTTGGAGAAGTAGAACTTATGGGAGATGGCATACACTATTTGAAAATGAGAGTTCCAGCTCGCTATAGTATCCACGTACTACAAGGCAAGAGCTGTGCGGCTTGAAAAACAAAGGCAAGCTGAAATTCAATCGCTTAAAAAGAAAGCTGAGAAGCTGGAACACACAGAAGAAAGGTATGCCAAACTCCATCAACTGCTCTTGGCTTTGGAGGAAAAGGCTGCAGTTGTCGAATCCAAGGTTTTCCAACTTGAGCGTGAGCTAGCTGATGCCAGCACTGAGTTGGATGCTATTAGGAGTGAGAGAGACATCTAGAAGTCTGCTTACGAAGAACAGTTAAGGCTCTATAGGGACCTACTGAAGTGTTCTCAAGAGCAGATGTCTGAGCTCAGAGAGAAAGTGGATGCCTTGGAAATACAAGTGTAGGAAAAGTATAATTTCGGGTTAGCCTTCAACTACAATTATATCATGTCGGTATTGAAGAAAGAATATCTAGATCTTGGCATGAGCTGACTAGAAGAAGGTGTGAACAGATTCATGGAGGAGCAAGATCATAAAGCTGAAGGTTAGGAGGTGACCCCTATAGAAGCCGAAGCTGCTCCTCAAACAGATGTCGAGGTCGTTCAACTCACAAAGCAAGCTGAGCAACCTTCTTCTGTAGAACAAATGGATCAACCACCTCAAGCCGAGCAAGCAAGTTTGCCACAACAGGAAAAGAAGATGGATAAAAATCCATCACTAGAGCAGACCGGGGAACCTATCCCGGAACCGTAAAAATTGATTTGTATAGAAAACTGAGTTCTCATCTCTTCTCTCTTCTCCTTTCTTCTTTTTATTTATTTTATTTTATTTTATTTTCCTCGCACTTCACTTTGTTGTTTTAATGGCCTTATAGCCCTCGAATGTTTTGCTTTAATTCTTGTCTCCCTACATGAAGGCTAAAAACACTCATTTTTTATTTGTGCAAATGACTTTTATAACAAGAATGCTTTACCCATCATCTTTTGATTTGACCAAACTCGGCAACTGAAGCTTTATCTCGCTTCGAGTAGGCTTTCAGACTCGGATTCTTTATTGCCTCGAAAAAATATTTTATTTATTCGTTTGTTCGCTTTCAAGAATCCGATTAGAATCTGACAAACTCAGACTTTGTGTCTCTACCCGAGAAAGTTTTAAGATTTGAAGTCTTTTTTCTTTATAAACATTTTTTCAAGAATTAGATTTTCTGCTCCATTTTGTCGGGCAAAACAGAATCTTGACAAAATATGACTCCATGTCTCGCCTCGAGAAGGCTTTAAGACTTAAAGTCCTTTTTCATCGTGTAAAAATTTTGTAAATATCAAATCCTCTACTCGATAACATAGTCAGTCAATTCTGAATTTCTATCTCGCCTCAAACAAGCTTTGAGACTTAAAGTCTTCCTCGCCTTATAAAAATTTTTGAAATATTGATCTTCTCCTAATTTGTGTTGGGTAGAGCAGAATTTGGTAAATTTTAATTCTGTGTCTCTCCTCGGGGAGATTTTAAGACTTGGAGCCTTCTTTACCTTATACAAATTTTTAAAATATTAGATCTTCTGCTCGTTTGTAATATGTCGAGCAGAATCTGGCAAATTTTGACTCTGTGTCTCGCCTCGAGGAGACTTTGAGACTTGAAGTCTTTTTTACCTTGCAAGGATTTCGTTGACAAGATAATTGAAGACATTAAATGTATGCTGACCATTTTTTATGATTTACACCAAGGAACATCAAATATCTTAATGACTACAAAGGCATTTAGTTGAATACAGAAGGATCTTATTGAAAGTACTTCTTGAGGTGTTCCGCATTCTACTATTATTTAACCTCACGACCATCTGCATGAGCGAGCTTATAGGCTCCTGGTCCTACCAGCCGCATGACTATGTACGGTCCCTCCCAATTAGGGCTGAAAACTCCTTGGTTTGGGTCTTTAGTATTTTGATTTACTTTTCTGAGCACCCAGTCTCCACTTTTGAACTACCTCACCCGCACGTTCTTGTTGTAATAGTAAACCACTCTCTGCTGGTAAGCGGCTACCCTTTTTTACGCTAGTTCTCTCTGTTCCGCCAACAAGTCTAGGTTCAGGCAAATCTGCTCACCATTCTCCTTCTCATCAAAATGCTCTGCTCGATGAGTTTGAACACCAATCTTTGCTGGCATTACGGCTTCGTGGCAAAACTTAGAGCAAAAGGGGTCTCCCCGGTGGCAGTCTTGTGAGTAGTCCTATATGCCCAAAGGATGCCTGATAACTCATCCACCCATGCTCCTTTCCTTTCTCCAAACTGCGTTTTCAACAATTTCTTTATCGTTTTGTTGGCTGCTTCCACTTGCCTATTTGCCTTCAGGTGAGATGATGAACAAAACTTCAGCTCGATGCCCAAGTTACGACAGAAATCCTTAAAACTGTGGTTGTCAAACTGTTTACCGTTGTCTGCTATCAAAGAGTGTGGGATTCCATATCTGCAAACCAAGTTTCTCCACACAAAATCAGTTGTTCTTTTCTCTGTGATCTTGTTGAAAGGCTCGACTTCCACCCACTTGGTAAAGTAACGTATTGCCACGATTGCATGTGTGGCTGATCCTCGACCCCTCGGTAGTGGTCCTATCAAATCAACACCCTACTGAGTAAATGACCACAGTGATGACATTGTAGTAAGCTTCTCGAGTGGTTGTGTAGGTACATTAGCAAAACTATAGTAGCTCTTGCAGCTCCTCATCTTATCCCGGGCATCCTAGTGTAGTGTTGGCTAGAAATACCCTTGCCTTAAAGCTCTGAAGGCCAAGGATCTTGCCCCTGCGTGGTTTCCACATATTCCCTCATGTACCTCTCTTAGTACGTAATTGGCCTCTTTTTATCCAAGTATCTCAAAAGGGGCAAAGTGTAACCCAGTCAATACAATACCTTGTCGACCAGAGTGTATCTAGACACCTGGCATTTGAGCTTTAGTGCACGCATCTTGTCTATTGGTATGATTCCATATCGAATATATGAGATGATTAGGTCCATCCATGAACTCTTCTTAGTTATCCTCATAATTTCCTTTTCTTCCTCAATAGTTGGTGGGGCCTTCGTCTCTACCAGCATAGATTTAGGCATCTTTGCGTTAGTAGTAACAGCCATTCTGGCGATTATATTAGCTCGACAGTTCTCTGTTTGAGCTATCTGCTAGATGTGCACTTACTGGAACTCCTTTATTATCTGTTTTGCCTTATTCAAGTATCGACTCATCCTTTCCTCCCTGAGTTGAAATCTTTCATTAATATGGTTTGCAACAAGCTGGGAATCTGTACGAATTCTGACCCTTTCTACAACTACTACTCAGGCTAGTCTTAGGCCTACCAGGAAAGCCTCGTACTCCGCTTGATTGTTTGTGGCCTTAAATTTCAACCTTCTAGCATATGAGACCTATTCCCTTTCAGGGCTTTTCAAAATCACCCCTGCCCTTACTTCTTACTCTGATGATGACCCATCTATTGTTACTTTCCAAACTTGGCCAACATCTATTCTTTCTTTAGTATGCTCCTGCTCGCTATCCAATCCAGCCCCTGAAAACTCAGTAACAAAATCTGCAAGTGCTTGCGCCTTGATTGCCGTTCGAGGTTTATAGCTTATGTCAAATTCACTCAACTCCGTGGATCATTTAACCAGACATCCTAAAGCTTCTAGCTTATGAAGTGTCTGTCTTAATGGTTGGTCGGTAATTGCCAAGATAGGGAATGCTTGGAAATATAGTCTTAACTTTCTTGCAGGCACAACCAGAGCAAGAGTCCACTTCTCCATGATTGAATAACGAGTTTCAGCGTTGAACAGGGCTTTACTGTTATAGTATACAAGGTATTAGACTCCTTTATCTTCCCGCACCAGTACTGCACTTGTTGCATATTCTGAAACTGCCAAATACAAGTACAGTATGTCACCTGCTCGTGGTGTTAATAGCAAAGGGGCTTGCATTAGATATTCCTTTGGGTTGAGAAATGCCTCATCGCATTCTGGTATCCATTCCATCTTTTTTCCCTTCTTCACCACTTGGGAAAAGGCATGACATTTACCAATAGCCCTGGATATGAATTTGCTCAAGACCGCTACTTTCCCTGTAAGACTCTGTATTTCTTTTATGTTTTGCGGGGATTTCATCTCAACTATTGCTCGTATCTTCTCAGGGTTTGCCTCAATCTCTCTATAACTGACCATAAATCCCAAGAAATTTCCTGAAGCTACTCTGAAAGCACACTTCTCTGGATTAATCTTTCTCAGTAGCGCAAATGTCTCCTCTAGGTGCGTTATGTGCTCGGTTGGGACTTCGAATTTGTGATCATATCATCTACATACACTTCCATGGTTCGCCCAACCAATGGTCTAAAAGTTTTGTTTACCAACCTCTGATAAGTTGCCCCAGCATTCTTCGGTCCGAACAGCATTACTCTGTAGCAAAATAACCCATGGTTTGTTATAAAAGCGGTATGCTCTTCATCATACTCGGACATCGGGATCTGATTGTACCCTGAGAAAGCATCCATAAAGCTGAGCAAACCATGCCTGAAAGTGGAATCGACCAAATGGTCTATTTTTAGCAAAGGGAAGCTGTCCTGCGAGCAAACTTTATTGAGGTTAGTGAAGTCAACGCACATCCTCCAATTGCCATTTGGCTTTTTCTTAACACCATATTTGATATCCATTCAGGGTAATTCATCTCCTTGATAAATCTCACTTTCAATAGTTTGTCCACCTCGAGGTTGATCGCCTTGTATCTCTCTTGGATAAAATATCTTTTTTTTGCTTGACTGACCGAGCATCCTTCTTTATCGCCAGTCGGTGGCAGGCAACCTTTGGATCGATCCCTGGCATTTCCTTATGCAATCAGGCGAACACATCTGAATGTGCTTGAAAACAACGCACCCAATCCCTCTTTACCGCCTAGTTTAGAGTCGACTCGATCTTCATGACTTTCTGAGAGTCTCCCGGCTCTACACTTATTGTCTCCAATTCCTCTACGGGTTCTTGCCTTTCCTTCTTCAAGTCTGCCCTCGTATCAAGTGAAGTTATTTGCATTGTTTCCTTGGTGTCGGTTGCATAGCAGCCACAGGCCACCTTCTGATCACATTTTACCACCCCTACAACAATATTTGCTCTATTTAATGCAAATAATGTTTTGACATTACAGCCTTGCTAACCCTTAGAAAGGGTTTCTTCAGGATTATTTAAAACGGACTTTACTTATCCACCAAGACGAAGTCCAACATCATGATTTCTTCGGTTGGGGTTGATCTATTATGACGGGTAGCTCCATTACACCAAGGGGGGTTAGCCTTCCTCCTCCGAAGCCCTTCAAGGAGGTGTTGGTGTGCTCAAGCCTCAAATTTAAAATCCCCATCTCATCAAGCGTTGATTTGAATAGGACGTCAACTGAGTTACTAGAATCAACCAATATCCTACTAAATTCTTTCCCTGCAACTCGAGCCTTTATTACCAAAGCATCCTCATGAGGGTACAACACCTATTCTTCATCATCATTGGTCCACATAATCGGCACTTGTCTCATCTTTACTCGCTTCATTGCAAGGATGTTGAAGAGCACATTCTTGCTAGTCATCCCGTACCTGGAATACTTTTTTCTTGCACTGTTTGAATCTTTGGCAAATGTAGGGCCCCCAGTTATTACTCTTACTATGGGCTGTTCTACTCTGATTTCATCACAGTCTTCCTCCACCCTGGTCTGCACATCAAGAGTAGGGTGAGTTCCCTCAATATAATCATCCAAATAACGGTTTCTTACTAGATACTCAACTTGATTCTTCAAATCACGATGCTGAGATGTCATATGACCATGTGTAGCATGGAACTCACAAAACCTATTTTTGTCACGCTTGTTGGTGAGTTTTACTATTAGAGTTGGTGGGTATAGCAGTCCTTGATTCTTTATCCGTTGGTATAACTCTGTTATAGGGACCTTTAGGGGGGTCAATTATCTTTCGGGAAGTCATTGCAGGTGGCGGTCCTCAGTGTTTGGTACGGTATGCCATGCATGGTATGTTGCGCCTCATTAGCGAGGGCATTATGATGTGGGTGCATATAAAGGTGGCTGTGATCTCTCCACTGATTACCATTAGGCACATAACTAGGATTTATTCTGCTGTTCTCTCACTGGAGATCTCGTTTGCTGGTTTGATATAGAAACTCACGACCAGCTGCCATTCCTCCTGATATTAGTCTGTCATTTTTTTTATAAGCCTACTCCCCTTCTGTGCTTTCTTATCCTTCTTTTTCGTCCCTTCTAGTAACTCACTTCTTATTCTCGCCTCATTTTCCTCCTCTATCTCTATATCTCTCTTAGGCTACTCTTAGGCAACAAAATATGATTGCACGGTTGGACTTCTCAAATTATACCAGAGCCACCTATTTTCACCCCCTCTTTCAACCCCCTCAAGGCCTGAGGATGATTATACGCACCCAGATAAAGGATGGCACGATCGTACCTTTTAAGGAATTCTCTCAAGGACTCACTTTCTCTTTGCTTGATTGATAGCAGTTCCATCATATCATCTTCTAGAGCTACGACCCCCTAGAAATGCTTTGCAAACTCCTGGCACATTTGCTAGAAACTGCCAATGCTTCCTTTTGGAAGTTTTTGATACCATTCCCGTGCTCGCCCTTCTAGAGTCAAAGGGAATACTCTGCACCTCTGAGCCTGTGTCAATCCCTGCACCGTAGTCATTTCATTGAAACGTTCGATGTGGACCAGGGGATCACTTTTCTCAGTGTACTTAATATCAAGTAACTGGAAATCCCATGGTATTGTAATGTTTATAATCTCACCCGAAAAAGGAGATTCATTGCTAAGCATGATTCTCTAGTTCGATGCTTTGCTGCGTCTTTACATTTCATCGATAAACTGGGTCAACCTTCGAACCTCTACTTCTAGCTTTACAGCCCGGCCAGGATTCTGCAATAATATCCGATCACATTCATGCTCAACATTGTGCAAGCGCTACCTCAACTCCTTTTCCTCGACACTTGCTTTATCTTCGCTAATTCCTGGGCTCAAATTTTTTCGAGGGTGGTTCCTACTACAAAATTGTTTCCACCCGGAGAGGGGTCTCCTTCCAAATGGCTACTTTTGCCTCGTCCTGTTGCTATATAAGGCTCAAAGATATCCTTGTTATCAATTGAGACACCTCTTCCTGTCCTCCTTTGTCCCTCCCTCAATTCATGCCGAATTGATGTAAGGGTTTCTATCTACTTCTCCATCGTTTTCATCCTTTCTTGCAATGCCTTTTCCTTCGCTTCATTCGCAATTTCCTGAAGTGTGGTTGACTCCATTGCTCCGTGATCAGTCCTTTGCGACCCGTTCCCCCATGAACTCATCTTGATGTGGTTTCTTATCGGAGCAACTAAATGACTATAGCTTTTCGTTTAGGTCACCACAGACGGTGCCAAAATGTTGATGTAGAAAATCTGATAATGAGATCTTATATGCAAAAATGCCTCTCTCGTATCCCAAACTACTGGACCCTTTAGCAATTCTGCTCTGCTCATGCTCAAAATAACTACACTGACCTGGTCACTACGTAGCTTAAGTACACTTGCAGCCACAATGCACAGTTAGAGGGCGTTGAGTGTTTTTTCGAAGATAACCCTTTGACACTCAAGCCAGTACTTGGGTTTTTTCTTTTGGAAAAATTCAGGCCACAGATCTCGGCCTTCTTTCCTTTTCATGGAATGAAATATTTTTATTGAAAGAAAAGAATGAAAATTAGAGAAACAAGTAATGTATGAGTTACAGAGAAAGTTTTTCCAACCCCTTTATCTTCATTCTTTCTTGCCTTTATACCTTGCCCAAGGTCTCCAATATGCTTTTCATCCCCTATCTCTTGGGCCCATTACTCATCGTGGGAAATGGGAGCTTAACCGTCCTGCTTAACTACCTTTGCATGGGTATTGTGCCCGTACTTCTCGGTGGTTACCCACGTTTTGGCAAGTGTCGATGACAACAATTCTGCTCTTACCCAGACCAGAATTTCTGATCCATTATGATGAGAATCACTTGCATGGCTCTACCCCATACATGGGCTTGCATGCTGTGGTTTTCCTTTGCTCAATCAACTTTCATTGATTTTTTTGGGGTTTGTTAGCTGAGCGTAAGGCAAATTTTCTAGGCTTATATATTGATAAGTACTGAGATTTAGGAAGCAAGCGAGCATCGTTTAAAAGATTGGAATGTCCTTTATAATTCTGGTTTAGTTTCTTTAGAAAAGGAGCATGAAGCTCTCTTTTTGTTCTTCAGAATTCGTAGTTTGTGTGCTGTTCTTGATAGATTGACGTGACTAGTCTTGTTTCTTTGCCTCGGCCTGAGTTGTTTGTGTTTGTTCAAGATCAAGGACATTGATTGGTCATCAAAAAATCATCCTAGGGTGCTAAAGAACCTGATCTTGCACCAGATTTGCACCAACAGAAGGTTTAGGTGCAGAGAACAGAGGCCAGTAGATTGTAAACGCTCGGGCAAAAAGCTGAACGACTTCAACTATGTAGTACAGAATGCAGTTCAGAGAGTGACAAGGTTAAAAAAAGCAAATATTGTAGTAGGGATGGTGCACAATCATTAAACTTGCCGCCCATAGGCTTTCTTGTTAAGCATCCCTTTGCTCAAAACTATAATTTCCTTTATAACATGCAAACTGTAATACTTCTATGTGCATTCCTTTTAATGTTGTTAGACGGAAAGATTCAGATTCTTGGAAGAAAAATGTCGATAAGGGCAGGAAGCTGTCTATAACAGTAACATCAGCTTGCTTACTTGCCGCCCATAAGCTGATCCATCCCTCAAGAGCCAGGTCGAAAAGTTGAATCAAATAACAGCAAATTCACATCTTAGGTGGCCTCTTCTTTCGGCAAAGTCACAGGTTCAGTTTGATAGCAGGTTCAATAATAATCTCATGCGCACATATCATGATCTAATTTTCGTCATGCTTGTATGCTGGGTTTACTTCTGTCACAGTTCTATGCACTTATCGCAAAGTTTCTCTATTTTGCATGAATACCTTAAATTCAAATAGAATTTGCTTTCTAAATATTCGGAATATGCTCTCATCCTTCATTGTTCTGTTCATGTAAAAATTTCAGACGTTAGACCATATGATTATTTATAGCTGCCTGGCGGATGAATACGTGACCTAAAAAGTGCTTCTCAACAATTTTTGTATTTGCATCCATACAAATCAATTGCATACGACTGCTCAACGGTAACCTTAACGAGTGATTCTCAACAATTTTTGGATTTGCATCTGTATAAATCAATTGCATACAACTGTTCAACATGCTGGTGGTACACCTGATCAATGAGAGCCTGCCATTTTGGTGGGCTGGTGGGATCACCCACTTTAATGCTATGAAACTTGGGGTGGGCAAGATTGGATCCAACCCCGTCAAACTAATTGACCCAATCCAAGCCAACCCAATTTTGGATTGACCTTTTGATTGGATTGAATTGAATAGCAAAATGGAAATTCCGATGCTAATGGATTGGCTTGTGGATCTATATGTGAAAAATCTAATATAAGTCAATCCAACCAATCAGTTTTTATTTTCTTCATTAATTTTTATAAAGAGCTACATGTCAATTTTATATTTAAATTTCCAATAAAAATCTAATTTTCCTTAAAAAAGATAAAACCTAAATATATATAACTATTAAGATACAATAATAAGCCGCAACCAATGCTTGCCTTTGGTATTTAAACTTCAATTGCTTTTTTTACAACCATATGATAATAAATAGTTTGGATTGAATTAGATTTAGCTTTTTATTGATTTGGATAATATTGAATTGCAATGAGTAATTAGATTGGATTGGATCCAAAATATAAAATCTATTAATATACCATAGATTGGACTTGGATTTAAACCATTGTAACACCCCCAATGGAACCCACCGACTTAAAGTAGAAACTTAATAGTCGCACAATTTTTTTTTTAATCCATCTATTATACCTACTCATGCACAAAATCTTTTCTTATCATATTACCAGTGCTTGGCTTGTATCAAAGCGAAGAATACCTCAGAAGTTGTTCAGAATGTGGATTCCATGAATCGAAATTGCGTTCGTGCTCAATCACATTAACCCAATCCTGGAATTTCTTTGATGTTTGCTGTTAACTTCCTGTAAAAATTGATTAAGATCGAGATGATATAATGCCTTACTGAAAAAAAAGAAAGAAACAGTTGATACTTATTTCCGTGAGGAAAAGAAAGAGATGGTTCTGTAGGATTATTACAGTAGCTAGCAATAAATTAATTTTAGAGAAGAAAAAATGCACTTATATGATTGTTCGACAACTCAGCTGGTCACAAATTGAAGACCAGTGAAGCCGCCAAACCATCAAGACTCCACCAAGTTTACTTCAAGACTCCATCAAGAAACAAAATGACGATCTTTGTCACAGCTGCTTGCATTAATTTTCTTGGTGTACAATTTGCTTTTGTCAAGCAACTTGTTGTACTTTTTACAAAGTTTACCAAGTTTATATGGTCGGCCATCATTTTCAACGTATACCGGAAATGCATTCCCCACAAATAATAAGGTCATTCACATGTAATCATAACTTAGTCATCACGTTGTGGGCAGAAACAGTGAAAATAATTAAGAAGGTCACTTTTTAACCGGGACTTGCTTTTGGTTTTGTAATACAATCATACAACAACAGAGCTGCGGAGATAGAAATTGTGGGAAGCAAAAATAAGGTTTGTCAATTAAAAGTGAAGCTGCACATAAAATACAACAGAAAATCAGAACCTTTTAATTTTCTAAATGAAAATCCTCTGCTTTCACCTGAAACAAATATATTTGCCTGAAGCAAGTACTTCATTGGAATTCAATTAAGTAGCTACCTGCCGCAGTACACAAGTTTGTAAGCAGAGGATTAATTTCCATATCCTTTATATATGTTAAAAAAAGGAAAATGTTATGTTTTAATGGCTAATTCACTGCGAAATTAGCCCAATTATTTAATCATTATTTTGCAATATTTTTCAAAAAATAACAAAAACAGTTTAAAAGTTTAATCAAATTTACAATCAAATTTATTTTGTTAAATATTTTTTATTTTATTTTTTATTTGTACGAGCTACCAGATTCAATCGATCAAGATAAAAAAGAACCAAGGAAATAGAAAAGAAATCAAACAGAACCAAGAACCCAGGAACCAACACCAAAGCATGAGCTACCAGATTAGAAGGAAAAATTCGTACGCTTTAGTACTCAAAGCAGATTACATAAAGTTAAATCAGAAGAGGGGATTACAAAGATTACTCTGAAATAAGAGTCACACGATTTGATGAAGAAATGAATGAGAAAAAGATGATACATCAATCGTTGATAAAGATCAACGTTCATTTTCTATTCTGGAAATTTTCAACCTGCCGTCTTGGCCAATTTTGTTTCCTTTCAAACTTAACCACCTGGTCCAAAATAGACCTTCATAAATATTTGAAAATGGTCTTGGCGTATAATTAATTAATTAAGAATTAGTTCTCTAATGCCCGTCAAAATCAAATACAGAAGTATATTTAAAGCTCGAACTAGTCCCCAAAACAGCATACATATCTTCACACTCTCCATCTTGCGGATCTGATTCAGCTTGACTCTTTTACATAAAAACTGCATTAAAAAAAACCTTCAAGCACACAGCTTGTCAACTAGAACCACTCCCAACACCAATCAAGTTAACACAAAACTTGAATTTGGCTATTGGAATCACCTTTGTCAGCATGTCAGCAGTATTGACATCTATGTGGATCTTTGTCACTACCTCATCTTTGATAAATATAGCTTGACATCAATGTGCTTGGTCCTCTTGTGATAGACCTGGTTATTGATGAGTTGAATAGCACTTTCGTTGTCACAAAAGATATCAATGGTTTTTTGTTTCAACCAAGGTTCATTCAACAGGCCTTTAAGCCACATGGACTTCTTCACAGCCTCTGTTACTGTAACAAATTTAGCCTCAATAGATGATAGACTCACTATAGATTGCAGAGTTGCCTTCCAATTGATAAGGCAATCGTCCAGCATGAATAAGTACCCATAAATTGACTTCCTTCTATCCAAGTCTCTAACAAAATCAGAGTCTACATAACCTCTAATTGCACTGACTTCTGGTTTAGATTTCCCATACATCAAACCATGGCCAAAAGTACCTCATAATCCACTTCATAGCACCCGAATGCACCTTTACCAGGATTACCCATGAATCTGCTTACTACACTTACTACATAAGCTATGTCTGCTTTGCTGCAAACCATTGTATACATCAAGCTCCCAACAACTTGTGAGTATGGTATTTCAATCATTTGAAACTTCTGAAATTCTTTTCTTAGAGACATTTCATCAGAGAGCTTAAATTGAGCTCCTTTTGAGTCCATTATTTATAGAGTTGGCATTGTATGACAAGTCCAATTAAATTAAAATTTTATTTATTGAATATCTTGTAATAGGGTTTAATTTTTTAAATCCCTAGTTTAGTGAATTTTCAATTTACTAAGAATATTTGTTTCCCAGTTTAATTAGATATCTAATTTAGTTAGTTAATTGATGACAAGATTCTATAGTTGGTGTGTAGGATTTATTTAGAGTAAAAAGTTGGTTCAAACAAGAAGTTCATTAAATGCTCTAAATATTTCTTAGGAGACAAGCAAGTCAATAATACCAGATTTATTCCTATTCAAATTCATAGAAATTATAAGAGAAAAGAAACTCTTATTTAGAAAGAATCCAAGTCCTTTAAAACTTGTAAATTTTGTGAAATCCTAATCTATATAAAGAAAGATACTTCACAATTGATTTGGCCTACTGCCTCAAGAATTTGAATCTGGCACATAATATTATGTTGATTTATTTTTTTATATTCTTCATTCAAATCTTGTAATGAGACTATTTCTTTTCATCATTGTGGAGAGTCGATGTGAATCTTGGATCACTAGACGTTAAAAAATTGAACAATTGCTATTGATCACTTTGCAAAGTACCTTAAGGATCATGGATCATAAAGGGTAGCAGTTACTCAAGATAAGTAGATTCAATCTAAGGTTCATTAAGCTATATGGTGATAAACTGTAAGTGAAAGTCCTAAGTTTGGTAAATCCATAGGTTATAATATCTTAACTTAGTGACTTGCTTTTCATTTGAGTGTGGCCTTGTGGATATATGATTGATTAATTCGAACCACGTAAAAATCTCCGTGTCATTTAATTTATGAAATTTATTGTATTTAGGAAAATTAATATTTTTTATGCAAATGAGCAGTAAATACAAAGAGAATCTATGAATAGTACCATGATTAGTACTGTGAACAATATTGTAAACATTGTTTTTAGAAAATTAATTCAGTTTATTAATTTTGTGCTTAATATAATTAGATTAATTATATAAGAGATTTTCACTCTATTAAGGAATTTAATTAATTAAGTTGATTAATTAATTAGTTCTAGAGTTTTAAAATTGCCTACATTTACTTGTAATAATCTAAGTTCCTGTCAACTCCCAAAGGTGTCAAAATTGGTTTTGAATTTAGTATCCCAAACCCATCTAACACCTTGTTGATGTATCTTTCTTGGCTTAAAAATAAGGTACCAGTAACCCTACCTCTATATATATCCTTACCAAGAATCCTCTTGGCATTGCTAAGGTCTTTCATCTCAAACTCTCTTTTAAGCAGATTCTTGAGCTTTTCAATATTACCACAACTTTTACTAGCAATGAGCATGTTATTAACATACAACAAAAGATTGATTGCTCCACTTGAGTTTATATCACTATAATAGACATAAGTATCAAAATTACTCCTATGATATCCGTTAGAGAGCATGAACTGATCAAACCTCTTCTATCACTATCTAGGAGACTATTTTAAACCATAAAGAGTCTTGTGCTGAAGACAAGCATGATCTTCCTGTCCCTTTGCTTCAAAACCCTCAGGCTATGGCATCAATATCTTTTCTTTAAGATTTCCATGAAGGACGACAGTCTTCACATCCAATTTTTTCAAGTTCTAAATTAAATAGAGCAACCATTGTGAGAAGGATCCTAATTGTGCTGTGTTTGACCACTGTTTAGAAGATTTCATTAAAATCAATTCCCTTTTTTTGTGTGAATCCCCCTGCCACTAGTCTAGCTTTAAATCTTGAGTCTCCAACACTTGGAATGCTCTCCTTTCTGTATAATATCCATTTATAATTGACAACTTTCTTATTCTCTAGATTAAAAACTAGAGTTCAAGTCTGATTCATTGTCAAAGAATCCATCTCTTCTTTTATTTTCAACCATGGATATAGGTGTAGGATTTGAATCATAGATCTCTAATAAAATGTACTCTTGTGGTTTTTAGGGAATTTTTATGGGTTTAAATATTTGAACCAATGGATTGAGGCTACATTGCTTAGTGGACAAATCTTGAACAAGGCTCAAATTGGCAAGCTTAAATTGAGGATTTTAGAAAGAAAGACAAATATCTACACGACCAATCTTAGCTTGATTTAGGTTTAGAACAAACAAAAAATAAACAAAGTAATGATTATTTACATTTTAATATTTACTTATCTCTTGTATTTCAACAATACTTGACAAAGTGTTTCATATAATTCAATCTAAGAGAAAATTTTGATTTCTTGTTAGAAATTTGCTGGTAGTGCGGGTTTTCTGTTTTCGGCTGGAGATCAAATTTTGTTTTCATAATTGTTTTAAGAGACAATTATTTTTTCCAAAATTTTCATGCATTTGTTGTAGCTTTGTTGTGGAATGGATTGCTTAAATTATTAGCATCTAAGAGTTAAAGCATAAACTATAGTGTTTGGATGTTGAGAAAGTGAAGGAACAAAGAGAAAATATTGAGAGCAGAATGTGATGAAAGATGAATGTATTGTATTCAATATTCACTGATTACAATTGTGTACATACACTTAGATCTAGAATCTTGTACACCTATTATGTATACCAGTTGAATCTAAGCCTTCTAGAAGAAACTTATAACAACCTTTAACTAATTCAGCCGACTCAGCTTACACATCAACATATCTAACAACCTAGCTAGCTCTCTAATTATCTAAGTAAAGGACTATCTTAACAACCCCATTCAAGCTCAAGATTTGGGAACAAAATTAAGCTTGGATCTAAGATAATTAAATTGATCAATAGCTAATGGTTTGGTGAGTATATTTGCTACTTGATTATAACTTAGAACATGAAGAACTTGGAGCTCTTTATGTGCTATATGTTCTCGAACAAAATGCAAGTTAAGTTGAATATGTTTAGTCTTGGAGTGATACTTTAGGTTGCATGCTAATGCTTTTACACTTTTGCTATCACAATTAAGTGTTGGAATATATAGCAGTTTCACTTGCAATTCTTTAAGCAACTAAGTGATCTAGAGTACTTCAGAAATAGTTAAAGCTAAGGCTTTATATTTAGACTCTACTATGCTTCTTGAAACAATGTATTGCTTTTTTGATGCCATGATATTAGATTGATTCTGAAGTAAACATGGTAACCTCCTACTGACTTTCTATCATCCAAATATAATCCCTAATTTGCATATGAAAGGGTTGTAATTATTAGATTTCCTGTGCTGTAAAATTGTAACCCCTAGTTGGCTGTGTACTAAAAATATTTCAAGACTCATTTGTAAGCTTGCCAATGAAATACAGAAAGTGCAACAAGAAATTGCCCACACTTATTGATAAAAAAATGATATTTTAAGTCTTGGCAAGGTTACATATTGCAAAGAGTCAACCATGCTTATGTATAGGGTAGGATTCTCAAAAGCAACACCTTAACTAATTTTTCAAAATGAACTCTAAGGAGTTTGACAGTCTTTACTTTCCATCATTTTTGTGTTTTTGAGTAAGTCTCCAATATACTTTGTCTGAGAGAGATGGAATCCCTTATGAGAAGGTGTAACCTCAAGGCCAAGAAAGAGTTGAATTCTCCAAGATTTTTCAACGTTTATTTTGACCCCAGCTATTGAATAACTCTCTTAACAAGTTTAATGTTTTAACCAATGACCAACATATCATCGACATATATGAGAACCAAAACCAAATCCTTTTCCACCTGTTCAATAAATCGTGAAGTGTCTAATTTGGAAGCTTGAAACTCCACTTTAATAGAGAGTTTTTTAGCCTATGATACTAAGCCCTTGGCGATTATTTAAGTCCATAAAGGGCTTTTTTAAGTTTGCACACATGAGAAGGATATTGAGTATAAAGAAATCCCTTTGATTGAGTCATATACACATCTTTACTATGAATGCCATTTTGAAATGCATTATTAGCATCAAGTTGTCTAATGAACCAGTGATGCATGACTATTAGACTTAAAATGACTCTAATTGTGCACAACTTAACTACTAGATTAAATGTTTCAAAGAGATCCACACTTAGAATCTAGTGAAAAGCTTTTGCAATAAATCTAGCTTTGTATTTTGAAATGCTGCCATCAGGATTGTATTTGACTTTAAACACCCATTTATTGCCAACAACCTTTTGTGCAGTTTCTTTAGGAATTAAAACCCAATTATCATTGCCTTGTAAAGCATCAAACTCTACCTACATTGCTTGTCTTCATTTAAGATCATGTAAAACCAATTTGACAGAGGCTAGTCCAAGTTCTTGAGAAATAGGTAGATATAATTTAGGCTTGAATAGACCAGCTTTAAATCTTGTGACCATTGGATGAGCATTTTGAACAGGTTGGGGTAATTGCTTTGATGGAGAATGATGGGATGTTAGAGAAGATGTATTTGAGAAGTGTTGTATAAGTGATGTATTTGTAAGGTTATGAGCAAAAAGTAAGTGTACGGCATTTGAATCAAAACTTGCACTTGAAACAGAAGTATTCATAGAGGGACACACAGTGTCGTTGCCTTGAATGACTGATATATTAGGAAAAATAATAAAAAGATTACAAGATTATAAAGTTGTAGATGGAGAGTGATCAAACTTGAGAGAACGAAAAAGTTGATTGAATAGGAACTTAGATTCATTAAATTGTGCATGCCTTGCAGTATAGGTGATGGGTATTGAAGCCAGCAAATATAAAAATCTACTCTAAACAAGATTGTGTATATTGATTGAGCAGGGTCGTATCCACAGAGACTGGTAATTATTAAATCCTTTTTAAAATGAAAACGTAAATTGGGGGATTGTTGAAAATAATGAAAATCAATTTAAATTAATAAGAATGCAATTTAAAAGTGTAATTCAAAATGAGAAAACTCTGGTTGAAGGACTTAACTCAGCTTTGATTCGATTACTGATCATTGATACAACTATAAATCATTACTGCTTATGAATAGACTGGTTATAGCTACTGAGACACTATAATAGCCAATCTCTCCTTAATTAGTCGATAACCAAAGTACAACCATTGGTTATTTCCTTAATCAATAGACAACCCTAGATACAATCATAGGATTTAATCAATTGACAGCCTGAAAATTAGAGAGACCCAAATCCTAATTAACAAACGCATACGATGGTTCATTTAAATTAGATTATTTATTCCCATAACACAACACACTGCTATGTTATTTGCCACAAATATCAAAATCTTCATACGATGAATCTTGCAATTGACAGTAGATTAAATTGATAATTAAATAGTGGGCAATTATCTAATTAACAAAGATAGTCATGACAATAATTCAGAGAATAAATAAATACCCTGAAAGCAATAAAATAATTAAAGCATAAGAACGATCTCACAGTAATGGTGAATCAAAGCTTCATTAACCTTCAACCAGAAAAATGAGTTTAGTTCCTCATGGAGAAAAAAAGAAAACCCTAAAAAAGATAAAAATAATTAATAATCCAATTCTAATTCTCATCCCCCTAATCCTTCTTTATCTCCCCTTTTTATAGTTTTCTTAAAAAGGATAAAGATAAAAATATCTAAAATATTATCTCAAATTACAAGAGTAATGAAAAGATAAAACACGTTAAAATAAAAATGTTAAGTCCGCAATTGATAGCACGCGCCCACGCCTTATCAACAAACTTCTTCTGAAATCGACTGTCACGCGCCCACGTCTTATCAACAGACTTCTTCTGAAATTGAGAAGTCAATTTATCCTCAAACATCATCTTGTAGCTCAATTAAGCACTAATCAATAGAATTGCACCTACAAAAATAAAACACAAGTAAATCACAACTATTAAGTGCAAAACATTGATATAAAAGGAAGTAAACAATGCAAAACTAGTGCATGAAATGCACTATAACAATAGGTTTTTCAAATAGAAGTTAAGCATGTTTAATCTTTATAAATTGGACTATAACTTATCATCAGGAACTATTGTGAATGAAAGTTGAATTCGTGTTTATTTTAAGGTTTAAGTAAAGGAAAACATGAGCAGTCAAATGTTTTAAGGAACTGGTAACTTGGAATTTTGCCATTGAGTTTTTCAAAAAATGATATATTGTTTAAAATAGGTGGTAACAACCTATTGCTAAGGAATGATGGAGTATGGAAAGCTTCCTACTAGAAGGAAAGAGGCATTTGTGCTTGTGCAAGTAAGGTTTGCCCAATTTCTACAACATGACTATATTTTTTTTCCTACTATTCCATTTTGATGGCGATATCAAGGCAACTATATGTGAAAAGTATGCATTTTTTCTAAAGATAGGTTTCAAAGTTTTTATATTCAACCCTCCAATCTGATTGAAGTGCTTTGAAAGGAAGATCAAACTGTTTTTCAACCAAGCTTTGAAATTTTGGAAAGTTTCAAAGTTTTTAGACTTGAGGGTTAAAAGAAATAACGAACAGTATGGTCATCCACAAAACTTATATAGTATTTATAACCATGCAAATAAGATGACATGGAAGCTGGTCCCCAAAGGTCAGTAGGAACAAGTTCTAAAGGTGTTGATGTAATTTTCCCACAGAATAAAAAGAAACTTGATGTAATTTTCTGCATTGATAGACATCACAAAAATCTGGCAATGTTACAGAAAAATCAAGAGATAAATGAGGCAAGATACACTTTAGAACATTCTAACTTGAATGACCAAATCTTTGATGTAACAAAGTACCAGAAACAATTGATTGAGTAATGTTTACATGACATTGAGCATTAAAAATATCAGAAACATGCTTAGGATAGGGTTAATTATTAGTAATATCTGAATTATTGAAAACAAAAGACATTGAACTAGGGGTAGAGGCTAGACAACATGAACTAAATAGAAAGTCATTCTTTGATAGCAACTGATATAATCCACCTCCAGCAATCCCTTAAGGCAAATGCACAACCTTCTTCTTGTCTTTAATTAAACAAAGATTGACAAAAAATATAATGGTTATGTTATTGTTTGCTAATAGTTTAGAAATACCTATAAGATTTTTTGTTATGGCTACTACACACAATATCTCATTTAGATGCAGCAGAGAATTGCAGGATCTATTGAAACATGTATATCCTATGTGTGAAATTTTCAATCCTTCTCCGTTACCAACATGCAACAGTTGATTACTTAAGTATTCCGTGGCATGTTTCAAGTTTTAAAGATTATTGGTGAGATGATGAATGGCATTACTGTCTAAGTACCATCGCTGATCAGCCGTTCCACCTTCAAATATTGTGAGTGGACAACCCTTGGAGTTGAGGTTTGATAAAGGTCCTAGCTTGGTGGTGGATAAGAGGGAACAAATTCTTTTTTGTATTTATTTCTACACTCAGCAGTTGTATATTTTGGCTTAATGCAGATTTAATAGATTACAGCAGAAACAGAAGAGTTAAGCAAACCTTTCCCATTGTTAAAAATAACATGTTTACCAAAACCTCCATTCTTATTACTAGAACGATTATAACCTCCTCTGCCCTGAAAAGGTCCTAACATTCCAATATTCCAAGTCATTCTGTTATTCCAGTATCCACCATTGGTCCAATTATCTCTTCCTTGTCCAGAAAAACCTCTGCCACATCCACCTCTGCCTGTGCTATTACCTAGCCAATTAGCCTTTTTGCTCCAGTTACGTTGATAAGGATTATCTTGGCCGCTGGGTTTCTTATATTAGGTCTAGCCTGAGCTATAATAGTTGCATAGTTCAGCTTAGCTTCTTTATTAACGCTCAGCTGATAGCTGATTACTTTCAATCCTTGCTTCATGAGCTAAAAGTATAGAGTATGTTTCATGAGTTAAAAGCATAGAGTATGGTTCATTAACAAACATCCTTATCATATTAGCTTCAATATACACAACAACAAGGTAGTATGGCTGACCTAAAGCAGAAATCAAATAAGTGATCAAGTTTAGATTGCTCACAAGACTTCTAACTAAAGCAAGTTCGTCTGTAACAGCTCTAAGTTTGTCAAAATATCCAATCATGGTCATGGATCCTTTTTTAAGATTATTCAACATCATTTTTAGATGTACTTTCTTAGCCATAGTTTTAAATCCAAATTGTTCCTCAAGATTTTTCCAAAGTTCATAAGAAGGTTAGAGTTTACCACAAGGCTAAGTATCTCAACACAGATTGATTTGTGTTGAGATTTGTACTTGATAAAGCCATGACACTTCAGGTTCTAGATCTGATACCAAGTTAAAGCATAAACTGTAGTGTTTGGAAGATGAGAAAGTGAACAAAACAGAGAAAATATTGAGAGCAAAATGTGATGAATGATGAATGTATCGTATTCAATATTCACTGATTACATTATATATATATATATATATATATACTAAGATCTAGAATCTTGTACACGCATTATATATGCTAGCTAAATCTAAGCTTTCTAAAAGAAACTTTTAACAACCTTTAACTAATTGAGCTAACTCAGCTTACACATCAGGATATCTAACAAACTAGCTAGCTCTCTAATTATCTAAATAAAGACTATCTTAACACCAGGGGGTTTCTTCATATGTTCCTTCTCCTCTCTCTCATTGGAAATATGATGTGTTCTTAAGCTTCGGAGGAGAAGAAACCTGCAAAAATTTCACAGACCATTGTTTGCTACTTTGGATTTCAAAAAAAAAAGGGAATCATTTTATTCAGCAATGGCAAAGAACGTGACACAGGAAAATCTATTTCACCAAGACTGAAGAATCAAGAATTTCAGTTATTATATTTTCTCAAGAAACTATGCTTGCTCGACTTTGTGCTTGGGTGATCCTGTTCCGATCGTTGAATGCAAGAATAGAAGTGATCATCAACAAATGATGCTTCCAATTTTCTATGAGGAGGAGCCAACTGTGATAAGGAAACAAACAAGAAGTTTTCGAGACACTTTTTCTAAACGCGAAGAAGCTTTCAGAATGAATATAGAAAAGATGCAAAAGTGGAGAGACACTTCACGAGGTGGCTAATATCTCTGGCAGGGAATTGAAGGACAGATAACCATTCTTATTCTCAAACATTGATTTTCTAAGACTAAGATTACTTAGGTTTGTCCTACATGAGTCATAGCTAACGAGCAGATTTTAAGATTCCTTCACTATCAATACGTATTGTTTTGATTCTATATGTTTAAAGAGTCACTGAGGCAGTTATTTTCATCTTGTCAGTGACTTGTAAGCATGTCATGAACAAAATTTTACCACGAACATGGTGCAAACTTTGTTTATTTAATTAACAGTTATTCCACCTCCTAAAATTTTTTTAAATTTTAGGAGGTGGGATAACTGTTAATTATTTAATTAACTTGTTATTCCAACAACAAAATTTTTTTAAAAAATTTTCCAAATAAAAGTATACATGAAAAGATTTGATTATGTGTTGTTGCATGAATGATGTGTTAGAACAAAGGAATTCCAGAATTTCTTGAGTTTTTTAGACAGAAAACAGAGTCAGGCCATACAATGAATGTCTGAAGAAATCAAGAAATTATCGTTATCAGATGTAATTGGAAAAATATCATCAGAATTGTTATAAGGATGCTGTGCTTTAGTCAAGATTATTTCTTCCACTAGGGTCGCAATTATCAATAACGTTGTTAATTCTTGAACCAGTTGAAAACAATTAATTCTTTTCATTTATCTCCTTGCAATCTTTCTTTTAGTTTTAGATTTTAGAGTAACGCAGCTTCATACATTGATGAAATATAAATAGTGAATGAAAATAAAGAAATAGTTATACTGGAGGTTTCATTATTTCTGTGCATTGTGGTGTTACATTCCTCTGCACTCAAATTTCAATTTTTATCTAATATCAAAATAAGCAATGGGTGTATTTAAAATACCAATCATACTTTGTGAAGAAATTCAAGGACTGCTCTCATAATTTTGGAGGGATTCCAATTCATCTTCTAAGGGCATGCATGGGATTTCATGGCAAAAGTTGTGTAAGCTCATTCAACAGAGAACTCATTGCCAAACAATGTTGGCGCCTTATTTCTTTACCCAATTCTTTGTTCTCAAGAGTTGTTAAGGCTCAATATCGTACCAAGGGCAGCTTCATGGAAAGCAAAACATGCCACAGCTTCTATTTTATTTGGCGAAGAATTAGAAATGACAAAAGCAAGTCTGTTTATCCCCGGAAATGGTGGTTTCCGACCAAGTACATTCAAGCCTTTCTCACCTCGGTTGCCGCCTTCTCAGTTAATTGATGAAAATGGCAGGTGGAAAGATGACTTAATTCTAAGTGTTGAGTTGTGTGCCACATTGTCCCTCCACCCACTAGACAAGTCCTCTTAGTCCCAGCCCCTAATGCGCCATACTTCGTGCTTCTTGAAAATCCCTTTGCCTAAAAGACCCCTTGAAGATCAACTCTTATGGTGTTATTAACTATTGCATTCATTAGGAATGAAAAGGGAGAAATCATATATGCTTCCATTGACTTTGCACCTGGTGTACTTTGCACTTCTTCAAGCTTCCTGTTCTTCCAATTGTTGCTCAATTCTTCACTACTTACAACAAGATCTGCATCTAGTTCGTGTATTAAATTTTGCACATATTAAGTATAGTTAATTAACATTAATATTAGGTTTAACGTCTCCAAACTTATCAGTAAGTATACAATTTTAAATTTCAGTTTTTGTTCTTTTTGTCTGTTATATTAATAGAGGTCCCAGTCAAAACTAGCTGGATTGACAAAATAAATTGCTTGTTCTTCTTTGGGTGAGAACTACCACAAATATAGTTTTTGAACTGAGAATCTGCCCCTCTTATTATTGAAAAAGAGCTAATTTATAGTCTAATACAAAACTAATTTCCTTGTTGTAGCCGTGAAACAAGGCTTGAACAAAGCTAGCTAAATCAAGTTGTTAACATCTCAACAACCTGACTATTATTCCAAAATATATACCAAAACAATACTTGCATGAAAGATAAGCAACGACTAATTTGAAGAAATCAGCTCCAGATCATCATCTCAAATGTTGCATGGCTAATGACGTGCCCTGCATGGCTAATGACGTGCCCTGCTTGGCTAATGACGTGCCCATGCATATTCCATGTACTTGCTGTTGGGTTTGGCTATACGACTAGTCCTGCATAGCTTCTTATCATTACTCCCCCATGGAAGAGGACCCTTGTCCTCAAGGGTCAGCGAAGGAAACCGTTGCTTAATGACAGTAGTATCTTCCCAAGTGGCCTCTTCCATTGGTAGTTTGTTCCACTGAATCAAACTTTGCTCAATAATATTACCATCTCTTTTAAGCCACCTAGTGTCTAGAACTGATTTAGGTTCTAAAACCAACACACCTTCATCATCTATAGGAGGTAACTCCGTGCTACTCACTGTCAAATCTCTCACTGCTTTCTTTAGTAATGAAACATGAAATGTAGAATGAACCTTGGCACCTTCTGGAAACTTGAGCTTATAAGCGACAGGCCCCACTTTTTTAATTATTTGATATGGTCCAAAATACCTGTTGCTTAATTTTTATGTGCACGCTTGAAAACTGAAGATTGCCTGTACGGATGCAAGCGCAAGTACACCATGTCTCCTTCTTTGAATTCGACATCCCTCCTTTTCTTATCTGCTGTCTGTTTCATACGATTAGCTGCTGCAGCAAGGTTGGATTTTAGTTGCCGCAATAACCCATCTTTGGTTTGTAAGGCTTGATCGACTTCATGAACCGGCGAAGACCCAATCAAATATACGATGACAGAAGGAGGAGGCCGACCATAGAGAGCTTGAAAAGGGGTCATTCATGTGGATACATGAAAAGTGGTATTGTACCAAAACTCGGCCCATGGCAGATACATGTTCCACTTGCGAGGCAACTGGTGCACAAAACAACGTACATATTGTTCCAGACATCTATTAACAACTTCCGTTTGGCCGTTCGTTTGCGGATGATAGGCTGAACTCATTTTCAATTGCGTGCCTGATAGTGTAAAAAACTCATTCCAAAATTTGCTAATAAATAATGGATCTCGATCACTTACAATACTTTTGGGCATGCCTTATAGTTTTACCACTCTGTCAACAAATCTTTCAGCAACAGATTTAGCAGTAAATGGGTGAGACAAGGAAAGAAAGTGTGCGTATTTGCTGAGCCTATTGACTATCACAAATATTATATCTCTTCCTTGTGAATTAGGCAGCCCTTCAATAAAATCTAAGGAAATATCCTCCTACACTTGGCAATGAACAGGCAGCGGTTGAAGAAGCCCTGCTGGTTCCAGCGTTTCACTCTTAGTCTTCTGGCAAACAACACACTTACATAATCCTGAACGGATGGGAACATTGAGGGCCAATAAAATTGCTGTGCCAGGCGTTTGTAAGTGCGAAGGACTCCATAATGCCTTTCTATTTTCGTAGTATGGGCCTCAAATAATAATAAGTCAAGCATCTTTCTCAGAACTACTACCCTTCTTTTGAAAAATATGAGTCCGTTTTTCACTGCGTAAGGGCTGTCAGGTTGAGTCTCAGCTTGCTGTGCTATCTTCTTTAGATAATCATCTTCACGCATAGCCTTTTTAATTTCTCCCCATAGTGACACCTGCGGTACAAAAAGATGATTAAGAGTTGGGCTGTCAGTTCTCCTAGAGAGTGCATCGGCAACAGTATTTTCCTTGCCAAGATGGTATCGGATTTTGTAATCGTAACCCATAGTTTGATCATCCATTGCTGTTGATCGGGAGTTGCTATCTTCTGCTCCAAGAGATATTTTAAGCTTTTCTGATCTGTTTGTAACACAAATCACTGCCCCAATAGATAAGGCCTCCATAATCGCACCGCCTCTACCATTGCCAACATCTTTTTCGCATATATCGACCAAGTCTTTTTTATTATACCCAACGCTCGACTCATGTAAACTATTGGTTTGCCATTTTGCTGTAGTACTGCTCCAATGCCATCACTTGACGCATCAGTTTCAATAACAAAAACATCGTTAAAATTAAGCATAGAAAGTACTGGAGTTTGAGTCATGGCGCGTTTCAATTGCTTAAACGCTGTTGCAGCTTCAGTATTCCACCTGAATTGGCCTTTCTTAAGCAGATTAGTCAGGGGTCAGGCTAACAGGCCATACCCACAAACAAACTTGTGATAATACCCGTTAGGCCTAAAAATCCCCTTAGCTCCGTAATATTTTATGGCGTTGGCCATGACACCATTGCTGCAATTTTCCGTTCATCCATCTTCACCCCACGGCAAGTGACGATATGTCTCAAATATTCAAGTTCCTGCTGGCTAAAATTGCACTTGCTAGCCTTGACAAAAACTTACTGCTGTTTAAGAATTGCCTAGGCCTGTCTAACATGTTTTAGATGACATTCCCACGTGGGACTATAAATCAAGATGTCGTAAAAAAATACCAATATAAATTTCTGAAGATGGGGTCGACAAATACCATTCATAATTGCTTGAAAAGTAGAGAGAGCGTTGCATAAGCCAAACGGCAGTACCAGATATTCATAATGGCCATTGTGTGTGCGAAAGGCCGTCTTATGTATATCTGATGAGTTTATCCGTACCTGATAGTAGCCGGCTCTGAGGTCTAGTTTGGTGAAGTATGCTGCGCCGTGCAATTCATCTAACATGTCTTCTACTGTTGGTATTGGAAATCTGTCTTTTACTGTAACCCCGTTAAGTGCTCTGTAGTCAGTATAAAACCTCCAACTGCCATCTTTTTTCTTAACTAGGAGTACCGGTGATGAAAAGGGGCTAGTGCTTGGTCGAATAAGTCTGAAAGACAACATTTTGTTCACTTGTTTCTCAATCTTCGCTTTCTGGAAATAAGCGTAGCGATAGGGCCTCACATTAATTCGTTCTGCTCCTTCTTTAAGAGTGATTCGGTGGTCGATTTCCCGTGGTTGTGGGAGTTGTTTGGGCTCCAGGAACAGCTTAGAATATTCTTCTAGCAAGCTTCTCATGCTGGCTGGTGCTACTGCATATGATTCCTTGGTGTTTAAATTGAGACATATAGCAAACACATTTTGCCCTTATTTCATATCTTTGGTGACTTCAAATAATGTTGTAGCTTGAATTGTTTGTGGATCCAGCCCTTACAAGCTCTGCTTAGCATTATCCCAATCGAAATCCATTGTTAATTGTTTCGAATTGCAAACCACCGACCCTAAGCTTTCAAGCCATTGGATACCAAGCACCATGTCGAGTCCTGTAATCGGCAATGAGTAGAGAGTGAGTTCAAAAGGGATGTCCTGGATTAAAACACGTACCTTGTCACGTTTTCCTTGGCAAATAACTTTTTCTCCATTGGCCACTTTGACTGGAAACGCTGATGTCAGTTGAACTAGGAGCTCAAGCATATTAGCCAAACGCGAGTTGATAAAATTGTGCGTTGAGCCGTTGTCCACTTGTACAAAATCTCGTATGGCCCAATCTTAGCTTTCTTTGGCATGGTCTTAGGAGCGGCCCAGCCTGTCAAAGCATAGAATGTTATTTTAGGTTTGTCATGCTCCTCTGTCTCATACTCCTGTTGCATTATTTCTGTGTACTCTTCGTTATCATCTGCTTCTAAGATTAACAACTGCGCCTTTGTGCACTTATGACCTGCAGAGAATTTTTCATTACAGTTAAAACATAATCCTTGTGACCTGCATTTTTGCATCTCTTCCTAAGAAAGTCTCTTGAAGGGTACTGTTGGTGAAGCACGTTGGTTGGTGACTTGTGCCGTTGGTGAACGATTGAAGATTGGTGATCTCAATAGTCTTCTTTGTCAGGTCAGTTGCTCCTCCCTCATTCTTGCCAAGTTGATTGCTTCCTTAAGAGTCCTCGGTCGAAACAGTAGAATTTCTTCAGATATATCTGGTGTAAGCCCTCCCATGAATGTCCCAACAAGTGCCTTCTACGTCCAGCCTTGAACATGATTTCTGAGTCGTTCAAATTCCTTCTGGTAGTCACGGAGAGTACCGGTTTGTTTAACGCGTGAAAGAGCCTCGTCGAAGTCTTCACAGTCTGTTGGTTCCAAACCTTGCCCATAACTCCTCCACAAACACCTCCCAAGTCACGACTTTGCCTTCATCTTTATAAGACCTTCGAAGCCATTGCCACCACTAATTTGCTTCCCCCTCCAAGTGGAATGACGCTAGAACTACTTTTTGATCATCTGTTGATTCCTGGTATTTGAAGAATTGACTTGCATGATTGAACCATTAGGTGGGGTCATCGCCGGAATAGAGAGGGAATTCCAGTTTTGCTATCTTGGATTGGAATTGTTGAGGCCCTCCTGTACTGACCTCTCGGCCAAGTCGTGAAGATGCAGTAGTGTTGTTGATACTTGGCGACTCTCTTGAAGTGTTTATTAAGTCCGCAAGCTTGCTTAATGTTGCCTCAATATGTGCCAATTTGTCTTTGATTGCCAACTCCATCCGTTGCATCTTGTCTTGTATTTCCCCGACCTCTGCTTCTACTCGCTCGATACGCTCTTTGTTGGTTGCCATCCTAACTTGGCTCTGATACCACTAATAGATATCCCAGTCAAAACTAGCTAGATTGACAAAATAAATTGCTTGTTCTTCTTTGGGTGAGAACTACCACAAATATAGTTTTTGAACTGAGAATCTGCCCCTCTTATTATTGAAAAAGAGCTTATTTATAGTCTAATACAAAACTAATTTCCTTGTTGTAGCCGTGAAACAAGGCTTGAACAAAGCTAGCTAAATCAAGTTGTTAACAACATCTCAATATCCTGACTATTATTCCAAAATAAATACCAAAACAAATACTTGCATGAAAGATAAGCAACGACTAATTTGAAGAAATCATCTCCAGATCATCATCTCAAACGTTGCATGGCTAATGGCGTGCCCATGCATATTCCATGTACTTGCTGTTGGGTTTGGCTATACGACTAGTCTTGCGTAGCTTCTTATTATATATCTACTCATGCGAACTTTTATTTTAAATTACTAGAAAATGCTCTGCTTGAATCAGAAGCAAAGAATATCCCCAAAGTTGCTTTCGTGCTCAATCAGATTTACCCCTTACTGGAATTTCTCTGAGGTTTATTAATGAATTGTAGTTAAATCCAATGCCCGCTGACAGAAACAAGCCGTTGCGTCGTATTTGAAAGAGCAAAAGGAATGGATGGCCAGTGAGAAAAAATGCAGCTCAAGCCGTACGTTGTCTTATTTTTATTTTATATTTTATTTATTATTATTATTATTTCTTTTTTTTTTTTGGTACAAGAGGAATAATTAGCAAAGGCTAAGGAAGAACAGATCGGGTGTACGACACCCCATACATGTCATGCTGCAACCAGTAATTTAAGCCAACAGGGGGCGAATCCTGCACATGAAGGCCTAAGGGGGTAGATGAAGCCAAATTCGCAAGGAAGTCAGCCAAGTGATTCGCCTCTCTACAGACATGGTGGATGCTACAATTCCAATCATGATTCAGAATCTCTTTGATGGCATGCAGAAGGGAAGCAGAATCATTAGGGGCAACAATTTTGTTTGACACAAGCTGGATCACACATAAGCTATCAACTTCTACTACCAGATTTCTTATCCCAGTTCTCCAAGCGAGAAGTAAACCTTGATACAAGCCCCAAAGCTCAGCAAGGGTAACAGAGCACATCCCTATATTCATGCAAAATCCACTGCACCACGGACCCTGATCGTCTCTGATCAATCCACCAGCTCCTGCCATTCCAGAGCTTTTGCAAGATCTATCCGTGTTTAATTTTAAAGAAGGTGGTACAGAGGAAACCCAGCTAATCTGCTTGTCAAGTCGATTTGCTCTGGCTGGTTTGAGTGCTAAGTAAATCCGCTGAATTTCCTCAACGCGAATAGAAATGTCTTGGATAATATTTTGATAGCAACTTGTGGAATTAGAAAAAAGCATCGTATTTCTTCAATTCCATAATTGCCATAGCATGATCCCAAAAGTACATGGCCAGTTATTATTAATAGTAAAACTCCAATAATCTTTGAGATTGCAGTGAATCCAATTATGCAGATCCAAAGAGAAGATGCTGGCTATGTTCTCCTTGGGGATTGACGATCTCCAAATTCTAGTTGCCAGTGAGCAGTCCCTTAACACATCAAGGGTATTTTCTAGATGATACCCACAGATATCACAATTTGAATTTATCGGAATATGTCGTATTTTTCTTGTTTCTTTTTCTTTTTTCGTTTGTTGAGTTCATTGTTAAAGAAGAGAAAGGAAAATTTGAAGATTTGAATTTTATGAATTCTCATGGGTTGAGAATTAAAGAAAGAGAAAAAACAAAAGACGGGCCCAAAAAAAAAAATCTTCTGTTTTGATTGGAGAATTATCTATTCTTGTACCCTTACCTCCACTCCGCGCGCGCGCATACATATACATGGTACATATTTAACTGAATGCCATTAATTCTACTACAAGTATAACTTTATTTTTATACTATATTAAATAATAAAGCAGTGTCATTCAAAATTATATAGCAATATCACTTCAGGCTGATATGGGATTTTGCGTGTTGAGATTCTAATTTGCATAGAATTCAGTTGAATAGCACTAGCACTGCAACAACGGTTCCTTGTTTGTTTGATTATACTTATCTATTTAGTTATTTATTGTTTGTTTGTGTTAAATTATTTGAATTAGTATTATATGAAATAAGCATAATTCTTTTATTTATTTAAAATAAATTATTAAAGAATATCATCTTTATCATATAATGTATTTTTATAAAACATAAACACTTCATGTCTCCCTATGATTAAAACTGTTTAATCTAATAAACGTATAAAAATAAAGAATTCTAAGGTTTTTTTTTATGCACGTTTGAAAATTTTTTTGAGATAATTATCATTCTCTAATCCATGTTCTCTAATCTTATGTGTTTGATGATGAATGTATGCATTATTCTTTTTATCATGAATGACTAGTTAGGCATTATGAGGTATGAGCACTGTAATTTGATTACTGTTTTCTCTTTATTTTTGATTCAATTTCTGCACGAAAGTTTTCATAAAATTAAACTAGACATCCTAATGTTTTCAATGATGTATTTTGTGCAAAGAGATTTCAAGTAACCAATTTGTTGTGAATTTTCGAAGTTAGAACAGTGGTGCTGGAAAATTCCGATTTTCAATAACATGTCTGACTTTGGTGATTTTTCTGACTATCCAAATGCTCTCTGAAAATTATGTTGATTTTTATATCTATCTTCATTATGTCTACTTACAGTATGTTTAATTTCGTAATTTTTGGTTGAGTATAAAAATTATTACAAATTGTTATGTTGGGCTGCTGCAATTCTAGAAACTGCTTTCCAGAATTACAATGGCTGATGGTAAAATTATTTTAGGCTGGTAAAAGGTTTTAGAATGACCTATAAAAATTATATTCAGATATTATTATGAGTCCTCTATGATTTAAAGTTTGTTTGACTGATTTTCATTAAGTTAACATTAGTTGATGAATTTTTGAATGTGCAAAACACAAACTTGAAAGTTTTTTGATAGGTTTGCGGGTCTCTTAATATAAAATCGTTTAAAATAGTTTTACATCTTCAAAAATTCTAGAAATTTGATATATTGTTTCTTGATGTTTATACTGTTGTAAAATCAAGTGATCTAATTTTTATGACTTTTATTAAATATTTTATAAATTTTCTAATTCAACAGCCTCTGTTTTTACCACTGCTAGATAGTGTGGTTATGTACATATAAAATTCTTTTTGCATTATGTTTCTGACTTTTATTCATTTTTTAAAAATTTTTATATGAATTGCTACACATGTTTATGGTTTCCTTTATTTGATTTTACAATTTTCTAACAAATGATTAGTTGGTAAAATCAGCTTGTATAGGATAGTCAAGTTTAGATTAGTTTTGATAGTTTAGTGATTATGATTAGGCTTGATTATATTGGTTTTATATCAAGGTCAAAATGGATAATAATATTGATAAGCATGTGTCCTAATGTTTCAGGACGAGAGTAAGCTCGTGGTTGAGGTTATCGTTCTTTTTATTGCTGAGGATCGAGATAAATAGATTCATGCATAATACATGTATTTCACTATTAAATTACCTTTAATTTGAGATATGTATTATGTTAAATGAAAAGTATATGAAACTGATTTGCTTTAGTATTATAATATTTTGTTAAATAAAATCATTCTTTAAAATTATTTATAATAAACCTTTATTTATTAAAAACTTGTTTTGTAAATTGTCTTAAAAATGAAAACTTTATTAAATTATTTTAAGTCAAATACTTTGAAATAATTATTAATTATTTAAGTGTAAATTACTGAAGTTTACAAATGATTAAAAAGTTTAAAGATGATTTTAAATAATTTTGGCTCATTGTCCGTAGTGATCTTATGTTATGTTATGGAAGGCTAATCGGATTATGTGCTCATATTGTGTTAATGTTAATGATTCTCGTGGGGTTATATCGCCGGCTCATCGAGTCTACAGGTGATACTATGTGATATGAGCTAATTATGTTTTATGTGTTTAAAAAGCTAATTATATTTTATGTGTTTCAAATGTTATTATTATGTTTAAAGGATTTAAATGAATTTATGATGTTTTGATTTATTTTTGATAAATGATGATTTACAAAGGTAATTTCCCTTATCATTATTATGTATATCTAAGAAATTTAAACAATTATATTTTAATGGTTTTTCAGTATTGTGCATGAATTTACTAACTAAGTTGACTGCTCACCCCTTATTATCACATTTTTTCAGATAGAGTTAGATAATGTGAGCTCAGGGTCTTAAGAGAAAGAATAAGAGCTCGGTTTTTTTTGAAAATTAATGTTACATTAATAATCTATGAATAATTTAGTTTCTTATGGGATGATATTTATTTGAGGATTTATTATTTCATTACTTATTATCTTTTGGAGGTTTAGAACATTTATTGTTAGACATTATTTTGATAATTTTACAGATAAAAGTGATGAAATACAGTTTCACTTCAATTTCACTTTAGTACCTTGTTAGTGGAATTGGGGTGTTACAAGCACCTTATGAAATTGTTGTTGTTTTTTTGGTGTGCAATTAAATTTAATCAATTTTAATTATGAGAAAAAGCTTCAAATTAAATAAAATATGCAAATTAAATTAATTTACAGAGGAATTAATAAAGTTAATTTTTTGGGAATTTTTAGATTCAGGGTGTAAAATTAGGGGTCGGCAAAATCGGGTTTGAGTTAGGTTCGAATCAACCCGTTCGGGTTTTAGGTTAGTCGAGTTGGATAAAAATTCATTCAAACTCAACCCGAACCTATAACCTGACCCGATTCGATCCGAATATAATTTAGATCAGGTTGAGTTTGGATCAGATCAGATTCGGATTATATTCAGATTGGATCGGATTTGAGTTTCTCGTGTTAATTCGGGTTGGATGAAATCAGATTCAGGTCAATTCGGGTTGATGCAATTTTGAGTTGTTTTTTTCTTTTCTTGGGCTTTTTAGATTGTTTTTTCAACTGTTTTCCTTAATTACAATCATTTTTTACCAATTTTCAACCAACCAAAGAAAAAGTTACCATAAAACCGAATTCAAATGAATGAAAATTAAAATTAACATAAAGTCTAAACTTAATAAAAATTAAAATTAACACAAAGTTTAAACTTAATAATCTACAATCTCCATCCAAAGCTCAATGTCCAAACATTAATCTTTAAAGTTTAAAACACAAAGTCACAAAGCCACAAAATTTGAACATAATTAAGTCCAGGCGGGCCCACCCTTTTGTTATTATTTTCTTTCTCCAGAAAGTATACCTCATACGGTTTATCCACTTCAGCCATTCTATCAAATGCCACTCGAAACTTCAACGTAGTCATCAACATTAAATAGGTGGAATTCCACCTAGTAGAGCAATCCAAAACAACAGTTCCCTTTGGACATCTCATCTGTTCAACACACTATTTAGATGTCTGCAATCTGTAGCTGGAGGATCTCACGTACTTAACAGCATTCTGAATAGCGACAACACTAGCATGCAACTCATTCAACCCTGAAATAACAATCAAATTTAAAATATGTGCACAACAATGCACATGCATATATTGTCCCGCCAACACTAGTCCATCATCATTCTTCCAAGCAAATAATTGCATAGTGACATAATTAACAACATTATCATTTGTAGTGGCATTATCAGGATTATTGCAAACAATCTCTCTATCCCCTAATCCTATAAACAAGCTACAATCGTTTTGCCGATTGTTTTCCCTCTATGATCTTCAATCACGCTGAAAATGATAATCTTCCTATCTAAACACTAATCATTGTCAATAAAATGAGTTGTGATCACCATATAGCTTATGTTTTGAACGGAGGTCCACACATCAGTTGTAAGAGATGCTCGTTGCTTATTGTCAAAAATCAAACTCTTCAACATTGCCTTTTCCTCCAAAAATAAATCCATAGCATCTCTACCAATAGTTCATCAAGATGGCATAACAAATTAAGGATTAGGTACACTACAGAAATGTCGGAACCCTTTATTGTCTACAAAACTAAACGGCAACTCACCCATAATGATCATTTTGGTGACTGCTCTTTTACAAGCATCTTGACTCTACCCTTTAGCCAAAACCATATTACTGGCATTTCCCTCGCCGCCCTCAACTGTCAAGTTTTTTTTACTTCCACCTTGTTGTTCCCGGAATGTCCTATATGCACCACATATTGTGTATGATTTCTCATATTTGTAATCCCATCATGCCTTGAATGACATTGGTATTGTCTACCACAACAGTTGCACTTGAATTTGTTTGGGTTGTCCTCAAGTAAAGTGAAATGATTCAACGTCTCCGATCTTTTCTTCATCGACGGTCTTTTCCGCTTTGCCTTTTCTTTTCCTTTTTGAGTTCCTTCTATTTGAACACTTAGATTGTCGCCATCACTTATTGAATTTGATCTTGAGTGTCTAGTCATCTAATGATAAAAAGAAATAATTATTAATCATTAATTCAAAAATCAAAATACAAAAAAATTATTAACATAATCTACTTAGTATTACAAATCAATTCAAATAATTATTAACTTATATAATGATAATTTTTTAATTCGATATTTCTAATTTTTCATCATAATATTTCTATATGATTAAGATTTAAGAGTATAACTATATATATATATATATAAATTCAAAACTATGCATATTCCATAAAAGAAAACCAAGAAATTAATGTAATTAATTGATTTACAATATCCAATTATCCATTGGCCAAAATAATAAAATATTATTGACATATCCATACCTTAATTCTTACTATAAACCCCTAAATTTCATATCCGCATTACATGTATTTACTACTTAATGACTTAACATATGTTTATTGTTTATCATATAATTAATTAAATTGATTAATTTTTTGTTGAAGTTGAAGGCTTGAAGCTACTCAATAAAATTGGTTAATTTCTTATTAAAGTTAAAGCTACTGCACAAGTGCACATATCGTATAACATATATATTATAATAGAATATTTAATTTTAATTTTTAATCTACCTAATCTATTCATAACTTCATGCAAAAAGAATTAAATATTAACAAGTGACCAAAAAAATCAATGCCTGAATTTTTGGGTTGGATAAAAATTTAACACTATATAATTACACATTATTAACAATTATCAAATACCAAATTACCACTTAACAATTTAACATTTCATAATTTTCACTTTCACATAAAATTTGTAATGTATATAATATATACCATCTCTATAAATCAAAATCGATAACAGCCCAAAGCTCTTCCAAAACTCAAAGTCAATACTCAATACTGCCAAATGGTGCATGAATCGGATGGAGCTTGCCGGGTCAAATGGTGCTTGAATTAGATGGAGCTTGCCAGGACAAATGGAGCTTGAATCGGATCCGGTACTTGGCGAGGAAGTGGCACAACAGATCCGATACTTGGCAGCAGTAGATTGATAGATCGGGTGACGATCCTCACAGAGAAGCTTCGGTTGGTGTCAGCCCTCAACAGTTGCTCCGTTTGGTGGCTAGATCTAGCTTTCCCCATGAGCTTTGTGTGTGTGTTTGACTATTTGTGTTCGGTTGTTTGTCTATGTGTGTGGGCCGTGTGATTGTCTCTTGTCACCGTCAGTAGTGGGATGTGAGCGAAGGTCAACAGAGCGAGGGAGGCTGTGGCCAGCCGTGTACGTGTGCTATTTTGTTGTGAATGACTGCTTGAGTCGCTTGACTTCAACGACTTGTGCTGTGTGCATTTTGTAGTGCAGTTTTAATATGCTATCGTGCTATCAACTTGTAAGTTGTAATTACAGTTCAACACTTTAGCTGTTGTTGCTATTTCAGATTTGAGGGTTTGTTGTTCTTTGTTGTAAACTTGTAATGCCATAATGGTTTTTGTTTTTGTGAGATTCTGTTTGGGGAGCGTGTGGTGTATGTGAGTGTTTGGCAATTTAGTTTTAGTTTCGGGTAATCGGGTCTCCAAGTTTTTTTTGTTAATTTTTTTTTTGTTTTGTGTCAACCTGATCGAGTTTTCGGATTGGATCGGATTAGATCGGGTTTTCGAATTGGATCGGATTAGATCGGGTTTTCGGATTGGATCGAATTAGATCTGATTTTCACCTGATCCGATCACGATCAGATTGGATTTTATTCACAACCTAATCTGATCCGAACCCAATATTTTTGGTTGAATATTTTGCCCACCCCTATGTAAAATGATGGTCTTAGAAGAATTTTTAATGGCTTTACTGAGCTAACAATGTTTAGAGGATTAACTATCTTTCTAAGCTTGAAAAGATCGAGTTGCAGGATTGCAAGAAGTTTCAATTTCTGCTAGAACTTCCACCAAATATATGGATGGTTAAAGTAGATGGTTGTGATTCGTTTGGAACATCATCAGATGTATTTAAATCATGCAAGTCAAACAACTCTTATATTAGCTGCGTGCACAGACGACAGTGTTTGAAATTGATCGGTTACAACCATTACTCAAATGTGTTGGGCTATTGGCGAAATACACGGTAACAAGAGGAAAGGTTTGTCCAACACAAATTATATATCAAGTAACTAAAAAATAAGTGAGAACAGTTAAGTATATATCGGATACTGAACATAAAAATTATTACAAAATAATAATAAATTTGAAATAGAAAGGTAAAGAGTAAACCTAAGATATGTGTGATACCAGAGTATAAGACATGTACACCTCTTATCAAATGCTTTAAGATCTGCATGGTGTCCGTCACCCAAGATGTAATAGAATCGAGCGTGATTATTATTTATTTTTATATTATATTAATTATACAAAATATGCCATTGGCTTCTTATTTTCTAGTTTTATCGTAACAAACCCATAATTCTCCTACTTAAAAGAACCACCTAACAAAATGTCTGACTGCCCTTGACTCACATGTTCTACACATGTTTCACTAAAGCCCTCCTAGAAAACGACACTTAAAATCAGTTGCGTTTTACATTCTACTGTATTATTATTTTTTCATTATGTTTTATAAACACATAGTTTATAAAATTCAAGTTTTTTTTGTTAGATTATACTTTAAAAGTTAGGCAAAAGGAGAGTTGGAGAGAGCATAAGGAGAGATATCTCTTTTTTCAAAATTAAACGTGTGGAGTTTATATAAGAGCGTACTTAAGGGTACCGTGATAATTCTGGACAGCTAGCAGATTGTCATTTGGCATGCTCTTCACAAGTGAGTCAACTTTTGTCTTTTTGTTTCGTTCACATGATAGTGACTCAAATAAGTTTTGGTAAGCAAATAATTCCCTCTAGCACTCATGTAGTCCCTGCTCTTTGCTACAAGGGGACGTTGGTGCAGTGGTCATGTTGCTTTTCAGGGGAAAATTGCGCAATATTGACATGTCATTTTCTCATTGCTATGTTCAGCTGATCTATTCTTCTATTGATCCCTTGTTTTTAGACCAAAGGAAAAAGATATTTATTCCTTTTTCTAATGGAATTCAGCCCACACACGTTATTTTTAAATTCCACTTTTGCTCCTTAAACTAGACGAATTTACTGGATGTATCCTCTGTCTCAGAGAGCACCCCTTGTCTTGTCTTGTGCTATGTTGTCACTGACCCATTGGTGAATATTGATGCAGAAACTTTCCCTCAAACAAGTTACTTATCTAATTATTAGTTTATTTTGCCTTGCTATGGAGGTAGATTTAGAATGGATCTTCGTAATCATCAATTTTCTCGTGGAGCTTCCTGTTGGATTTTTTACTTCAGCATTGTTGGATCCTTAATCCAACGTTGAGCTTATATGTGAATAATTATGTATTGCGAACTGTCATATAAAGTTAAACTCAATTAAAAGTGAAATATTAAGGTTTTCAGTATTATGGGCTTTAATGTATCTAATAGGATGTGGGCCTTTAACATGTAAAGACTTAATAGTATTCTAAGTCTATGATGGGCAGAATTAGGAATATCCAGTGACAACAGGAAACAGTTGTCTATATAAGTGATCATGGTCCCCAGGTCATACGTAATTCTTTCCATTCTTTGTGACATCCCATTTTCAAAGAGAGAGAACGCAGAGAGAACTTAGTTCTCTCTAGGAGAACGTGTAGATCTGGAAGGCCAATCACACAATCCTAGATAGGAATTAAGCATTATGGATTTAGGTATGCTTCCGCATAATTTATTATTGATTATTGGTGATACAATATGAATATTTCTAGGATATAGGTGATGGTTTTCACCAAAAGTTTTATTGTCCCAATACTTCCATCAGCCATTTTTTACCAAATTTCTTCTGTGCGAAATCCTCAGCATGCGCTTTTGAGTATGTTAATGTCATTTACTGCTCTTCTAATATGTATAGTAGAACTCGTTTACACATGTCAAAAGAATAAAATTTTTTGGAGATGGATAAATACATTACCTTGGTTTTATTATCCGTGTAACAGGCTTTTTGGTAACTTCAAGGATATTGTTGGCATGGTATGTGCTCTTTGTGACTCTGTCAATGCATTTTTACTACGGTTACTTATGGATTTGCTCGCCAAAATGCTGATTCTCCTATTAAAGTATCTTTTTACAAATAATGTTTACGTCTGGTCTATCATTGTCCAAGTATTTAGAGTAAATATCCAAAGAGGACTTATTTCATAAGATGAAATGCTTGGTTCAGTATGTTTACCATCAGACAATTGCTTCGCCTTTTGGCATTTTTGTAGATAAACTATCTTAATCTGTTTATATTTCTTTTAAATTAGTGTGTGTGTGTGTCAACATGGGATTGTCTTTTAGACTATATAGAATTTTATTACTTGCCAATTGCCATAGTTAATTTTGAACATTCAGATGATCCTGAGAAAAGCTTTATTTGGTCATTCTTCTTTGCCTTTGCTCTATTGTGTAATAAATTTTTAAAGGATCGATTCAAAAACAGGAATCCATTTACAAGTGTTGGCCATACGCAACAAGGTTGCTCTTTGTATAATAACTAATTTCAGTACTTCCCTACAATTTATTTCCCCATAAACCAAGTTAAACACAATTTTTTTATTTTATCGGTTCTTTATTATTGAAGTTTAGTTGCTTCTGTCTCCAAATTTGAAACACATATTTGAACTTAGACGCGGGCTATATCTTTTGCAGCATGTCATCAGTTTGATTTTCTGCATTTTTTTTTTCTATTGAACTGAAAGAGGGAAAATTTGTTAAATTGATGAAATAAAAATCAACTAGGCTAATGTAGGGACATAAATTTTACCTTGTAGAACATCATGAAACAGAAGGTACAGAGAGAAGAATGCAAATGGAAAGAAAAGTATCATGAAAAAAGATATCATTAGAACAATATTGCATTCATATGAACTGAAAAAGACACAGAAACCCTAATTGCAATCCAAGAATTAAGAAAACGGATCAAGATAAGAATATGAACATACACAGTTTTAAAAAAAATCAATTTCTATATGATATTAATTCTCAAATATTACAAGAATGTTAAAAGCTACACACCAACACGTGTGTGTTTGTGTGTGTGTGTGTGTGTATATATATAAATTCTCAGATGCGAATGCACTCATGTTTTTTAATACGTGTGGCTTAATAGAGTTATTTTTTAATGCACTATAAAGCATAAAACTTAATAGCATTAAAATACTATTAAATCGTGCCGTTTAAAAGCATGTCAACATGAAAAAAAAAAAAAAGGTCCCTTGCATCACTTTCTAAAGTCACACAGTGATCCATGAAGTTTTGCCAATAACCAGCTGAGGTTGTTAAGCCTAGAAATTGATTTCAGAGCTTTCCTGCTCGTTCTAACACTCTTAAAAGAATAAGTGATTCAAGTGTGTATCACATGTGTAAGCCTATCTGCTAGGTTGCTACAAAAAACTTGCCTTGGACTCAAACGATTGAAATGCAAAAGCTTCAATGTACAATGTTTTGTACCTGTTTTTGATTAACCATCAACAACTTGTAATTCTCTATGTTAACTATTGAACTTCATTCGGAAAAAGGTCAAATATATATAATGAGCCTTTAAAGTACATGATTTAATTAAAAGATGAAATTGTTACAAATCTTCCTGGAATGTTCAAAAATGATAATTATCAAATACTATCAACTTTTATTTCATAAATAAATGTTGCGAACGAAGCCCAAAATTGCCCAAATATATGAGCAAGATGTGCTAGCTTGGCCCGATTCTAGAACTCTCTTGCACAATCTAGCACATTTGTGCATAATCAAGAATTCTCTAGATTTATGAACATGTACATAGAATTTTCTAGGCCATAGAATTTTCTAGAGCTCAGCAAGCCTCCTTATAAATAGGGCATGACATTTGGCATTTGAACACCAAGTAAAGAGCAAAGCAACTCAAGAACTCTTATAAGCTCTCTTGTAAACACTCTTGTGAGTAATAAAATTTTCCCTTTTAGCTTAATTGCTCTCATTTCTTTAGCTCTTCTAAAAATCTCCAGGCACAGTTAAGTGCCGCATGAGTTCATTGCACAAAATACTCGTCTGTGACAAGTGGTATTAGAGATAAGGTTTGCACCCATGTAATCTAGCTCATAAGCAATGACCAATCCTTTAATTCCTAGCACATCACAAGAGGGCGCTGCCGATTTGGAGCCACCAGAACCAAGCTATGGCCTTGAAGAGACTCACATGCAGGCAAAGACTCACAGTAAGTCCAAGGCTGCTTCCATTGACACCTTGGAGCCTCATATGGCCATGCTTGAAACTTCAATATCCGTTGCTCAATACACCCTCAAAGGTTTAGAAAAAAGGATGGATTGTGTCGAAGGGGAGTATGCCGAATTCACAATGGTAACTAAGGCCCTCATCCATAACCAAGCAAATACCCACAGAGGGGAGTTTCGAGCATTTCATGAAGAGTTGCTGAAACTCCGTAGTTTCGTCCAAGAGGAATTACATGTTGTCCATGCAGAAATGGAGGAAGTCCACTCAAATTGGGAATAACAAAAGCACAGACTCTTTACTCGCTCGGCCTCCACAAGTTCGAGTGATGTGCGGCACATCAACGTGCCAAAGCCCAAAACCTATAATGGCATATACAATGCCATTGTTGTAGACAACTTTCTTTTTAGGCTAGATCAATGCCTCAATACTATAGGTGTATGAGATGAGGTATTAAAAATAAGTATAACGCCTATATACCTACAAGGTGTCACTAAACTATGGTGGCATCAGAAATATGGTGAGATGGACAAATGCATCCGTACCATCAATACTTGGGCAGATTTCAAGCAAGAACTTTGAAAGTAATTTTCCCCAAGCAATGCAAAAAAAGAAGCGAGAGCACGCCTATATCGCTTTAAACAAATTGATAGTCTCCATGATTACATCAATGAGTTCACTGCCTTCATGTTTGATATCAGTGATATGTTCGATAAAAACTCCTTCTACTTCCAAGATGGCCTTAAAGATTGGGTTAAGACAGAACTCGATAAATATGGCATCTAAACTCTTAACAACACCATTACTACTGCGGAATCACTTACCAAATACTCTACCCAATTTAAAGACAAAAGGTTTAGCCAAATCAAAGGTAGAGGAGAGAATCGCAAGGACAAGAGCAATAACTGCAAGGATTAGGAGTAGAAAAAGCCTCATAGCAACAAGAGTGGGCAAGGCAAATTGGAGAGCAAGAAAGAACCACTAAAGCCTCAAAGCCTATGCTTCATATGCAATGGCCTTTATTGGGCAAACAACTATTTAGAGAAAAAGTCGCTTATTACTTTTACGACCCAACTTAATGACAACTCCACACCATCAGTAGAGAAACCCCAACTCAGCATGGGTTCTCTCTAATGCCTTGGTGTACTCAAGATCCAGATGCCTGCACTCACCAAGGAAGGGCTCATATATGTAAGTGCAATCATAAACGATCACTCTGTTCATGTACTGCTAGACACAAGAGCAACGCACAACTTTGTATATGATGATAAAATCAAGAGCTAAGTCCTTAAAGCTGCTAAAGAAAGAGGCACCATGAAGGTGGCAAACTCTCCCTCCAAGCCCATTATGGGCACTACACAAGCTGTATACGTGACACTCGAAACATGGAGTAGAAAACTTAATTTCTCTATCGTGCCCATAGATGACTTCAAGATAGTCTTCAACATAGATTTTTTTAACCAAGTCTATGCCTTCCTATTGCCCTCCACAAACTCTTTAAGCATTCTTGACAGGAGAAAAACATGTATGGTTCCCACAGAACGTACCAACTCTAAAGACCCAAGCTTCTTATTGTCCATCTAGGAACTTAATAAAGAGGAAGATTCTAAAAAATGCTCCAAGCCAACTCCCTCTACAAGTACAAGCCTTCCTCGATGAGTTCAAGGATGTTATGCCTCCAAAACTCCCAAAGAAGTTCCTACCTGGACAAAAGGTAGATAATCAAATGAAGTTAGAACAAGGTGCCAAACCTTTAGCCTTGGCGGCCTATCGCATAGGGCTGCTAGAACTTGATGAGCTACAGAAACAACTCACAAATTTGTTAGATGCTAGCTGCATACATCATCCAAGGCTTAATTTGGTGCAATAATCCTCTTCTATAAGAAAAAAGATAAATCGCTACAAATATGCATTGATTATAGTGACATAAATGCATTAATTATAGAGCGCTAAATAAGATCACTATTAAGAACAAGTATCCAATTCCCTTGATAGTGGATCTTTTCGACTAGCTTGACAAAATATGGTACTTTACCAAACTCCACCTATGCTCCGAGTACTAACAAATTTGCATTACCGAGGGAGATAAACCCAAGATAGCGTGCATAATAAGATATGGATCTTTCAAATTTCTTGTCATGCCATTGGCTAAAGCTGTCACAATGGGTCATTGAGTCATGTCAGCTTCGTGTATTGTCAAATTTAGGTTGACCTAAACCTGACACGAAAAAATAATCGGGTTACTTAATAACCCACTTAATATTTATATATTAAACAAAATTTACATCAAATATTCACATACTATCATTCATACATACATACATACATATATACTTTATCGATATTATAAAACATACATGTCTACCAATATTTTACATATTTACACTATTGAAACTCTAAATGTATATAAAATTTTATAAATAAAATAATGTGTTTATATTCATCATTTCAAAAAATAAAAATAAAAGGGAGAACCATCCATAATATTTGAGTTTTAATGACAAGAACCTGTAAATTATTTTAAAATAGAAAATATAATCGTGTCATTGATAGGGTAAATGAGTCAAGAACTTTAACCTTAACTCGACATAAAAAAAAATCGTGTCGACTTGGACCCAGCCTATTTAATAATTGTGTTAAATTCGATGACCCATACCCATTTATTCGTGTCATATTCGTGTCGGGTAATCGGGTCATGTCAAATTTTGCTAGCTTTACCATTGGCATCACCAACGCACCTACCATATCCTACACATTCATGAACAAGGTGCTCTAACTGTTCTTTGACTGTTGTGTGGTCACGTACTTAGATGACATCGTGGTGTATAGCACCACGCTCAAGGGACATACCCAACATTTGTAGCAAGTCCTCTAAGTACTACAAGAAAATAAACTTTACCTCAAAATAGAAAAGTGCTTATTTGCTCAACAAGAGGTAGAGTTCCTTGCCCATTGAATTATAGACCAAGTACTAAAGATAAAGAACTCAATAGTGAAGGATATCCTCAAATGGGAGCCTCTTACAAAAGTGCCCAAGGTTCGCTCATTCTTTGGATTGGTGAATTATTATCGATGCTTCATCAAGGGCTACTCAACAAAGGAGGCACCTTGATTGATTTACTCAAGAAAAATCGAACATAGTTTTGGTCTGAAAAGTGCCAACATGCATTTGAGGAGTTAAAGAAGACAATCTCTAAATAACATATCCTCATTCATTTGATCCACATGATCGAAGTCAAGACGGATGCCTTTGACTTCACCATAGGTGGAGTCCTTATGCAAGAAGGCCACCATATAGCTTTCGAAAGTTAAAAGCTAAATGACACAGAGTGACCATATACGGTGCAAGAGAAGAAAATGATATCCATCATCCATTGTTTATAAATGTGGTGACATTACTTACTTGGCTCACACTTCATGATCATGACGGATAATATAGCAATAAGTTACTTCTAAACTCAAAAGAAGTTGAGTCTTAAGCAAGTGTGGTACAATGATTTTCTTGCTGAATTCAATTATCAACTCGAATACAAATCCATTGTGGATGCTCTAAGTCGTAAGGCAAAATTGGCAACTCTTAGTATGAGCCAACCAAAGTCAGGCCTTGTCACACACATTTAAGAAAGTCTTCAACAAGTCCCCCTAAGAAAAAACTTGTTAGGGAAAGTGTTTGAGAGAAAGACAAGGTGATTTTGGCAAGATGAAGGTATCTTTTTCATTAAAGGCGACCGACTATTCATGTTTAAATGGGGAAATTTACAAAAGAAAATTATCAAGGAGTCCACAACTCCAAGTGGGCTAGTCACCCAGGGTTCAAGCGTACCACAGCACTGGTTCAAGCCTTATAGTTTTGGCCACACATGCGGGATGATATCGAGGCATATGTACGAACTTGTTTTCTATGCCAACTAGACAAAATAAATCACCAACTCTTGGTAGGACTGTTGGAACCTTTGCCGCTTGCGACAAGGCTATGGGAAAGCAATTCGATGGACTTCATTACAACCTTACTTAAATCTGAAAGGTGCGACAGTAATATGGTTATTGTTGATCGTTACAGCAAGTACACAACTTTCATTACCACACTAACTGATTGTAAAGTTGATGAAGGGGCCTGTCTCTTCATCAAGCACATCGTGAATCTTTGGAGAGTTTTGAAGAGCATTGTAAGTGATCGAGACCCTTGATTTACTAGATGCCTTTAGATGAAGTTTTTCAAGAAGCCAGGAACCGATCTTAATTTCTTAAAAAGTTTTCACTTATAAACAGATGGCAAACTGAGCACATCAATGGCCTTCTCGAAATGTATTTGAGGCATAACATGATGAGCGCTCATCAATAAGATTAGGCGAGACTATTTGATGTTGCCTAATTTTCTTATAACCTTCAGCGAAATGAAGCTATAAGTAAGAGCCCATTTGAAATTGTCATGGGATTCTAACTCATGAGCCTGAATGCCATAGCCTCTACATACAGAGAAAAAAACCCTGAAGCTCACAAGCTCGCTCGAGAATTGCATGAAGAAGCGGACATCACTCGAGCCTACCTCGATAAAGCCGCGAGGAAGATGAAAAAGTAAGCGGATACAAGAAGACATCATTTTGAATGCAGTAAAGGTGATCAAGTCATGATCACGCTGCTACCTTAACAATTTAAAATGTTACGGAAAGTCCACAATGGGTTAGTGAGATGCTACGAAGGACCTTTCTAAATTGTCTAATGAGTGCACAAAGTCTCATATCAACTTCAACTTCTGCCAAGACTCAAGATTCATTCGGTCTTCCATGTGAGCCTTCTCAAGCCATACCACAAAGATATGAGAGACTCGAGTTGTAGAGAATTGAGGTGTATGCCAATAGCCATTGTCACTACCTCCAAAAAAGGTGTGGAATATATCATTGCTGACTGCATGATTAGAGAAGAGGCGTACCAACATGCAATGAGTACTTAGTGAAGTGGAAAAACCTACTCGAGAGCGAAGCCACTTGCGAACGCAAAAAAGATCTATGGCAATTTGCTAAACACATCCAAAAGTTCAAGCATGAGAGCACGATGAGGACGCCGCAAGCATAAGTGGGGAAGGACGTTGCAGACTGCCTAAAGAAAGCCCAAAATTGGCCAAATACATGAGCCTAGATGTACTAGCTTAGCCCGATTCTAGTACTCTCTTGCACACTCTAGCACATTTGTACATAATCAAGAATTCTCTAGATTTATGCATATATACATAGAATTTTCTAGGCCATAGAATTCTCTAGAGCTCAACAAGCCTCCCTATAAATAGGGCATGGCATTTGGCATTTGAGCTCCAATAAAAGAGCAAAGCAACTTAAGCACTCTTGTGAGTAATACAATTTTCCCTTTTGGCTCAATTACTCTCTTCTTCCTAGTTCTTCCGAAAACCTCTAAGTGTAGTTAGTCAAGAAGCTCATAGGCTTACTTAGCAACTTTCGGCAAGAGTTTTCTAAATGCCAGAGGGGTTCATTGTGCAAAATACTCATCTTATGACATAAAGCTTTTATGCTATAAAATGTATAACTTAAAAGTCACAGCATCACTATATACTAAATGAAGCTTTAGAAGGTTTTTTGTTATAGCTTTCTGTTTACAGCTCACCTTTATCCTACTTCCATGGCAATTTGGCAACTTAGCAACTTTCGGCAAGAGTTTTCTAAATGCTAGAGGGGTTTATTGTGCAAAATACTCATCTTATGACATAAAGCTTTTATGCTATAAAATGTATAACTTAAAAGTCACAGCATCACTATATACTAAATGAAGCTTTAGAAGGTTTTTTGTTATAGCTTTCTGTTTACAGCTCACCTTTATCCTACTTCCATGGCAATTTGGATTCAAAAACAAAACACGTATGCTTTAGGCGAAATACTCTTTACTAAATAGCTAACTCTAAGCAAGCTAGATTTAGAGTTTCCAGTGGTAATATGGTGGACAATCTAGCATGCTCGAAATAAGTTTGGTTTTGAAGGATTGAAGTCAGAGCCAAGGGTGTTAATGGTACGAGCTGAAGCAATCATTGAAGCATTTAGGAAAATCAAATTTCCAAACATGATAAATCAAGGGAAAAGGCAGGAGGAAATGCCAAAAGGTTAGACACCTCCACCCAAAGGCTATTTAAAGATCAATGTTGATGCAGCTACTGATAACAAACAATAGTGCTCGGGACTGAGAGTAATAATCAGAGACTTCTCAAGAAAGTGTTTAGTAGCTGCCACTAAAACTTCAAAGTTTAGGGGAGATGTATCTTCTGTAGAAGCAGAAGCAGCTGAGTGGGGTACCAGACTAGCAAAGGAAGCAGGCCCTCAAACAGTCATATTAGAAACAGATTCTCAGGAGGTAGCAGAATTGATAAACAATAGAGTAAGCAACTGCACAGAAATACACTGGATCATAGAGGAAATTAAAGTATTAATGAAGGACTTCCAGGCCTTTGAAGTATGACATATCCCTGGAACGCATAATGAGAGTGCTCACTCTTTAGCAAAAATAGCTATTGAGAACTCTGTATCTGGTGTTTGGAAGGAAAATTTTCCTTTTGTAATTTTGCATGTATTCACTTAGTTGAATTAATAAAAGTTTTACTTTTCCATAAAAAAAAAAAAAAGAAATGATTGACTCGAATAACTTGATTTATTTTTTTATCAGATTTTATATTTTTTATTATATTTTATATTTTTTAAAGATAAGACAATGAGCAAAGCTCAAATCAATTTGAGACCTTGTGGGAATAGATAATTTAACTTGTTCTTTTCTACATGCAGAGTTTTACAGCAACAAATTCTATTTTTCCAAGTATGAGATCAACTGCGCTTGAGTAAATAAAGCAGGAGAAAACGCATGCAAAAACCACATGTATATACATCGGAGGAAAATTGAAAGTTATTTTCGTCCAAAATGTCCACTGTATAGGTAACCAACTTTACCATTAGGGACTCTCCAAGAGCATCTCAATTCCTTTGGGAAACCATTTGTGAAAGATTGATATCAAATTTAAGCTTCGACAGCGAAAGATGTTGTCGGTTTCTGATTGTATTGATTACTGTCATATCGTCTTAACATGAACGAGATATCGGTTACTCCTTCAATATCAATGTATGACACCCATGTAATGCCGGTTAGAAACATTAAGTAGAGCACTTGTCTTGCATGTGACCTACATAAAACTTAACTTGTCACGCCTCGGTCACGTGTGCTAAGGCTGGTTAAATGATTAGTTGTCGCAGCCGTTAGCATTGGCGGGAAACAAAGTTGGCAAGTGGCGGAGGTCCCAGGAGGTCTTCGAGGCTATAATAAATAGCCCTCGAGGATTTGATTTGTCAGCATGAAATCAGATCATCATAATTTTGACCTTGTTCTTGAATTCTTGATGATTAATAAAATCCGTTACCCTGTTCTGCACCAGGAAGTAGGCCATCTGACTTAGCCTCAAAAATCTGTGTTCGTTGTTTTGTGATTACTGTTCTTGCTTTCAATTATGGTATGATTCCCATGCCCAGAAGTTGTTCGATAAAATCCTCAAGAAGGAAAGGAACCGTGCATCACACCTGATGTCTTGAACAAACAAAAGAGATGATTCCCACCTGATGCCAGTAGCTTTTACGAGCGAGGGCAAAAACAGAATGGTTTCAACTCTGTGGAACACAGTGCAGTTAAGCCAGCAACAAATTTAGCAAAAGCAAAACTTTGATCATACTCTCTGCTCGTGTGCTTTACGAAATTCATAATTTCCTTTGTAACATGCAAACTGTGTTAGTTCATCAATGTGCATTCCTTTCAGTATTGTTCAACATAATGATTCAGACTCATGAAGCAAGATTGTTGATAAGGGCAGCAACGATGAATAGCAGAACTGATCTATGCAAGTAAACTCAGGCTCTGATTTTCTATCCCTTGTTTCGCCAGTACTTCAACAAATGGAAAAGTTAAATCGAATAACAGCTAATCACATCTTAAGTGGCCGCTTCTTCTTGCTCAGCAGCATCTAATCTTCTTGTTGAGGGAATTAATTGGAATACATGAAAATGCTTTTGGAACAAAGTTCAAAGCTGTAAGTTAATTTCTTACATTTTTACATTTACTTGTCTCCTGTATTTAAGCGTTTGCTTATTTAATAAGTGTTTCGTTTCTCATAATTCAGTTAATCAGTTTAAGAGGAGATTTTGTTCTCTTGTGATTGCATCTTTGCTGATAGTGCCCAGTTTTAGCCTCCTTCTATTTGCTGATAGTGTATTTACTTTCGCTGATTATGGTTATTTAAGAACCATTTACTTGTACCATTTACTTCCAAATTAATTTTCGCTGATTATGACAGGTAACAATTCTTTATTCTCAATTATTAATTTTCTAACTATGTGTTGATTAAGGTTACTTTTTTTTTTTTTTTCATGATTCATAAGTAGAAAGCAGATTTTAGTCCCTTCTCTAAATCTCTCTCTATTTGTATTAGATTAAGTTAGCATTTACTCAAATATGAATAATGTTGAATATACAAATCTTGTATCCAAGTAACCCAACTCCTAGTATTTTACTCAAATGGTTATTGCAGCCAACAACTTGTCAGCAATTTTCAGAATGAAGGAACACATGAATAAATGATATTGTTTGGTAAATTTGATTTTGAAATATTAATTTTGATAAAAATAATAAAAATATTATAAATTTTTCATCATACAAGTGAGACAAATTCAACTTAACTTTTAAATCACAGCAGCAAGTTTTACCAAACATTTAAATGTTATATCTTTTAAACAACAGCTGCCGATCACAATATTAAATAGGGTTTGAGTCCCTCATAGCAAAGATTCCTTTTATGGCTTATGTGCTCAAAACAAAGAAACCTCTTCAAAACACTACAAAAGTTCACCCTCCTAACAGTTTAAAAAGAAAATGACTTCTAAAAAAAGTGAACCTATATTATAATTAGAATGGATATTTCCATTGTTGATGATTACTTTTGTTTTTGTTAGAGTGTATTTTTATTTCTTATACAAACGTGTAGCCATTTTGATAACCTTATGGGGACTTTTAAATTTTTTGCTATTAAGAAATGAGAGTTTACTTTTGTTTTATTTTATTTTATTATTTTTAGGGAAAAAGCCAATTATATCCCCTAGTTTTACTTAAATGGTCATAGAGATCTATTTAGTTTCTGAAATGGTCACACAAATCCTTTTTTGACAATTATACTCTACGAATCTAACATATAAAATATTGTAAATTAAATCGAATAAAATAATTAATTTAATGTTATTAACCTGTCATATGTGTTTTATGCTAATAAAATCTATTTCACAAATTAATAATATTAAAATAATTTTATTTAACATGAACAAATTTATAAAATCTATATCATATATTTATTTATATTATTTTTTTACTTTTTAAGTAACATCGATATTAGCATAAATTTTAAAATTAAGTTTGGATTAATGGATTTAAGTATTAATAAAATCTGTCAAGGTATGTTGATAATAATTTAATATTAAAAGTAATTTGCATGACATATATATGTTATTTTATTAATTTTATTTATTATATTTTTTTCCACCTGAATTTTTTATACTCATGGGATCTAAGTGAATTTTTTTCATTAATTATATTTATTTGAATACTTTATTAGTATTGATGTGCTATTTTATTTATATTTTTTTTATCTTAGTATTGTATTCATATTTATTGTAAAAATTTTGACCATAATCAAAGGATATAAAATAAAATTTGAAAAAAAAAAAAAGGTCTATATAACTGTTTTTGAAACCAAAGGAATTTATGTAATCATTCAAGCAACCTTCGAGATGGGACCTTTTTTCTTAATTTTTTAATTCTTTAGTAGAGAAATGAAAGTTTCCTTCTCATTTCACGTTCAAGGGAAATGCTGACTTCTGGAGCCTTTAATTAATTTAATGAGAAATGCTAACTTCTGGAACCTTAATTTAACCTTTATTGTTCTACATTTAATTAATTTAAAGAAAAAATCTTAAAATATTTCAAACAAATATTTGGTTGAAGTTTTCAAACAAATTCTGTTCATCTTCTTCGTAAAAAGCAACTGTATTTCAAACACCATAAAAGTATTTACTATTATTATTAAAGACACGCTTGACTAGACTTGCAGTTTGCAAGCAAAAGAGAAGATGAAATTATTAATTAGAACACATGAAAATTCCTGTCATTCGCTTCGTTGAAACAGACTTAATTTGTAATTCAAGTGAAAATTCATCATCTCTCAGTAGTGGTTCCAACAAGCTCTAAGCAGCTAGTTTTCTGACAGTTTTCATTTACATGTCTCTTATATTTGTATAATTAATGCTTCACATAATTCAATTTGAGAGGAAATTCTGATCTCTTGTTTCCAAGGCTCAAACTTGTTGCAGCTTGCGGATAGTGAGTGTGGGTTTCCGCTCGTTAATTTAACTCTGTTGGTTCCAGTTCCACATCAAATTTTGTGTTTAATGCAGTATGTTTATGAATTTTTTTTTTTAAAAGATTTTTATTTTTGGCATAGGTATAACATTTTATTTCTAATTAATTCTCAGGTACTTAAATAAACTTCTAGTTGGCAAACAAAGAACTAAAAGAGGAAAAATTAATAAGAACACAAATACTTCTCATTGATTTCATTCACACAATGCAAAAATTCATCTATCAGTGGTTAACTACTTGCATGTTCCTTGTCGGAATAGATTCACACTTGAGGAATCTGAGGCTTCTCATGGACAAAGAGTGTAATGATGTTTGTATGATAGGAATACGCGGCATGGGGAGTATAGGTAAGACAACTATTGCAAGAGTTGTTTATGACCTGACCTCTCATAAGTTTGGAGGAAGTAGTTTTCTTGCCAATGTTAGAGAAATTTCAAAAGACGGCAGTCTGACCTCTTTATAAAAGCAACTCCTTTCCCAATTACTAAAGCTTCCAAATAATGGCATATGGAATGTTTATTGATGGTATCAATATGGGAAGGAGGCTGTGGCACAAAAGTTTTCTTTTAATTATCGATGATGTAGTTGATATAAAGCAATTAGAATGTCTAGCCGGAAATCCTGGCAGCAGGATCATGATAACACCGAGAGATAAGCATTTGTTGATGACACATGCACTAGATGAAGTCAAGCTCAGGGAACTACATGAAGACAAAGCTCTTCAACTATTCTGCAAAAAAGCCTTTAAAACCCACCAGCCTAGGACAGGATATGAGCAGCTGTCTAAATGGGTTCCAAAGTATTTCTGTGGTCTTCCATTGGCTCTCAAAATTTTGGGATCCTTTTTGTACGGTAAAACTTCAAAAGAACGGGAAAATGCACTAAAGAGATTGAAAAGAGAATCAGAAAATGAAATTTTGGATATACTTAAAATAAGTTTTGATGTGCTTAGAGAAAGAGAGAAGAAAATTGTAACGCCATTTTTTTTATGAATTTTAGAGTATAGAATTTTATTTTTATTAGAATATATAAGTGGCACTATTACTCCCACTAATAAGGATTACTCATGGGATAATTTTGTAAAACACTTATATTTTTCCAAAACCTAATAGGATTTCTTAGGACTCTCTATAAATTCATACTTTTTCTTCTTCTATAACCCTAAGTCTACGACGTTTTCTTATATTCTCTGCTTTATTCTTTCATTCATACCCTAAGATTCAAACCCTAGATTAGAGGAAAACCTTAAGGATTGGTAAGTTCTACTCTCTCTATTCTCCACGTGTTTTTCTATCATTTTATTAGGGTTTTTATTCGCTTAATTTTAGATTTTTACAGACTGATATGCATGATTTAGTATGACTTTAGATTGTGTTTGGGGCTTTGATTTATTGCTGAGTTTGTTTATTAATCCTAGACACAATAAACTTACTAGATAATTCTGGACAGCATGGATATCTCATAATTAAACATATATCTTACGAATGATTCTTGAAACAAACCTTATCTTTCTGAAAACTAGACACGTAGGGCTTATGGAATAAAATTTATTTAGTAAATTTTGAGTTCGTTTTTGATTTTATATGGATTTTCGAAACAGATACTGCTGCACTGGAAAACTGCCATTTTAACAGAACGACTGTCTTCATAAAATTATTTGGGGTATCAAATGAATTCATAAAATTCTGTAATTTTAAAAAAAGGTTATTATTTGTGTCTAGTATTTCCAGTTTTAATTTCGAAATTTTCTGATTAACGCATGACTATATAAAAATCTCGGAACCCATACTGTTCAGTTAAGGCTCTGCAAGAAAGTTTTGAATTTATTAAGAAATAATTAGTTTTAAAGATGTTTTTGATATCGGATCTTCTTGAAAATTTTATGGGAGATACCCATGGATGTCCAGACTGGTTCTGTAAAATATTGTGTCTTTCTAATTTCTATATTAAGAGTTAAAATTCAGAGTAACAGCCATGTACGGTTATGAATTAGGGAAATCAGGAGGTTAGAATAAGTTTTCAATAGGATTTTCTTGTAATTGTTAAGGTGTTTGAGGCTATTGGAGACCTAGAGGAGTTTAGATCATTGTTTTTATTGAGGTAAGTAATTTCATTCCTAATGCACTAGATAATTATGATTATTATGATACTATTGCAAGTAACTTCATTCCTAATGTACTAGATAAGTATGATTATTTTGATATTATTGTAAGTAACTCCATTCCTAATGGACTAGATAAGTATGATTATTTAGATACTACTATAAGTACATGTGTTTTATAATTATTTGAAAATCAATTGTTTTTCATAACAAAATGAGTTTGTGTAAATGTTTTCAAATAAAAAATTATGTTATTCTTATGGTTTCAACAAAATATTACAAATATTTTTAAATTTATAATTTATTTATGTATATGATTACGTTTTATGATTTTATTTATAAAATATCTTGCAAGCCCAAATTATTATTATGGACATTTATAAATTTAATACGAATGTTTTGTACGAGGGCCACTTCTTGAGACTACATGGGGGCCACCTCTTAAGGGTCAAAGTGCCACATATAGTGCAAAGTGTCACGTGTAAGCCATTATGTATGAAAGACTTATTTGAATGTTTTGGCTCATTGTCCATAGTTATTTTGATTCTGATCGTATAATATGATACATATCTGTTCTAGACCAGTACTGGGTTTCTGTTCTGAGTGTCCACACGATATTCTGATTCTGTTTCTGGCCGGGTCACCAGGAGTATAGGTGACAGTATGTGACATGAGCTAACTTTCGTTTTTTTTTATGTGCATATATACTACATGATCTGTTTTCTTTTATGAATTAAGAGCTTTTGATATTCTGAATTATTTAACGAATTTCTGTCTTTTTGTTATAATATATATGTTTTGATAAAAAGAAGGCTTACAATATTTTTAGTACGTAATGAGCCTAGTGTGTTAAGGATGGTTTTACTTACTGAGTTGATGGCTCACCTCTCGTCATTACTTTTTACAGATTAAGTATCTTGTTGAGAGGTGTGCTATCATTGGAGTTAAAGATTTGTTTCCTATTTCTAATTAGGAGAGAAAAACAAACTTTTGTTTCTTTTAATTTTATTTGTTTGTGAACTTGTAATTGAGAAGTCTTTTTGAAACTTTTGTTATGCCTCTGTCTTTGAGAGAGACATTTTTAGAGTTGGACACATGAATTTGTGGATTTATTGATTAAAGTATTTGAAGTATTTTAGTTTGAGATTTTTGGTGCAAGGATTTTGATTAGTAGGTAACCTCATTTCTCACGTGCTCCGCATGTGTTGGGTTTGGGGTGTTACAAAAATATTTTGCGACATAACATGTTTTATTGAGGGGAGAATAGAGATTATGTCACAAAAATTCGTTATTACTGTGATTTTGATCCAGTTATCGGAATAAGGGTTCTTGTTGAGAGATCTCTCATAGAAATTTGGACCAACAATAGATTCTGGATGCATGATTTATTGCAAGAATTGGGTCAACAAATTGTTAGAAGACAATGCCCTGGAGATCCTGGGAAACGTAGCAAATTGTGAAAGGAAGCAGATATAGATCACATATTGAGAAGAAACACAGTAAGCAACTAAGTCAAAAACATGTAGTTTTTTCAACCTCTTCACACTCCTTTTTTCACTTATTCTTTACTTTTAACATTTTCGCAGATGACTAACCTAAGAATGCTTCTAATACATAATGTGCAACTTCCTGAGGGCCTTGAATATCTCTAATGAGTTACGGTTACTTGAATGGATGGATATCGTTTGAAATAATTGCCATCAAATTTTCAGCCCAATAAAATTGTTGAACTTAGCATGTGTCATAGTCGCATTCAACAAATGTGGTGGAATCAAGGTGCGATTTTTTTTTTTCATTTATGTGAATAATTGCTCATAGTGTTATCATTCATCCCTTGAAAGTTGTGAAATCTCTGTTTTTTAATGGCATTTAAGCAAGTTGAAATTCCTGAGACTTGGCAATTCCAAAAATCTGATCATAACACCAGACTTCTCAGGCATGCCAAATTTAGAGGAGTTGGATCTTGGAGGATGCATAAGATTGCGTGATATTCACCCAACATTGCTACTTCACAAGAAGATTATTTTGTTGAATCTAAAAGATTGTAAAAGTCTCACAAATCTTCCAGCCAAGATTTGTATGGAATCTCTAGAAATACTTGTACTTTCTGGTTGCCTGAAATTGAAGAACTTTCTAGAGATTGTGGGAAATAGGAAGTGTCTGTCAGAGCTTCTTTTTTATGGAACTGATATTAAAGAACTACCGAAACATAAGCGCTCCAAAATATCATCGAACTTTGAATCTTTTTGGCCTTCTAATTTTTTAGAGTTCCCAGAGATCATGACAAGTGTGGAGCATCTGTTAGAGCTTCATCTAAAAGGAACGCCCATAAGAGGATTCCCTGTGTCAATTGATTAACTATACATTAACGATTTATCTTAATGTATAGGATAATAATAATCATTAATATTATTGGAATTGCTTTCAACATAGTACAATTATTAAGATTTAATCTTAATATTATTGGTTTTGACAACACTCCATTTTTGTTGCTTATATTTCTTTAGTAATATAAATAGTGACAAAGGAATATTTGTCAACAAAAATAATAACATAGTAATAAGCCATTTATTACTATTTTGACAAGGATTACACTAGGACTCACTGCTTGCACAAACAAGAACTCACTTACAAAGGCTATTGCCCAAACTCTTATCTATTTCAGCTCTGTCTCATTCTAGATCTCAGACTCTATTTTATAGGCATGTCCTGAGATACTATTAACATAGGATCCTTATCTTTAAGGAATCCTCTTTACACTCGTCCCTTTGGGACCATACAATAATACACTCCTTTAATTATTACATTACTTTTACTTTACTACTTTACAGTTGTACTCTATTATTGCACACTACAGCTGTACTCTATTATTGGACTCCATTATTAAGCCATTCAGCTTGCGGTAGTCTATCACCAATCTCTTTTTGTCACGTTTTTGTTCTGAGTGTTTGTTCACATAAAATACTGGGCTGACCCAATTTGTTCCACAACAGATAATTGCTCAAAAGAGCAGCGACGCTCAGATTGGTAGTAGGATTCATCGAATCCTTGCGCAGGTGGTGGACTATAGGAAAGATGGTGGAACAAAGGAAATATTTGCTTGATCAAGACAATTCGTGTCAAGCAATAATTGAGACCCTATCCATAGATGTCATGGGGCCTTACTAGAAGGACCAGATCATGGCAGAGAAACAATTCCTACAAAACAAATGCTGTGATGTCAAACAATTGGAGAAGTGTTACATGGCTCAAGAGAAGCTTTACTACACCTTCAATAAGAAGTCCGATACGATACATCGGGCATTTGCGCTTAACATGCCAAGACCTATTGCGGAGATGCTGGAGGACAAGTTCAAAACTGAGGCCATAACTGATCTTGCAACTTTAAGTCTAGCACAATTAAACCAAATGGTATGGAGCTTATCCAAACCCATTGCCAATCACAGGACTTAAAGAAGCATATGAAGCAACTGAAGCAGACATCGTTGCAAAAATACTACAATGACGAACCCAACAAGTTTGGATGCCAGCACAATGACAAGACCTGTAACTATAAGGTCTCTAAAGACAAAAGGAAGCATAGGAAGTGGAGACCATATAAGGGCAAGAAGTACAAGTTTTTCAAGAAAAGAAAGAAGGCCAAATCCATAAGCAGATGCTTCATCTGTGGAAAGAAAGAACATTATACGAAACAGTGCAAATCCAGGAAAACGATACCAGCAAAACTACTCCAAATGATTGATCATCCCGGGTTTGAGGATGACTAGTATTCTTGGAGCACAAAGCCCTCACACATTGTATGGGCAGCAGAACCGGAGTCGGAAGAAAAAGATAAGTGATGGTTAAGCCTTACTTTGTTTCTTATGTGTTCTTTGGATACATTAGCTGCCCTATTATTATTGTTAATGTAATAGTTGGCATTAAAGTAGTCTTTATTATCTGTAAAGTAGTACTATTTGACAAGGATTACACTAGGACCGACTGCTTACACAAACAAGAACTCACTTACAAAGGTTGTTGCCCAAACTCTTATCTATTTCAGCTCTGCCTCACTCTAGATCTCAGACTCCTTTTTATAGACAAGTCCTGAGATACTATTAACATAGGATCCTTATCTCTAAGAAATCCTTTTTACACTTGTCCCTTTGGGACCACACAATAATACACTTCTTTAATTATTACATTACTTTTACTTTACTACTTTACAGTTGTACTCTATTATTGCACACTACAGTTGTACTCTATTATTGAACCCCATTATTGAGCTTACCTGCCATGAATCTTATGATAGGTATTCTCGTGCTGCTAAGCTAGAGAGACATAGAAAGTTAAAATAACCAGAGATCAGTAATCCAACAACCCACTGCACCACCACATAATCATTCACCATTAGGGCTCAATAATGGAGTCCAATAATAGAGTATAGTTGCAGTGTTCCTCTTCTTCTTCTAGCTTAGATTATGCTGCCCATATAGCGTGTAAGGGCTCTATGCTCTAAAAATACCAGTCATCCTTAAACCCGAGATAATCAATCATTTGAAGTAGTTTTGCTGGTATCTTTTTCCTGGATTTGCACTGTTTGGCAGATTGCCCTTTCTTTGTATGGTACTGCCACAAAATGCTTCTCCTAGTTCACACGTTCGAAAAATAGAGAGAATCCCTACTAGAGTGTTGTAAAAAGGAATAACCCTGGTGTCTAGCGCTTAGTATACTCTGTGGTTACATCTAGTCTAATCTTCCACATCAGAACAGTTGTTTAAAGGATTGGATCGCTCGGCCTATCACAAGATTTATGGCAGGCGAAGGAAGGGTAATACAACCCAAGACATATAAACAAAATCAGCTCGTGTTTCCACCCAAATAGATAAACAAGTATGAGCAGGGGAATAAGCCCCAACAGCTCCACAAGGATCCAAAGATTGACAAGCTCCAAGATGGAAGGCTATTAGTCTCCTTTCCCTCTGAGAACAGACCCATTTATCCTTGCGAGACATGTCAGGTAGCAAGGAGACCACCTTCTTTGTGCACACATATGCCAAGAAGAACTGCTTCAGTAAGATACATGGATCTGATATCCATGGTCAACGCTCCTGACATAGAAAATGAAGTGGTCAGGGAATCATAGCATGGAGTGGCAACGACCAAATGGGTAATCCAAAAAGTAGACCTAGAAGAGTTTGGACAAATAGAAAAAGCTGTGAACTGGAGCAACATAAACGCCGTTGAACAAAACCATGCCTTGGGAGACATACTTGTCAACCAGCAGTAGATATTGGCGCACCTTGAGGAGATCAGGGATGAAGTATTAAAGAACTCACTTAAAAATGGAGATTTTTAAGAATTATTCGTCATAAAGTGTAGTGAGCGTTACTCTATGACGAATAATTATTAAGTGAACTGATGATATTCGTCTGTAAAGTAACAGACGAATATCAGGTAACACTTACTGCTCTCATTAATACAGGAGTAGTAAGCTTGATAATCAGAGAAGCCTGTTTACCCAAAGATTGCTACATTCCTATGCAAGTAGCGTTCGCAGGAGCCAGTGGAAAGCAGTCTTTAGCAACAAATATACCCGCTCTAACCAAGTTTTACCATTTGGATGTAGTAGCGGTTCTTTGCTTTCAACAACACTGAAGAGGACCTACTCTTCTTAATTCCCTTGACTACTGCTAGTACCTCTTTCGTGGCCTCAAGGGGACAAGTGTAAAAAGGATTAGTAGGTGGTAGACCATGACTACACCAACTAAGAAGTGGATGTTATGTGGTCAGTAAGGCCCCATGAAATCTATGGATAGGTCTCAATTATTGCTTGAAACGGATTTATACTGGCATTGTTTTGTTGAATTTGAGAGATTGTAAAAATCTCGAGAGTCTTCTTCTAAGTACTATAAATGGTTCGAAGTCTCTTAAAACTTTGTATCTTTCTAGCTGCTCCAAACTTAAAAGTGTGCCAGAGAACTTGGGAAAAGTAGAAGCTTGGAAGTGCTAGATTTAAGGGGGTGCAATGGATCACCACTATTATCATCATGGTATCTGCCCTTCCCAATCAGTTTGAAGCGAAGGTGTTCGGATCCCATGGGGTTTGTACTCTTTAAGGAAATTGGATCTCAGTGACTGTAATCTAGGGGAAGGAGCAAATCCCCACGATATTGGCAACTTGTGCTCATCAAAAGAGTTGTATCTGACTAACAACAGTTTTGTTACGCTGCCAGCAAGCATTAACCGTCTTTCTAATCTTGAGAAACGAAAGTTGGAAGATTGCAAAAGACTTCAATCTATGCCACAACTTCCATCCAGCATAGAGGAAGTCAGAGTAGATGGTCGTGCTTTATTGGAAACATTATCAGGTGCATTAAAATTAGGCAACTTGTATTACATTTCAATTAATTGTATAGACGATTTGAAATTGCTCGACAACAATGGTTTGGCATTTTCAATGCTAAAAGAGTATCTTGAGGTCAGTTTATCACTCCCTCTCTCATTTGTGCCAAACATTATGCATAAAAATGATTGACTGCTATGGGCATTCTGTTTTCCCTTTTTTTCAGTTGCAGGTAATGTCAAATCCAAAACAAAAGTTTGGTATAGTTGTTCCAGGAAGTGAAATTCCAGAGTGGTTCATGCATTGGAGTGGTGGATCTTCAATAAAATTCAAAATGCCTTCAAATTTCTATTCTAAGAATAAGGCGCTGGGATATGCTGTCTCCTGTGTTTTTCATGTCCATAATCATTCACCTGGTATCCAATTAAGGCTTTCATATCCGACGCATCAGTTGAACTGCCACTTTAGTGGTTCTTCTACCAGTTATTTTATTGATTTTAGAGAGAAACGCGGTCAGTTATTTTATTGATTTTGGAGAGAAACGCGGTCAAGCTGAGACAGACCATTTTAGCTGCTCTACTTATCTCTTCAAAATTGCCGTTATAGCAATTGGGGGTTTTGAGAATAATCTCATTGAGTTGCCGTTTCGACCTTGGTCGGGCCCAGAATTGGAGGTGACGAGACGTGGTCTCCATCCCATTTATAGGCACAAAGTGGAGTTCTTCAACCAACCAACAAACCAATGGACTCGCTACACTACCTACAATCTTAATGAATTCTATCCAGATTTTGTTGGATCAAAGATGGCTGCGGCCTCAACGTCAAATTGAAGCCATATTGAATTTTGTTGAGGTTTGTTAATAAATTCTGGTGAACAAGGATTTTCATCAAGATAATCCAACGCTTATGCCCCATTCACCCCCAAAAAAAAAAAAAAAGCAGTTCATTTGATTGTTGCACGTGTTTCTTATTTAATTATGTTTTGATTATTTCGTTTTTGTTGTTTGGATTGTGAGAAAATGTGGAACTAGAACCGAACTAGATTAAAAAGAGAATGAAAGAATGTAAAGTTTAGAAAAATCTTTTTATTTTTACTTTTTGGTTTATGGGAATAAACGAAGGTAAAGAAAAATAAAATAGAATTTGAAGCCTTGAATTATGTGATTCTCATGAGTTGAAAATTAAAGGATTGAGACAAATCCTCTGTTTCGTACCCTAAAAATCTTACAGCCTTCTCATTTTCGTACCCAGACCGTTATTGTACTGAACTGGGTATCATAGTTGACGAATTGCATTGCCATGAATGAATAATAAAGAAATTAGATTAGCTTGTTGAATCTGTTTGAATTTTTTTATATAGCTTCTGCAATCACGTGCATTTAAATTATGCGAGTCAAAGTTCTAATGTATATAGCTGTGCACAGTGCTTGAAATTGCTTGGTAACAACGATTAGGCATTTTCACTTAACTAAGGTCATTCTTCTCACTCTGTTTCACTCAAATGTTCTATGACTTACGCCTAAAAATTTATGTTGTGGAAAAGATTAATCGAGGGGCTAAGAGCTTCTGTAGAAACAATACAAAGTTGATAAAGTTTGTTTTGTGCTAATTGTTTTATTCAAAATTCGATCTCGACCCCTGATGCTTGTCTCTCAATCTTGTCCATTAATTCTGGAAACTTCGAGAACTTTCGTTCGCAGACCTTTCTGATGGCATTTTGTGCTTCATAATTCAAATACAAACTTTCCCGCCAAATATTTATTCTTGGGACATTTTGTCAGACTGTTTGATACTTATATCAAACACCTTTTGTTTTAGCTGCGCTGGGATAAAGTTATTGACTTGTAACATGATATTACGGAAACTATAAGAAAATAAGTAGTAAAAGCACATAAACATAAGGGAAAACCGGCAATCAATCACATAACAATATGTTATAAGAAAACAAGTAGTAAAAGCACATAAACATTAGGGGAAACTGGCAATCTGCCCCATAACTCAACAATATGTTATCCAAAAACCAAAATGGGTTCGTGGAACAAAATTTCTCGGGCTTCCCTGTTGTTTAATCACTCAATTCCAAGTGAACACGCAACAATATATCTACATGTAAATATACTCCGAAGAACCAAGAAGTTAAGCATAGCACGCATGTAGCAATTGAAATTCATAGCAAGTCTGCAGGCTGCAGCTACAAAGTCGTATCAGCACTAGAATTTTGAATGGAAGCATAGCACTTTAGATTAAACCAATACATGACGAGTTGCTTCTGCCCACAGAAACAGTCAGAAACTTTAGGGAACGGCTTTGAGGAATTCATGCTCAATTGTAGCTCCAGTTGTAATCATTTGCTTTTGGATTAGAGGAGCATTTCTAGTGAACATGAACAAAAATTATTGCTTTCTAGATGGCTACTCAGGATATAATCAGATTCCCATAGCACCAAAACATCAAGAGAAAACCACTTTCACTTGCCTTTTTGGCACTTTTGCATATAGGAGAATGCCATTTGGATATGTAATGCACCTGCTACATTTCAACGATGCATGTTAAGCATTTTTTCTAATATGGTTGAACGATTCCTTGAAGTTTTTATAGATGATTTTTCTGTTTTTGGTGATTCATTTTATCAATGTTTACATCATCTAACACTAGTTCTGTAGAGATGCATAGAGAAGAATTTGGTCCTAAATTGGGAGAAATGTCATTTTATGGTAAAACAAGGTATTGTTCTCGGTCACATCATTTCGAGCGAAGGTATTGAGGTTGATAAGGCCAGGGTGGATCTCATTTCCAATCTTTCTCCACCTAAAACAGTCAGAGAAGTAAGATCTTTCCTTGGGCATGCGGGTCTTTACAGACGTTTCATTAAAGATTTTAGTAAAGTTTCTAGACCCTTATGCAATTTACTTGTTAAGGATGTACTTTTTGTCTTTAATGATTCATGTCTTGTGGCGTTTAAGAAACTAAAGCAGTTGTTAACATCATCACCCATCATTCAACCCCCAAACTAGAGCTTACCATTTGAGCTCATGTGTTATGCATCCGATTATGCAATAGGAGCAGTATTAGGACAAAGAGTTGATCCATATCATTTACTATGCTAGTATGACATTGAATGATGTACAATTGAACTATTCAACCACTAAAAAAGAAATTCTAGCAGCAGTGTTTGTATTAGAGAAATTTCGATCTTATCTCATTGGTTGTAAAATAATTGTTTTCACAGATCATGCTGCTCTTAAATATCTTCTTACAAAGAAAGATACAAAAGCTAGACTAATTCGTTGGATGTTACTTTTGCAGGAATTTGACTTTGAAATCAAGGACAAGAAGGGCACAGAAAATGTTGTGGCAGACTATCTCTCTCGTCTCAATTTTGATACAATTACAGAACCATTACCATTAAATGAATCATTTCCAGATGAACAATTGGTGAATGTGGAAGTATTACCATGGTATGCTGATATAGTTAACTATCTTGTTACAAGTAAACTTCCGGAGCATTGGACTAAGCAGGACAAGGCCAAATTTTTTACAAAAATAAAGAATTTCTTCTGGGATGACCATTATCTATTCAAGTATTGTGCAGATCAAATTGTCAGACGATGTGTCCCAGAAAATAAATTTCAAAATATACTTTCATTCTGCCATGAACAAGCTTGTGGAGGTCATTTCAGCATTAAGAAAATAGCTACTAAAATATTACAATGCGGTTTCCATTGGTCAGCTATATTTCAAGAAGCTTACATTTTTTGTTCTTCATGTGATAGGTGTCAACGAATGGGGAGCATTACGTGAAGGAACATGATGCCACTAAACCCAATTTTAGTAGTTGAGATTTTTAATGTATAGGGTATTAACTTCATAAGACCCTTTCCCCCTTCTTTTGGCCATCAATACATATTGGTCGCTGTTGACTACGTATCAAAATAAGTAGAAGCAGTTCCATGTAGAACCAATGATCACAAGGTGGTGATCGAATTTTTGAAAAGCAATATTGTTTCACGCTTTGGATTCCCTCGAGCCATAATCAGTGATGGTGGAGCCCACTTTTGTAACAAATTATTCAAGGCTCTTTTGACAAAGTATTTCATTACTCACAAAGTGGCGACCCCATATCATCCGCAAACCAGTGGCCAAATTGAGATCTCCAATCGAGAGATAAAGCACATATTAGAAAAGACGGTGAGACCAGACAGAAAAGATTGGTCATTAAGATTGGATGATGCATTATGAGCATATCGAACAGCTTTCAAGACCCCGATTGGGATGTCACCCTATAGGCTAGTATATGGAAAAGCTTGCCACCTACCTGTGGAACTCGAGCATCGTGCATACTAGGCCATCAAGAAATTCAACTTTGACATGCAGCAAGATAGCTCAGAAAGAAAATTACAGCTGCCAGAACTTAAAGAAATTTGTAATGATGCATAAGAAAATGCCAAGATTTACAAACAGCGAATGAAAGTCTTTCATGACAAGCAAATTATGAGAAAATCTTTCACCCCAGGTCAGAAAGTGCTTTTATTCAATTCTCGCTTGCACCTATTCCCAGGTAAGTTATGCTCTCGATGGACTGGTCCCTTTATAATTAAAATCCACCAACTTGTGGGATCGACACTCGTCACCGTTGATCTATTCTACAATAGATTCGTGCGCTTGCGAGTTCAATAAAATTTGCATAACAAACGCCACATAAATATTTCAACCCAATAGCATCCTGCCACATAATCAGTCAACGCCACATAATCAATTAATGCCACATCATTGGTTCAATAGGATGCTGCCACATCATCGGTTAATGCCATGCCATCGTATCATATAAGTGAATAGTGCCATACTCATGAATAGTACTACGTATATGAACAATACTGTATATATTAACAATGCTGAATACCCTTTAATTCTCCTCCTAAGGGTTTCAACTATTCTAAGTTAAAAAAGGCCATTCGTTTCGCTGTCCAACTTCTTCTTATTTGTAAAATGGCCAAAATATTCCTAAAATACATAAAATACGTAAATTATAATGAAAACACACATAATAAAAGCTTAAAGGATCTAAACACATAAAAGTATAAATGTCAGTAAGACTTGGAGTATGAAATAACAATTTTATACTTTACAAAAATGCATTCCCTAGTACTCAACAATACTATTACTACTATTACGTATTTTATGGAGCATTTATGTTTGATAATATGATTTAATATCATGTTATGATTATATGTACGTATATTATATGTTTGATTAAGTCATGAGACATGATTACTAGTTGCCATATGTGTAACCTTTTCCATAGGCTCAGAGCATGCATATTCAAAGTTAGGTTACTGTATCCATGCAAGATAGTTAAATTACGCTAGGTATTGATTGGTTTTTCCCTCGACTTTACTCATGTAATGATGATCCCGGTGAGTACTGAGAGCTATTTTCCTTGGGTACTATTTAATGCAGTTTTGTCATGTATATATGTATGTATGTATTTCATGTCTAATGATATGTTATGTTCAGTGTGGAGTTATGTCACATGATTATGCATAAGGACTAGTATATATATATATATATCATTATATCCATTCATCAAGCCGCAAGCTCATTATTTTCCTATTTATCCTATTTCTCTCAGGTTTCTGTAGGATTTTGTGTAGATCAGCTTCTAGTTAGTTAAGGTTGGGCCACGAGATGCTTTGCTGAATGGCATGCATTTTGAGCACGTTTATATTGCTTACGTTTTTGTGTATATATTTGTGGTATAAATATGTATAGTAAGACCTAAATTGTGCAAGTTTTGAATATATGTCCGAATGAGGCATAGCTGTTATTACATGATTATGGTAAAGGCCTAAGGCAAGTTTTATGTATTCATGAATTTTAGCTTATTTCATGTGTTTTTAGATATTAAAATGGAGAGGAACCCTTATAAAAGACTGAAGGTGAGTTAGTACTACATACACATGAGCCACAGTCTCAACCCCAGCAAAATCTAGATATTTATCAGGAGCTAGTAGCTAGACTTACTTGGAGAGAGGTCGAAGTTCGCCCAGGTACACAAAACACCATTACGCGTGCTTGTAATTTGAGGGCTATGACTTTTGAGGGCATACCATTAAGCGTGCTGATAGTTAATCAAACTATGGAGGATTTTTTATATGATAAGTTATACTGATGAGGAAAGGTTATCCTTCACTAAGTTTCTACCTGACGGTAATGCATATCATTAGTGGATGTTTGTATTATGCCAATATAAGGGACATGGAGCTGTTATCTAGGCAAATTTTAAAAGAGAGTTCATTGATAAATTCTATCCCATTATTTATCAAGAGGACAAGATGAATGAGTTTATGACACTTGTACAGGGATCTATGATAGTGGAAGAATACGAGCACAAATTTTCTGAGCTATTGATATTTGTCCCATTTGTTACACCGAATGAGAGAGAAATGTTGACGATTTGAACAGGGTCTTCAAGAGGACATAAAGACTATAGTAATCAGAATATAATGTACAGATTTTGGCACATTAGTTTGAGTTACTATAAGAATCGAGAGGAGTCATAGAGAAGCACAAAAGGCTGAACTGCAACAGCACAAGTGAGGCCCTATTTGGTCAATTAATGAACCTAGTAGTATAACTCAAAGGAGAGAGATGGGGCATGGAGATTTCTCAACTAACCAACAGGTACAATCACCAACCAGAGTTTCTCAAAAGGAAGAGACCTTCTAGTAGTTATGACAGCAATCAACAGAGTTGCAATATATACAGAGGTAATTGCTCTGAGTGTAATGTATATGGTAAACTTCACAAGGGGACAGTGTTTGAGTAGTTTGTCATGTTGCTTTCATATGGACAGTCAAGACATTTAAATAAAAATTATCCAAATTTGAATTTGAGCAGTAGTTTTGTGCCAGGTTGGGACCTTCGCTATCTTTAAAATTGTAATATATAAGACACTAGAAGTAGTCAATAGAGAAGCCAGCCAAATAAACCATATGCCTAGGCACTTGTATTTGCTCTGACTCAACAAGAGGCCTATGCCACTCCAGAATTTGTGACATGTATTTTGACTATCTTTAGGCTTAAGGCATATATTTTAATTTATCTAGGGTCTACCTATTCTTTTATTTATCGGACATTTGTCGTGCATGTGGATAAAGAGATGAGGCCATTAGATTGTACTTTAGTAGTGGCTACACTGGTTGGTAATTCTTTGTTGGCTGAAAGTGTATTTCAAAATTGTACGGTAAGAGTGGGTAATAATGATAAAATAGTATATCTGATTCCATTAGAAATTCATGATATCGATGTTATATTAGGGATGTATTGGCTAGCAAACCATCATATTGCAATGGATTATTTTTGAAAAGAGGTAACTTTTAGGAACTCTGGAGAACTTAATATCATTTTCTGTAGAAAACAGTGGATCCTTTTTTCTTTTGTAATATCTATTCTTTTTGCTAGATGATTACTCAAAAAGGGTTGTTTTGCTTATTTGGCTCATGTTATTGATAGTTGAGTCAATGATGTGAAACTAAAAGATATTCAAGTGCTAAAATAGTATTCGGCTATATTTTTTAACGACCTTCCTAGTATGCCACCTAATAAAGATGTAGAGTTTACTATTAATTTGATTCTAGGCACAACACTTAGTTCTATAGCCCCATATAAGATGACTCCATTAGAGTTACAAGAGTTAAAGGTACAGTTAAAAGAATTAGTCGATAAGAGCTTCATCAAACCTAGTGTATCTCCGTGGGGAGCACAAGTATTATTTGTGAAGAAAGGATAAAACTATGATATTATATATAGACTACAAGTAGTTGAATAAGGTCACTATTTATAACAAATATCCGCTTCCTCGGATTGATGATAATTGATTAGCTATAGGGTATGACAGCCTTCTCGAAGATAGATTTATGCTCGGGTTATCATTAATTGAAGATCAGAGATGCTGATGTACCCAAGACTACATTTAAGACTCGTTATGGGCATTATAAGTTTCTGGTGATGTCATTTGGGTTAACTAATGCCCTCGCACATGCACTGGGTGTTTCATTCTTATTTAGATCGGTTTGTTATTGTGTTTATTGATGACATCCTGATATATTCACTTAGCAGAGAGAAACATATAGAGCATTTGAGGATTATTTTACAAACTTTAAGGCATTGGCAGCTTTATGCTAAATTCAATAAATGTAAATTCTGGTTAGACAGAGTTGCATTCTTGTGCCATGTGATTTCATCTGAGGGTATTTATGTGGATTTTTAGAAAATAAAAGCTATAGTGAATTGGGAGAGGCCAGCTAGTGTATCAAAGGTTAGGAGTTTTTTTGGCCTGGCAGGTTATTACTGTAGATTTTTTTAGGGCTTTTCCAAGATAGCTTTACCTCTAACGAAACTGATAAGGAAGAAAGCAAAATTTGAGTGGACAGGTGATTGTGAATAGAGTTTTCAAGAACTCAAGAAAAAGTGATTTTAGCTCCAATTCTTACACTTCCATCAGGTACAAAAGGATTTATAGTTTACAATGATGCATTCAAAGAGGGATTGGGTTGTGTATTGGTGTAGCATGGAAAGGTAATTACTCATGCTTCCTAACAGCTCAAGTAACAGAAATTGAATTATCTGACACGTGATTTAGAGCTCGTAGTAGTTGTGTTTACTTTAAAGACTTGGACATTATTTATATGGAGTTACTTGTGAGATTTATACAAACCATAAAAGCCTGAAGTACTTATACACACAAAAGGAATTAAATATGAGACAACATAAATGCATTAAGTTGATTGCGGATTATGATTGTATTATTGATTACCATACAAGTAAGACAAATGTGGTAGTTGATACTCTCAGTAGAAAGTCTTCAAATTTGATATCCTACTTGAAAGTGTCCTATATTCCATTGTTGATTGATTTGAGGTCTTTGTGTATAGAATTAGAAGTGGGTTAGAATAGAAAACTTTTGGTACATTTTCATGTTAGGCCTATTTTTATTGATCAAATTTGAGATATATAAGGTCAAGATTCAAATTAATTAAAATAAAAGAAAATGTGAAGAACAAACTATATACTAACTTTTCACTAAGAGATGATAGTACTTTAGTTATAGGCAGTAAAATATGTGTGCCGAATAATTCAAATTCAAATAACCATATTTTAGAAGAAGTACATAGTTTGATATATGTTATGCACCTAGGTAGCACAAAGATGTATCGCATTTTGTGAGAGCATTATTGGTGGCAGGGGATGAAGAGAGAGATAGAATAGTTTGTAGCGCACTATTTAATTTGTCAGTAAATTAAGTCAAAACATTAGATACCTGAGGGAGAACCTCAACTGTTGTCTATTCTTGAGTGAAAATGGGAGCACATCACCATGGATTTTGTGATAGAACTTCCTCGAGCTAGTAATAGCTATAATAGTGTGTGGGTTATTATTGATCGTCTCACAAAGTCTGCTCACATCTTGCCTTACAAGAGCACATACTCTTATAATATGATGGTGAATTTGTATGTAAAGAAAATAGTACATTTGCATGGAGCTCTTGTGTCTATTGTTTCAAATAGATATTCACGGTTTACTTCCAGGTTTTGGCCTTATTTAAAGTAGGCTATGGGTATTAGATTACATTTTAATATAGCTTTTCATCCACAAATGGACTGGTAATCAAAGAGGGTTATTTAGATTTTGGAAGATATGCTTTGAGCATGCGTCATGCAGTTTCGAGGTAATTGGGATACATATCTACCTTTGATGGAGTTTACTTATAATAATAGCTATTAGTCTAATATTAAGATGGCACCATTTAAGGCTCTATACTAAAGGAGATGCTGGACTCCGGTCCATTGGGAAGAAGTCAGGAAAGACAATTGTTAGGCTTAGAAATCATCCAAAGTACTAATGAGAAAATTCATGTCATCAGAGAAAAGTTAAAGGCAACAAAGGACAGATAGAAGAGTTATGCAAATAAACGTTGAAGACCACCTGAGTTTACAGTGGGTGATAAAATTTTCTTACAAATCTCTCCTTGGAAAGACATTCTTTTATTTGGAAAACGTGGAAAGTTGAGCCCCTATTATATAGGCCCATACGAGAATATCCAGCGTGTTGGTCCAGTTGCTTACCGTTTGGATTTACATCTAGAGTTATTACGAGTCCATGATGTTTTTCATGTTTCGATGCTACATATTCCTGATCATTCTCATGTTCTAGATGCAGAATCAGTTCAGATAACAACGAATTAGACCTATAAAGTGAAACTAGTTCAGATACTTAATCAGAAACAACATGTGTTATGTAATAAGATGATCACACTTGTTAAGGTAATGTGGAAGCGTCACACTGTAAAGGAGGTATGTCACATGATTATGCATAAGCATTAGTATATATTGTATTTTTTTAATATATAATTATATCCATCCACTAAGCCCTAAGCTCATTATTTTCTTATTTATCTTATTTCTCATAGGTTTATGCAAGATTTCGTGCAGATCAGCTTCTAGTCAGTTAAGGTTGGGCCACGAGATGCATTGTTGCATGACATGTATTTTGAGCATGTTTATATTGCTTACATTTTTCTGAGATGTATTGCTGCATGACATGCATTTTGAGCATGTTTATATTGCTTACATTTTTCTGAGATGCATTGCTGCATGACATGCGTTTTGAGCATGTTTATGTTGCTTACGTTTTTATGTATATATTTGTGGTATAAATATGTATAATGAGACATGAACTGTGAAAGTTTTGAATATACGTCCGAATGAGGCATAGCTGTTATTACATGATTATAGTAGAGGCCTAAGGCTAGTTTTATATATTCATGAATTTCAGTTTATTTTGTAAATTTCTGGATATTAGAATAATTCTGTGATTCACCTCAAACTCGACATATAAGTCAAGGCATGTCGTGTCAATTTTAATCTTGTTTCTTTTTTTGTCCTCCATGTTTCTTTTTTTTTTTAATCTTGTTTCTTCTTCTTCTTCTTCTTCTCTCTCTCTCTCTCTCTCTTTATAGAATTTCATAGATATTTTATATTTTTGAATTTTCAAAGACAATAGGAGGAGTTTATAAAAAAAAAAGACAATAAGAGGAGTTTATAGAAAGTTGGTTGTGCTTGGTCTCCTATTTTTAAGTTGATTTTGCTACAGTAGTTGGTGGTGGTCTCTCAAAGATAGTAAGCTTATTTGGCTAATTTTTGACACAATTAATTGGTTTAGTGGTCAATTTTTGTCAACAGGTAAATCTTTTTTTTATTTTTATTGAATATGGATTCAACTTTTACCTCTCTCTTTATACTTTGTAATCAATTGAATTTGAGTTATCCTAAGGTTTTAAAGATCTTGCGCCACTTGTCCTTTAATGTTAGTACATGATTAGGATTTAACTACCTTTATTTTTTGTTTTGTTAACCACCAATTATGTAGTGAATTTTTCTTTGGAGAAGATTAGGTCATGAGAGAATCCTAATTTATCCCGACTACCTTAAATCAAAAAGTTTCAATCACTAAGGAAAATCTTGTTAAAAATTTATTAGGATTTAACTACCTTTATTTTTTATTATGTTAACCACCAATTACTTAGTGAATTTTTCTTTGGAGAAGATTAGGTCATGAGAGAATCCTAATTTATCCCGACTACCTTAAATCAAAAAGTTTCAATCACTAAGGAAAATCTTGTTAAAAATTTATTAGGATTTAACTACCTTTATTTTTTATTATGTTAACCACCAATTACTTAGTGAATTTTTCTTTGGAGAAGATTAGGTCATGAGATAATCCTAATTTATCCCGCCTACCTTAAATAAAAAAGTTTCAATAAAGAAAATTTTGTTAAAAAATTATTAGGATTTAACTATCTTTATTTGAATTTGATTGAACACTTGCAAACACTAAAACGACTTACTCATCTTAAATTGTGTTATTAATATTAAAACCTTAAACCATACATTTTTTGCCTAATATGAAAGAAGTTTAACCATACACTGAGTAATTCTTTTAGGTTTTGACCAATTAGAAGAATTTTGCTTTATTTATTTCTATCTCTTTGCAAAAAAAAGAAAAAAAATACACAAAATCTGTTTTCAATTTGCATTTTAGTTCATAAAATCCAAATCAATAAAGTTATTAGAAATCTTTTTCATGAATTATATTATTGTTAAACTCATTATAAGTCTCTATAGATTTTACCAAATACATATGAAACCATAGGGAAAAATAATTATGCCAACACTCAACTATATTATTTTCTTATAATAAAACCAGAGAAAAGAAGAAGAAGAAGAAATAATAACTCCTTTTCATTTCTTCGTTTGGTTTTCATGTTATGTCCTTCTTCTTATAGATAATTAATTATGGGAGTAGATATGGGAATGATAGCAATAATTGGAGAATTATTAAATATTGATGAATTTGTGGGATAAATCAAGGAATTTCTCTTTCTAAAGTTAAGGGGTTGTGGCTCTCATGCATGAGCATTGAATCATGCATTGTAATTACCCAATATCGATAAGAAAATTCCTCTCAAAATTCCCTACTTCTTCCTTATTCATATCATTCAAAGACTTAGCAATCGACAAAAATATTTATTTTAAAAAATAAAGATAAGCAACTAAGACAGAAGAAAAAAAATTAAAATATAAAGATTCTCATGGGTTCTGCAAGAAAGAGGGAGGAAGATGATTATTACTAGGGTGAGAGAGTAAAATAATAATAATTATATTTTTTTCCTTATTTTTTAGGAAACAAGAGGGATTGCAATGATAATAACCTAAATAAATATATCTCCACCATTGCATTTACTTTTGCAATTCTTGCATTAGGTCCAATGGTTGGAACACAAAAAGATAAAAAAACATGGTACCGTAGCAGCAGAGTTGGACTAGATAAAGTTAAAGCTTGATAGTGCAGTCACGGGTAAAGAGGAAAAAACTAGGGAAATTTCTAAGTCTGGGGATTTTTGTAAAAATTAAAGCTTGGGTCTTGTAAAATTTGATTTAGGGAGTTGTTCTTAGAGTGTTTCAACCCTAAATTTATTTGAGGTGATCAATTGAAGGAGATTTTGAAGGTCGAAAGTGTGGAGAGACGGGATCTATGTGTTTGGAGTGAAATACGTAAGTCAAGTACACAGGTTTTATTTCTTACTAAAGAGAGTAGGGTTTCATTCTTCCATCTCTATTTATGTTGAAATTCATAGGAATGAAGTTAATCTATGAATTTATGTATTTTATTTAAAGGGTTTCCAACAAAGGGATAAAGTTAATCCTAAGCTAATATTTGTAATTAAGTGGATTAGAAGCATAAGGGCACTAATAAAATGTTGTAGACTCAGATGCGCTGAGCGCTCACCATATTTTGAATTCGGTATGCAACAATTGTGTATTATATTTTTGTGGTTTATGGTTAGTAATTATTTTGTTGATAATGATTATTATGACCTTTAGTAACCCATGGTTTTATAATTACATTAAGCTAATTTTTTCTTATCACCATTAATTGCCATCATAAAGTAAAGACTCTTAATAATACAAAATTTTATAATTAAAATAAAAGAATATCAATAAAATAATCTTTCCTAATTCATTAACTAAACCTAATTAACAATTTATGTTAGATTTAATACCTTTTATGAAATTAGCAAAGAGATTTCGGAAAATAAAATGAAATTAGGTTTATGAAACTTGAATTTTACAAGCCTTGGATAATTTCCTACCATGTAAAGATATTAGATATAACATAGACTATAATTCCATGGTACGAGTATACTAAATGGTTGTCAAAAATAATATATACTTAATGATCAATAATGGTATATAAAATAGTAACTATTTTAATAATACTAAATTTTATTATAACATGAGGTGATCGTTTAGATTACAAACAATTTCACCACAAAAGTTTATTGATACAATTTATGACATTCACTTAAATGTATGTATTTAGTTGTATGATTTTTTGGTATTATGCTATATATAAATTTTATAATGGTAACTTGTCTATTTGATCAATTAGGTTCTGATGAGGGGATCTAGCACTTTAATTAAAGTGCAAAATCCCAAATGGGGTCATTAGATTCAAATCAATGGCTCATAAAATCTGCAAATGATAAGCCTTACCATGTGCAAATTTTAAAGTTGAACATACTAAGCCATTGGATCTGAATCCAATTGGATCAAATTGGGATTTGTGCTATAAGTAAAGTGCGAGATTCCTTATTAGAACCTAACTCTTTATTCGATTTGTGTTCGATAATATATTAGAAATCATATCTTACACTTAACAATAATAGATTTTGAAACATTTATTTTTGAAAAAAATAATAACACTATAAATTTAAAGGAGGATTGAAAAGTAATTTTTAAATAAAACATATTATTCAAGTGAGATTATTTCAAACTTCAAGGCTGGTCACATTTATTTTTCAAAGATTTTCCACTACTTAAACAATTAACAAACGGGTGGGGATATTTCCACCCCATTATTTGTGTAAACCCACCCCACTTCTAAAAAATATTTATAATAAATGCACATTATTTTTTATAAATACAAATCAACATCAATATGTGTATAATTAATCAATTATATCATTCTTATATTATTTTTACTTAGTTTTTTTACTATAAAGATTGCTTTAATATGAGTTTTATTTAATTATGTAATCGTTATGGCATAAAATTACTTAACCTGAAGCATAATGTTTTCTTTTATCTAATACTTTAAGTACTTAATTTTGTGACTTATTATCTAACTTTTAAAATAAAATCTAATAATTTTTAATATTTTAAATGTAAATACATAAATTTAATAGCCTAATAATTTACATGAGTATTGACTCATAAAGACACAATGTTAGTTAAAGGTTAATAATGATGCTAATAAAGTAGAATTGACCATTTAGAAGCATGAATTTTGTATAAAATAAAAAATGTTGAAGTTGAAGTAAATTTTTTGTACTTTTACATTTTAAGGATAAAAAAGTCAATTTAAATTTAGGCTGAAGCAATCTTAGTAGTCAAACATAACAAAAAAAAAGTCACAAAAAATAAATTAAGAATTTAAAAAAGATTTAATTGATTAATTCCTTAGAATTCTTCTTTATTTAAAATTTTTAAAAGTAATGTGAAAATTTTATAATTATTTTCTAGAAGTGGGGTGGATTTACAGAATTTGTGGGGTGGAAATATCACCACCCTTAACAAACCGATTACAATGATTTCTAAATATTTTATCTTTTTTTAATACAAATATTGTGTAATGTATATTCAATAGCACATACTTGCTACATTATTAATGCTGTAAAAAAAAGAATAACGCATGATAGAATGACCCAAATGAATTTAATAGAATATTAATAAATATTATATAAAATGTTAATAAATCTAATTGATATAAATTCATAAAAATAATATTACATTTAATAAAGTCCCACACAGTCATGACCCAACCCAGACCTGACAAGATATTATCCGCTTTGGGCCTTAACAAAGGTCACACAGATTTGTTCCTGGGACGCCCATACGTCCCAAAACGCGTCTTGCCAATTAGGGTGTGGATCACCTCTTAAAAACCCAACATTTCTCTTCGTGCTTTGCCGATGTGAGATTCGCCTAGGGTGGTACAAACACCCCCCTTAGGAACTCAGCGTCCTCGCTGAGGTTTGCCCCACCATCACTCAAGAGGACACGCGGAGTCACTCTGATAACATCTATCATGACCCAACCCAGAACTGGCAAGATATTGTCCGCTTTGGACCTTAGCAAGGCTCGCACAGATTTGTTCCTGGGCCGCCCATACGCCCCAAAATGCGTCTTGCCAATTAAGGTGTGGATCACCTCTTATAAACCCAGCATTTCTCCTGTGCTTTGCCGATATGGGATTCGCCTAGGGTGTTACATACACCCCTCCTTAGGAACTCAGCGTCCTCACTGAGGTTTGCCCCATCATGGCTCAATAGGACACGCAGAGTCACTCTCATACCATTTGTCATGACCCAACCCAGACTTGGCAAGATATTATCCGCTTTGGGCCTTAACAAGGCTCGCACGGATTTGTTCCTAAGGCGCCTATATGCCCCAAAACGCGTCTTGCCAATTAGGGTGTGGATCACCTCTTATAAACCCAGTATTTCTCCTGTGCTTTGCAGATGTGGGATTCGCCTAGGGTGTTACATACACTCCCCTTAGGAACTTATCGTCCTCGCTAAGGTTTGCCCCACCATCGCTCAAGAGGACAAGAGGAGTCGCTCTAATAATATCTATCATGACCCAACCCAGACCTGGCAAGATATTATCCGCTTTGGGCCTCAACAAAGCTCACACAGATTTGTTCCTGGGGCGTCCATTCGTCCTAAAACGCGTCTTGCCAATTAAGGTGTGAATCACCTCTTATAAACCCAACATTTCTCTATGTGCTTTGCCGATGTGAGATTCGCCTAGGGTGTTACACACACTGTAAGAAATGTTGCGTTACTATCTTAATTAGAGATGGCCAGCAAGCCGACAGTACATGGTGCAACAAGTGTCCGTACGGCATGGTATAACAAGAGCGCATATTGGTAAGGAACGTGGCACGGTAGGGCATGGCATGCATCCAAACTAAGCTGGGCTAAGTTGTGCTAGGCTTAGAATTTTAGGCACGTAAGCCTTAAAAGCACAACATAATTAAAGATGGGCTAAAGCACAGCATATGAAAGGCTTGCAATAAACACATTTCACTGTTAGGTTAATAAACGGCCTATGGGTCATCAATAGTATGCGGGCTAAAATATATTAAAATAAAATTTTTAATGAAAGTAAACTTAAAATTTTATGATTTTGTAAATAAATTGAAATTAAATCTTTTAATGTATTTTATTATGTAAGTTTTTTAAATTCATTTAATTTTTTGTTTAAAAACATATTCTAACTTATTTATGTTTATAATTTATTAAGTGAATAGATGGTATCATGATTTTGTAAATGTTTGCATTAATGATATTATAGACTATGATCTACGACTCTACATAAGTCTAAGTTAAATATTAAGTTAACCCTTAAGAAATTTTTTTTTTTTATTGTTATTGTTGCTAAGTATTAAAAAAGAACTCTAACACCATAGAAAATAATTAGTATTACATTCTCTTACTATTTTATTAATTTACTATTATTGAATATAAACATAAATTTTGAACTTTTAATTTTATTAAATTTAACTAAAGGCATGCGGGCCTAAAAAAAATTTATGGGCTTAAAAAAAAACATGCTAAGAGTTTGGATGCTCTTTTAAAAAAATAAAAAAAAAAATTAACATTTTTTTTCTTAAGCACAGCCCACAACATGACCTAACATGGCACCCGTGTGCTTGGCACGGCACGGCACGGCATGGCCATCGGCCATCGGCCATCGCTAGTCTTAATGTAATGGAACCTGCTAAAACAACCTATTAATCGCCTCCTGGCAAAGCAGTGAGAAGACAGACATAAGGAATAAACTTTTTGACCAAGACTTGCTTTCGGCATACAAAAGGGGAGCTCGAGATTGTGTAATTGCTTTAATTTTCCGAAAAAGGGTATTCTCTGCTTTCCCTGGAAACAAATACATTAATTTGCCTGCTAACTTAACTTCTTCGAAGCAAATATATTCCTCATTGGAAATTCAAGTTAGAAGCTGCCTGCTCCAATACACTCAAAGCTGTAAGTTTTATCTTTAATTTACACATATTTCTCTTTGTATTGCTGAATCAACTTGCATGATTTTTCTTTTTTTTTTAGAAAGTAAATGAGAAGCTGATGGATCTATTTAGTTTATTTGATTATCAAAAAGATCATTAACTTCCAAATCAGAACCTTTGTCAGGTTTAAAGATTTCTTGTATCGTAAACTTTTTTCTTATAGAATTATTAACGTACAATCTTGTTTCTAAATGAAAAAGTTAGTGAGGAGAGGAAAGCACAATTTTTTACCTCTACCTCCTTTAAAATTTAAATTTGGGTGACAAGCCAAATAACACTGCTTGAAAACCAATAAGTAAAAATATATAATTTATTGGAAAAATGAAGGCAAATCAATTATTTTCTCTCAAAAAATTTAATTTGGAAATGAAGTTTTATGCGCAAAGAATTTATTAAAGTAAGTTTATTGCTTACAAAATTTCAATGATTAATTATAACCTTAGTTGTACCTCCAACTTTGACATGTGCATTCCATTTTTGTGAAGCCCATCATTTTGTTTGAATCTTGTTGTTTGCACATGACATCCGCATATTGTTCCAGTTATCAGCAGGAACTGATAGAATGGCTTCCACAAGCATCCAAAAGGACACTCAATGGAAATATGATGTCTTCTTAAGCTTCAGAGGTGAAGACACTCGGACAAATTTCACAGACCATTTGTATGCAGCTTTGGATCAAAAAGGAATTATTGTGTTCAGGGATGACAAAGAACTGGAGAGGGGAAAAGTCATTTCACCTGAACTTTTTAAAGCAATTGAAGATTCAAGAATTTCAATTATTGTTCTCTCAAGAAACTATGCTTCTTCCACTTGGTGCTTGGATGAACTTGTTAAGATTCTCGAATGTAGAAACACAAATGATTATCAACAAATGGTTTATCCAATATTCTATGATGTGCAACCAACGGTGGTGAGGAAACAGACAGCAAGTTTTCAAGAAGCTTTCTCTAAACATGAAGAAGCTTTCAGTGAGAATAAAGAGAAGGTGCAAAAATGGAGAGATGCCTTGAAACAAGTGGCCAATATCTCTGGCTGGGAATTGAAGGACAGGTAATAGTTCTTATTCTCAAGATGAATTTTCTAACATCGAATTGATTTGATACTACATTCGCAATCGATTTGATTTAACAGCATCAATCCTTCCTTGTTCTTTTCAATCTGCAGGAACGAATCAGAATTTATTTTGGATATTGTCAAGGAGATATCAAGAAAAATTCCTATAAAGTCAGAGATTCTTAAGGAGCTAATAGGAATAGACTCACGTTTGGAGAAATTGAGGTTTTTTATGGAAACGGGGCCAAATGATGTTCAAATGATGGGAGGTATAGGGAAGACAACTCTTGCAAGAGTTGTTTACGACATGATTTCTCATGAATTTCAGGGATGTTGTTTTCTTGCCAATGTTAGAGAAACTTCAGAAATCGGCGGTCTGGTCTTATTACAAAGGCAACTGCTTTCCCAGTTGGTAAACCTCCCAGATAATACCATTTGTAATTTATATGATGGTATTGACATGATAGGAAGTAGGCTACGACACAAAAAAGTTCTTCTTGTGATCGATGATGTGGTCGACGTAAAGCAATTAGAATGCTTAGCTGGAAAGCGCGAGTGGTATGGTTCAGGCAGCAGGATCGTTATAACATCAAGAGATGAACATTTGTTGAAGACACATGGAGTGGATGAAGTGTATAATCTTAAGGTACTAAATTACGATGAAGCTCTTCAACTCTTTTGTATGAAGGCTTTTAAAACCCATCAGCCGTTAGAAGATTATGTGGAGCTATCTGAAAGTGTTGTAAAGTATGCTGGTGGCCTTCCATTAGCCCTCAAAGTTTTGGGTTCCTTTTTGTTTGGTAGACCTATGGATGAATGGAGGAGTACCATGGAAAGACTAAAAAGAGATCCCGATAATGAGATCCTGGATGTACTCCAAATTAGTTTTGATGGACTAAAAGAATCAGAGAAGAAAATATTTCTCGATATTGCATGTTTCTTTAAAGGAAAGAATAGAGATAGTTTATTGCAAATTCTGGAGGGATGTGGTTTTCACCCAACTATTGGATTAAGTGTTCTTATAGCAAAATCTCTAATAACAATTTCAAATCACAATGAAGTGTGTATGCATGATTTGGTACAAGAAATGGGTCAACGAATTGTTAAGAGACAATCTCCTGAGGAGCCTGGAAAACGTAGCAGATTGTGGGATGAAGCAGAAGTAAGCCATATACTGTCACAAAATACGGTAAGTGAATAATTAAGTAGAAAGCATGTATTTTTCAGCTCACTTCATTTAGCCTGTGAATAATCAGCATCTCCACATTGCTGTTTTATTCACTTCTTTTCTTGTAATTTTCAGGGAGGTGAACAAGTGGAAGCAATAATAATAAATTACTTCTTTTTTAAAAAGGATGTTTGTCTAACTGCAAGTGCGAAAGCATTTTCTAAGATGACCAACTTAAGATTGCTCAAAGTCTATAATGTGCAACTTCCAGAAGGCCTTGAATACCTCTCCAACAAGTTAAGACTACTTGAATGGCGTGGATATCCATTAAAATCTTTGCCATCAAACTTGCAATTGGATTAAACTTTTGAACTTAGCATGTGTTATAGCTGCATTGAAGAACTATGGAAGGGAATCAAAGTAAGATCAATTTGTTCACTCATATATAATTCTTTAGCGAGTAATTGTTGATAATTTTATTAATTTCACAATGCCTTTCTAGCTGTTGTCATACATTGAGAAAAAAATATACCTTTATGTTATTTTTTTTTCTCCTTTTACAACAGGTGTTAGAAATGTTAAAAGTCATGAATCTCAGCCATTCAAAGAACTTGGTTAAGACACCAGATTTCACTGGTGTCCCAAATTTAGAGGAGTTGATTCTTGAAGGATGTACAAGGTTGTGTGAGATTCACACGTCTTTGCTGTTTCACAATAAGCTGGTCATATTGGACCTGAAAGATTGTGCAAGTCTTGCTACTCTTCCGTGCAAGATTTTCATGGTATCTCTTGAAACACTTGTACTTACTGGTTGCTCAAAATTGAAGAAATTTCCAGAGATTGTTGGAAGTATGGAAAATCTGCGAAACCTTTGTTTGGATGGAACTAACCTTAAAGAACTGCCATTATCAATTGAACTTTTGTCTGGACTTGTCCGGTTGACTTTGGAAGGCTGCAAAAATCTTGTGAGACTTCCAGGTATTATAAATGGTTTGAAATCTCTTAGAACTCTAAATCTCTCTGGCTGTTCTAAACTTGAAAATGTGCCAGAGAATTTGGGGCAAGTAGAAACCTTAGAGGAGCTTGATATAAGTGGAACCGCTATAAGAAATCCTGCGTCGTCCATTTTTCTTATGAGGAATATTAAAGCATTATCTTTTCGTGGATGTAGAGGACCTCCACCATCAACATCATGGTATTTGCACTTCCCAATCAATTTGATACAAAGGAATTCATATACAGTAGCTTTGAAGCTGCCTGCTTTTCTGTCAAGTTTGTGTTCTTTAAAGAAATTGGATCTAAGTGACTGTAATCTCGTGGAAGGAGCGATCCCAAGTGACATTTGCAACTTCTTCTCGTTAGAGGAGTTATATTTGTGTAAAAACAGTTTTGTTTCGCTACCAGCAAGCATTAACTGTCTTTCGAAGCTTGAAAAGCTCGAGTTGCAGGATTGCAAGAAGCTTCAATCTCTGCCAGAACTTCCACCCAATATATGGACTGTTAAAGTAGATGGTTGTGTTTCGTTGGGAAAATTATCAGATGTATTTAAATTATGCAAGTCAAAGAACTCATACATTAGCTGTGCACAGTGCTTGAAATTGCTCGGTTGCAATGATTTGGCATTTTCAGTTTTAAAAGAGTATCTTAAGGTCAGCTTTCTCACTCTGTTTCTCTCAAATGTGCAAAGCCTTATGCCTAAAAAATTACGTAATGTTATGGAATTTTTTTTTTTTCTTTTTGATTGCAGTCGGAATCAAATCAAAGACAATACTTTAATATTGTTGTTCCAGGAAGTAAAATTCCAGAGAGATTCATATATCAGAATGAGGGTTCTTCAATAACAATAAGAATGCCTCCAGATTCATTTAATAAGAATAAGGTGGTGGGATATGCTATCTGCTGCGTTTTTCAAGTCCATAAACATTCATCTACTACCATAGGTTGCATTTCATTCCCCGTACATCAGCTCAAATGCCATCTGAAGGTTTCTAATCTCAGTTATTATATTCAATTTGGAGAGCAATTCAGTGATGAGGCTGTGTCGAACCATCTTTGGCTAATCTATTTGTCTCGTCAAGAGTGCTATGACTGTGATTGGCAGTTTGAAGAGGTGTCTTTTTTAAATTGGTTCTGGTTTGGACCGAATGAGTCGTGCCAGCATTTGGAGGTGAAGATGGGTGGTTTCCATCCAGTTTATGCAGATGAGCTGGAGGGCGAGTTCTACCAAAAACGGAGTCCGTCTACTGTCTATAGCGGTGCCACAATTTCTAAGCGAAGCCTTACTGACTATGCTGCAGGAGAAGCCAGTAGAAGTGGGAGCTGTGATGAAGAGGAACCACAACCTAAAAGATTTAGAGAAATCGAATAAAGGGCAAAACCTGCCTATTATTCTCCGAGTTTACCAGTAAGTTTGCATCTCAATTTCTTTTGCAACTTTATGATTCTTCTCCCAATGTTTATGTCTATTATTTATAGTAGACAGTTATATAATAGCTAGTTTACGATAAATCAAGTTGATTGAGGCATGTCTTTACTTTTGAAAAAAAAAAATAGAGCCATGATGTATCTACCGTCTACTCAAGTTATTTTATTATATTTTTCATGTTCGGTTACCAGAAGGCAAACAATACCTCTAAGCCGTTGTTCGGAATGTGGCCTCAATTCCATCAATCAAAATTGCATTCGTTCTTAATAGGACTTGCTGCCTTCCTGAAAATTCTTTGAGGTTTTTCAATAAATTCTAACTATTTGCTAATGCCCACTTGCAAAGAACTTTAGGATTCAGCTGCTATTGTTTGATAAGAATACTTGGAAGGATTATGTGTATAGAATTATGTCATGTTGATGTTTAGGCAGATTTTTGCTGCAACTCACCTTCACAAGTCTATGTGAATCTTGATTTCTGTACAAATAAATAAGCAAATACTTGGTCTGCTTTTGTTTTAACTTGGCATATGAATGGCTGAATGACTATTTTTCTGGTTTGTTGACTGTCTTTTTGCTGGACGTTTTGTTCAATTTTAGGCTTAGATTTCTTGATTTTTCCTTTTGAATAAGAAATGTGTCCCCGAGATCGATTTCTGGTTGGTTTATATTAACAGCTGCTGAGGTGTAAGTATAATTTGAAGGGCTTTGTCAGGCAAGAAAACCACTTCATCCTTAATTTGGACTCCAAGTGAAACCTATCTCATCACGAGTTGGTTTCTTGGATGAAGATCTCCTCAAAGAGCCCTAAAATTAATTAGGATTCTATTCTGAAGAATATTTACATGCCAAAATAATAAAAATGTATTGACTATCATTAGTGTTGCAGAAGCACGGGTTGAATAGTTCCAAAATTACGGCGGCTCGGACTTGTAGAGAAATAAAATTTGGCAAAAACAATTGCAAAGAAAAGAAGATACAATAATTTTACGTGGTTCGAGTTTAATTTTACTAACAAACGAGAGGATTCAAAATTGGGAAACAGCATTCAAATTGGATCCCTTACCGAGCACCCAAAGATATTAACCAAATCTTGTGAGCCTTGATGACGATCTGCGTGACTTGGATGTGTGTATAGATTATTGTTAAAGAATCTGTGATAATCTGATTCAAATTGATCCCAAGAACAATTTGATCAATTGTCAATCCCTCAATCAAGAATCAGCACACAAAAGCATAGATTAGAATCAGAAGAAACAAAACAAACACACGTCAAGAATTGAGAATGAAACACAGAACAGAAAAAAATCATGAACAAATGACGATCCTCAGGCTCTTTATTATTGAAAGAAAAAAACCCAGATCACAGCATCACATTTCAAGCTTTTAAAGGAGCCCTTATCTTCTCCCTAACTCTCAAGAATGACTTGGTTACAAGCCCCACAATGTGCTTCTGCTATTCAGCTTTTATACAATTCCTGGTCAAAGAAAGCCGCCAAGTCAGCTATCCTAACTAACTCACGCGGGTGGAGTCTAACGTCAGCAGCTTAGATAACAGATTTTCCTGCCGAAATTAAAACTAACCGCACTCATCCAAATTTTAATCATTCTTCAAAAAATTATCTGGTGTGGTCTATCACTTTCTTTTGAAGTTTCTGCGTTAATTTTCATGTCAAATATATCTTTGAGGCTTCCTAAATTCTTCCCAATCAATAGCCAAAAATAGGCAAACTTCAGCAAGCATTACAGAAAGAAAAGGAGTCTTGTGTATCATCTTAAAATGCGTTGGCGTGTCGCAACTGTATAAATAAAAATATTTCATTAACCAAGTTCAAAGGCCTAAATTTAAAAGGACGATGTGTTGCATGGAAGCATAGAACTAACCTAGCAATTCGATTTCCCGACGGTGGTTTCGGCTAAATCGTTATCAAACAGAGTCACAACATTTAAGCCTAGCCCGAGAACAAAAGAATTCATTTCTTTTGCTGAGCTTTTCCAGTCAAAATTTTATCTATATGAGGGGCCCAATCTGACACTCAGTGGATGATAATTTTCATATTTCTTTTACCCTTTCCATCACTTTTTTAAAATCTACACAAAACTTTTCAGCCCAACACTACAGCACGGAAAAAGTTCTAGACACCCCAGTATCTTATATCTTATAGTCATCAATGATCAATTAATACAATGGCTGATTTTCTTGTGAACTTGGGATTAACATGCCCCAACCTAAACTAAAATAATGACATGAGCCTTAAGGATTAATTCGATGTTTGTTAAATGATATCTGGATTTTACTCTTGTATTGATTCTCATGAGCCATCTTAAAAACAATTTTGTATTTCTTTCTAACCCTTTTTTTCCATTTAATTAAATTAGAGTATTTTCTTTCTTGTTGATATTATTAACTTTTGAGTAATGATAGACATGTCAAAAGTTTATTCTAAATGATGTGATGTGTGTGATGTGTAATTCATTAAGTAGTTGATAATTCTTTACAAAATCCAAGTATAACATTGCTCTTCTTTTTGTTATAATGATTTAATTTCAATAGCTAAGTGTGGAATGCTGTTTGTCGCCACTGCCATAATGTTTAGATAGATTTTAACGTTAAAATTAGCAACGGTACTAAATATGACGTAACCAGACTTTTTATGCATTCTAAACAGGGATAATCAAGGGAATAGATCAACAGTAGTTAGTGGTGGCGGTTGGCCAATGGTGATATTATTTTTATTTAATCAATTAATTATTATAAATAAAATACAATAGAGTACATATTACATCAAATATAATGCATCTCATATATCCCGTACCATAGAATACCATATAGTTCATATATGTCAATGGCTAGTACATTTCGATAATAAACAACAATCATTATGCCTCAACAATAATATACATATAGGATAACACATGTCATTAGTAGTTGATTCTAATTATTTTTCACAATTTTGTAGTTAAGTTTATATGTCTATTATGAGGGATAAAGTTCATTACGTCCTCCTAACCTTACTATTAGTAAATTTCTTTTTTTTTTAATTAATAAATCTCCCTTGTAGTAATAATGGGAACTATTATCGTTATATCTCAACAACTATCTCGTCCATCATTGATTGCTACATGCAAGATGTTAATTGGCTTTATTATTCAATAAAAATTTTCGACCCAATGACTGATTGACGCATAGGATGTCAACTCAATTGAGAAGAAATCACATATGTATTCCAATATATATGTACAGCATTACTCAATGAAAATTTACTACTTTACGTACAATTACTCATAATTTTCAGAAATTTTTATTTATGGTTTCATTTTATTTTTTTCTGATAACATATGGTTTTAATTTTTTTAACATTATGGTTTTAAATTTAAAATTAAAAAAAATTGAAAAAGGAGTTTGGAATATTATTTTATTTATCCCCACCGACTTGGTTGATCAACTTCTGCCACGTGTTCAATCATTTCACATTTTTGTCATCAGCTAACAAGAAAAAGTTATATGCGACACAGCACTCAGTGTGTAAAACGTGGGAAGATCTAATTGTACCCTACCAACTAGCAGAATTATGAGTCCAAAAATAAATTTATAGTAGGTTCTAAAGCGGAACACGTTTTATGTAGACACGATGTAATAAAGAGAAATTATGTGTGGGATTAACCCACCGCCTTAATATAAAGTAGTGAGATAATTCAATAATGATTTATCGTGTAATAAAATATGATGTTTAAATAAAACCATCAATAAAACTCTAATACTAAAGAAGTGGGTCTTGCTACGTTACACATAGAGTTAATAAAATTTGACACGACTTAATTACCTAACATAAACACAACACGAATAAATAAGTATGAGTAATCAAATTTAACACGATTATTAAATTGACCGGGTCCAGATCGACACAATTTTTTTTCGTGTCGGATTAGAGTTAAAGTTCTTAACCTATTTACTCGATCAATAACACGATTATATTTTCTATTTTAAAATAATTTACAAATTTTTGTCATCAAAACTCAAATATTAGAGATTATTCTCTCTTTTATTTTTAGTTTTTAAAAGGATAAATATAAATACAGTGTTTTATTTATAAAATTTTATATATATTTAGAGATTCAATAGTGTAAATGAGTAAAATATTAATAGACATTTATATTTTATAATATCAATATATAATATTATATATATATATATATATAATTATAATTAAAACTTCAATAATATAAATGTGTAATATTTTTATAGATATGTATATTTTATAATATCGATAAAGTTTGTATGTGTGAATGAATGACAGCGTGTAAATATTTGATGTAAATTTTATTTAATATATAGATATTAAGCGGGTTATTAAGTAACCTGATTATTTTTCTTGTCGGGTTTCAGTTTTAATATTTTTACACGTTTATTAAATGGATCGGATTTGAATCGATATAAATTTGACACAACACGAACACGACTCGATAATTCATTTTGCCAGCTCTATTTACAGATTAGATAACAGTATTGAAAAAACATGTAAATTAATAAAATTTTGCCACGTGTGTAAAGGGTAAGGAAATTAACAGGCTTTACCCGTTCCCATACGGTTGCAAATTTCGAAAAACCACAGATTTGGAAAAAATGAAACATCCTTTTCGTTTTTTACGTTAAAAGGGAAGAGCAGAGGTGAAACAATTTGAACTCTTCCTCAACATATCTTTGTAAATATCTATGTCAAAATATTAATATTTTTTAAATTTAATATATATAAATGATTTATTTCAATTGTTAATTATTTAATATGATTAGTAAATAACTAATTATGATGTACGTAGATGTAATGGATGGAAAATTAAATTCCTTTTGCAAGTCGACATTTTAAGTTAAGAGAACCACCCATATACACACTAACATACTTTTTTTTTTCAATTAGACTAAACCATAGTATTTTTTAAAGTAGTACTAAGATTTTAGACCCCTAATGAATTCAATTTAATACATAAATATGACATGGTTATTTTATAAAACAACTCTCTAACTCTAACCCAAAAAAAAAAACAGTTGACTTGGGACATATTTAAAATTTATTGGAAAATAAAAAAATCTATTATTATATAAAAAAATTTAAAAAAATTAAGGGGTATAAATGAAAATTTATTAGACTAGGTCTGTCTCATATCTTATGAATTTGGAATAAGTTCTTATTATTAGACAAATAGGCATAACCAATTAACAATTCAAGTGTGGAATTAGAATATAGTCACACAATTTAGTCGAGTTTTGCCCTTATTTTATCCTCCAAATGTAGCCACTTACCTTAACGTGCATCACATTAGATGACACCATTGTTATAAGGAAAAAAATAAACAAATACATGAGTTATAATTAATTTTTTTCACTATTGAAACAAAATTTTATTAATTAAAAGTGTTTTTATACGTATGTGTAAAACACTTAGGTGGCATTTTTGTTTTATCTGAAAGCTAAATAGACCTAAATTGGTCTAGATTCTGAATATACCTAAATGTCTGAATTTGAATAATATATTTTTTTTGTCTAAATCTCTGAAAATAAGTATTAAATTTTTTTTCAACTTAAAAAAACTAAAAACATGTACTTCACATCTATTCTTATCAAATTTGAATATCAAATAAATAATATATATATCCAAAAGAACATAAATACCATAATATTTTAATATATGTAAGTAAAACCACATTTAATTGAATACATAATGATTTTCGAATTATAATATATAAAATATCATAATTTTCAAACTTTATCACAAATTCTCAATAACAGTACATAATATAAGATGAGACTATTAGTGGGTAAACATGTATGAGTGGGTTTTAGAATAGGCATGAAAAATAATTTATAAATTTAGGATATTTTTTACATTAAAAATTAGTTGGCATATTTTGATTTCTCTATTAGTAAGTAGCCAAAAAAATTAGATTATTTTATTAAGTCAAAATTATCTAAAAAGTCTCATTAATTTATGAAAACAAACATCTCAAATTAACTTAATTAATTAAGTCAAGTCACTTTAAAATCATTAAGTTAAATAGACAAACACCCTCTTAGATTTTCTAATATATCTCACATAATAGGAAAAAATAGACCTACACCACCAAGGTTAAGGAAAATGGTCATGTATGCTCTCAAATTTTTAACAAGGAACATTAAGATTTCCTTTTCACCATAATATCCTTTACAGAGAGTAACAAAAAAAATTGACTTTAAAAATTTTTAATAAATACAAATATGATTTAAATAGTTTAATTTGTCTAGTAGACTAATAATATTAGAATATTTTTTTATATATAAAATAGTTTTTAAAATGTAAATTATTATGTTTATTTTAATAATATATTTATATTCTTTTAAAAAAATTTAAATAAATCTTTAGGTTAAATAGATTTTACAATTAATACAATATATCTCATGTATTAATAATATTAAAATTATTTTATATAATATTGAAAATAATTTAAATGTTTATATATTTATTTTAACATTATGTTTGTATTTATTATACAATTTAGTTTAATATAATATAAGATTGTAAAGTATTAAAATATCTTTTTAAACATTGAAATTATATTCAAATGTATATATTAGTAGATTTACTTTAATATCATATTTCTATTTATTATAAAACTTGGAGTCAATTTTTTGAGTTAACAAAGTCAAAGAGTGTTATAGTCAAAAGGAGGTCTTAGTATTCTTTTATTTAAAACTTGAGGGTATATATGACTATTTTCTCAAACTTTAAGAGGGTAGGTGACCTTTTTCCCACATAATGATATTACTATTATTAATAGTACAAGTGTTAGGGAATTTTAATCCTATCCAAGATCCCACAAGTAAAAATATCAAACAAATAATAAATAAAAAATAAATAAAAATAAAATAAAACCAATCACACAACACTAGTGGAGAAAAACCATTGTTACTAAGGATGATGAGAAAAAACCTATTATATAAAAAATTATTATAATCACTCTAGATTTCCCTCACACCTAAAACTTAAATAACATTCAATCTCTGAATAAACATATCATTTCTCTCATATTAAAAATTGATTGTTATGTTATGCCAATAAGTAAACTCAACCTCCCTAGTGATTATTTCTTATAGAAAAACTATTTATTTCCTTATGTAAGTTGTACTCTTCCTTAAATAAGTTAAATTACGTGTTATTTAAATACTAATTCTCCGAAAGAGGAAAAAATCCTAGATCATCCTTTTTTGAAAAAAATTAGACATATTTTCTAACAAGAAAAAGTTTAAAATTATTTTTTCGGTACATTGAGTATTTCAAACACGGAATTTTGATTTCGACATTAACAACCTTGATGGTTTCTTGTATGAATTTTGCAAATATAATTTCGATTGTGAATTTTTTATGCTTAATTCCAGAATTTGTATCATTTCGATCACTAAATGAAAAAATTGTCCACGATAGAAAGGTCATTTAGGGTGTCCATGCAGATGGTTGGTTTGACTTTTAATGTGCATAATTTGAGTTGTATTTAGGGATCTGCAGCAAAGAAAAATGAGAAAATTAAAAAAAAAAAAAAGTGATTTGATTTCCTTTCATGAGACCTTTTTATCCCGTTGCACTTTTGTAACACTCCAATACTACTATCAAGGTACCAAAGTGAAATTAGAGTGAAACTGCATTTCATTACTCTCATCTCTAAAATCACCAAATTAAAAAAACTCATAATAAATGTTATAAATCTTTAAAAGATAATAAGTAATGAAATAAAAATCTTCAAGTAAATATCATCCTGAAGAAAACTAAATTGTTCATAGATTATTAATGTCACATAAATCTCCAAAAGAAAACCAAGCTTTTTTTCTTCCTCCTAAGACTTCGAGCTCACATTATCTAACTCTATCTGCAAAAATATGATAACGAGGAGTGAGCTGTCAACTCGGTAAGTAAACTCATGCACAATACTAAAAAATTGTTACAAATATAATTTAATAACATTTCTTATATATGCATAATAATAGTAATCAGGGAAAATACCTTTGTACATAATCATTTCACAAAACTAAATTCAAATATCATAAAATCATTTAAATTATTTAAACAAGCCGTTAGCCTTTGTAACACATAAAACACAATTAACTTTTTAAAACACATAAAACATAATTAACCTTTTAAAACACATAAAACATAGTTAGCCTTTTAAAGCACATAAAACATAGTTAACCTTTTAAAACACATTAAACATAGTTAGCCTTTTAAAACACATAAAATATAGTTAGCTCATGCCACATAATATCACTTGTAGACTCAGTGACCCAGCCATACAACATCATTTAGTGTACTATACCCTACGGGAATCATTAACATCAATATCGTATGTGCACATAATCCAGGTAACCTTCCATAACATAACATAACATAACATCACTACAGACAATGAGCCAAAACATTTAAAATCATCCTTGAACTTTTAATCATTTGTAAACTTTCATAAATTATATTTAAATAATTTATAATTATTTCAAAGTATTTGACTTAAAATAATTTAATAAAAGTCTTCATTTTTAAAACAATTTATGACACAAGTTTTTAATGTATAAAGTTTTTTTTTAAATAATTCTCAATAATGATTTTACTTTAACAAAATATTGTAATAAACTAAAACAATTCAGCTTCATATACTTTTCATTCAACATAATACATACCGCAATTTAAAAGTATTTTAATAGTAAAATATGTGTACTATGCATGAATCTACTTACCTCGATTCTCGGCAATAAAGAACAATAATCTCAACCTCGAGCTCAATCTCGTCCTAAACATCAAAACACACCTTTATCAATATCACTACTCATTCTGACCTTGATATAACTCTAACATAATCAAACCTAGTTGTAAGTACTAAACTATTAAAGCTAGTATAAACCTGACCATTCTATATAAGTTGATTTTTACCAAGCCAATCATATGTCGGAAAATTGTAAAAACTATGAAAAGAAATCATAAACTGTGTAGCATTTCATATAAAAATTCAAAAAAATGAATGAATGTCAAAAATGTGTTGCAAACAGAATTTTACATGCACATATACACACTGCCCAACAGTGGTAAAAATAGAGATAGCTGATTTAGAAAATTTGTAAAATATTTAATAGAACTCATAAAAATTAGAACACTTAATTTAACAACAGTAGGATATTAAGACAATATATCAACTTTCTAGAATTTCTGAGGATGTAAAACTATTTTAAACGAATTTACACTAAAAGACTAGGAAACCTGTCCAGAACATTCAGGTTCATGTTTTGTACTTAAAAAATTCATAACTTAATGCTCACTCAATGAAAATTAGTCAAATAAACTTAAAAGCATATAGAATTCATAATATTACATGACTATTATTTTTATATGTCATTTTAAATCCTTTTAGCAGCCTAAAATAGTCTTATCCTTAGCCATCGCAATTCTGGAAAACAGTTTCCAGAACTGCAGCAGCCTAATATAACGATTTTTATTAATTTTTTGTACTCAACGAAAAATTATGAAATTAAAAATTCTGTAAGTAGACATCACGAAGATTAGACAGAAAAATTTAAAAAAAGTTTCAGAGAGCATTTGAATAGTCCGAAAAATCGGCAAAGTCAGACATATTGCTGAAAATCGGAATTTTCCAGCACCACTGTTCCAACTTCGAAAATTCACCACAAATTGGCTACTTGAAATCTCTTTGCACAAAATATATCATTGAAAACCTTAGGATGTCCAGTTTAATTTTATGAAAAGTTTCTTGCAGAAATTGAATAAAAAATAAAGGAAAACTAGTAATTAAATCACAGTATGCATGCCTACCAAGTCATTCATGATAAAAAGAATAATGTATGCATTTATTACCACCACATAAGATTAGAGAACATGAATTATAGAAGGATAATTATCTCAAAAATTCTTTCAAACCTGCATAAAAGAAAACCCTAGAATTCTTTGCTTTTTTTATGATTATTAGGTTAAAAGTTTTAATCATAGGGAGATAAAGAAGAGTTTAGATTTTATAAAAATTCTTATTTTTATATATTTATATAAAAAAAATATTATACAATAAAAATTATAATCTTTTATATTTTATTTAGATACTAAGTAAATAATTAAAATAAATCAATAAAAATAGATAAATAAAAAGAATCATGCTTTATCCTAAATAATGCTAATTAAAATAATGTCACTCATACAAAAAATAAATAATTAAATGGATAAACATAAATAAATTCAAACATATATGTAATGGGTGTTACAACTTTTATTCTAATAATCTACTACTAGCATTACATTTCCATCTTTAAATCCAACTGTTCAGCTCAGTTGGCTGTTACTAACAGAATCTGTAACTTAGTCGGAGCCGAAGTTTATAAATTCCACGCAATAAAATCCACTCTTATGATAAAACACAAATGGACTGTCTTCCCTCTACCGCACCCCCACACAAATTTCTCTCCCCAATAAATACCACCAACATAGCTGGAGAAAAAAAATGATAAAAATGATAAAAAGACAAAAAGAGTGTTTTTACTGAGGACTTGTATTAAACAAAGTAGGATTGCCATGTAGGTTCCAGGAAATGTCGTGTGGGTAAACAGTGACAATAACTTTGAAAGTCAATTTTTGACCAAGACTTGCTTTTGGAAGTAAAAGAAAACACAGAACATAGAAACGAGAAGTAACAATCCCATCTTCTTTATTTCTATTCCACTTTCCAGAATCTTTTATTCTATTTTTCTTCTTCATCTTTTAACTCTCTAAAATCCATTTCTTTTTAATTATCAAAATGAACAATCTCTCAAGGTTGCTTTGTTATCAGAAAATCCCGGTAAAAGTCTAAACAAAAAATTCAAAATAAAAAAGATCTACTTGTGTTGAGACCGCTCTCAAGAATCCAGATGCGATTTATCCTTATTCAAGTTCAAATCCAGCGTCATTATTGTTGACTTTGGTTCCTTAAGCTGAATTAAACCATCAGTAACATTATTATTATCGGAGGTGATGAAGAAACTGATAAAAGAGAGATAAAGAGAAAGAGAGAAGAAACAAGATAAGGGAAAAAAATTGTTTCATTAATCTCAAATGTGTGTGGTTGTTCATTGACAAAGAAAAGTATAATAATCGTAAAAAATATTATTTTATCCTAACATTAATTAAATATTTGTATTTAATAATTTTTTTTTATAAATTATTATGATTTAATAGTTTAATAATTTATTTAATTTTTTTTATAAATTTTTTATTTAATTTAACTTAAATATTTAGTAAAAAATATTTTTAAAAATGATAGCACCGAAATTATCATTTTAAATTATCATTTTCTTTTATAAAATTTAATATAAAAAAATATACCAGTGCATATTTAAATTTAAAATACAGCAACTACAAAATATTATTTTTATTCTCATTTTTATTTTCAGAAAATAATGATTCAAAAATAATACCAACAATGAAAATGGTATTTGCTGTGTTCCAAGAAGTGAAATTATAGACTAGTTCATGTCTCAGAACGAGTGTTTTTCAATAGCAGTCACGAGGCCTTTAGAATTGCATAATAAGAAAAAGTCGGTGGGATATGGTATTTGCTATGTTTTTCATGTCCACAAAAATTCGCCAAGTAGCAATACTTTTCGTTCATATCCCACAAATCGGTTGGACTGCCATATTGGATGTGGCGTTCATTGTGTTCATTTCAGAAAGAAATTCGGTCAGGCAGGGTCAAGCCATCTTTGGCTACTCTATTTGTCTAGTCAAAAATGCTATGACATTAGATTGCCTTTAGAACCAAATGTTGAGTCTTTTCAATCAAATCATGTTCAGTTGTGATTTGAACCCTCGTTGGGCCAAGGATTGGAGGTGAAGAGATGTGGTTTCCATCCAGCTTATATGCACCAAGTGGAGGAGTTCGACCAAACAACAAACCAATGGAGTCGCTTTACTACTAATAGTCTGAATGAATTCCATCAAAATTTTGTTGGATCGAAGATGGATGTATCCACAACGTCAAAGCGAAGCCTTACTGAACATGTTGGCGGTGGTGAAGTCAGTGGAAGTGGATTCTGTGATGATGAGGAACTCACAACCTAAAAGATTTAGCGAATTCGAACGGAAGGGCAAAGCTTATATTTATCACATATTATTAATTTTTATTTTATAGTTACAGTTTTTTTCCACAATTGTTGTTACTTAAAAGTTATAGCACCTCTATTCCAAATAAAACATATATCTATTCACGCAAAGTTTTAGGTTAAATTACTTGAAAATGCTCTGCTTGGATGCAAAGAATATCTCCAAAGTTGTTCAGAATGTAACTTCCCTGACTCCAAATTGCATTCATGCTCGATCATATTAGCCCCTTACTGGAATTTCCCTGAGTTCGTTGTTAAAGAAGAGAGAGAGGGAAAATTTGAAGATTCGAATTTTATGAATTCCCATGAGTTACAAATTAAAGAAAGAGGAAAAACTAAAGGACTGGAAAAACTCCTCTGTTTCTTCTTATCCAATGCTCTTACTATATCTGTTTGATTGTTGAAATCTCTCTTCTTGTACCCTCACCATTTTTGCACATATATAATAAATACGGTACATATTTAAATCAAAACCGTTAATGTTCTACAAGAATAACTTTATTTATATATTATATTAATGTAATGGCATTCTAAATTATATAGCAATCTCAGTTCAAGCTGATATAGGTTTTTGCCTGTCGAGATATCATCGATGTCAATATTGCATGGTACTCTTTAAGGAATTTAATGAAACGCAGCTGCTATATTAATTCCTAGAGCACGCAATGATTTCATTAAGTTCTATTGTATCGTCTATAATACTAATTTAATAATTGGCCATTTTTGTTAAAAAAAAATTGTGAAAGTACAGGCGCAGAGAATATTTTAGTAAGTTCAAATATCTATACTATTGTAGAGCGAAATCGTTATTTAAAACTCACAATTATTAAATGCTAAGTAGTCTTATTTCACAGCTAGAGCTTCCATTTTATAACATACATGATTTATAAATATATTCACGACTGAGCAACACTATACAAAACGATGATTTTGGTGGATTTTTGTTGAAACTTTATGTTCACAGCTCACCTTTGTCCTGCTTCCACAGCAATTTGGATTGTAAAATAAAAGGCATGCGCTTTTGACAAAATACTCTATATCTCCATAAAAATTTAATACTTATCTTTTTTCACTGAAATGCCTCAGTCTACTTGAATTATTATTTTTTTTAATAAAAATTAGAGGGTAAGTAAATCTACTTGAATTTTTGAATAAAAATAAAAGGATAAATAAATTTTAAATTAATTTTTTAAAATTCAAACCAGCCAAAAAATTTTGGTTCACGTGCAATGAATTTAAATTCAAAGTGTGAGTTATTTTCGTCCAAATGAGCACTAGATAAGGTAACCAAGTCTACCCTTAAGTTATCTCCGGGAGCACTCTGTTATGATCCAAAATCAAACACATTCCTATTCTTCACCCTTTTGTGAACCGAATGCTAACTTGAGGGTCGATATGTCTTTATACTATAATCTGGATATGCTCTTTTATATTGGATGGTTTTTATAAACTCGAGCACATAATAACTCTCAGATACGGATTTATATTCAATTATCATGAGTTGAAAGCAGAGCTTGGTTCAGTGATTGATTCTCCTTTTGGAGGTCGTCGGGAGCCCTATAGCGGGCACATGGATTTTGGCTATAATGCTTAGTGGCTGAATGTAGAACAGGGCCCAAAGTTGGCAAGATTTGAGGATTTTAGGCGAAATTGAGAAGCCAGGAATTGGAAGGATGAAAGACAAATATCTAGATGATCGATCTCAGCTTATATCGCTTGCAGCCCAAGTTCAAGAGGGCAGTTGTGCGGGATTATGGTATGATTCCCGTGTCCAGACTATGTTTGATATGCAATTGCAAGTTTGATGGTAAAGATTTTAATGGATATCGACACCATTCAACTAGTATTAACATGTTGGAGAGGTATTCAAGGCCTTCTGGAAGTTGTATGTTATAGATTTTGAGCGATCTATATCATGAGTTTTCAAAAATAATTTTTCACATTTGATTTTAATTTTTTGTTACCTTTTCTCAGTTTTTGAATTTTTTTTATTTCATATATTTGGCCTGGGCTTTTTACAGCAAGTCTATAATCAGACTCACTATAAATGGGTTTTAAATTTTTGAGCTCATATCTTAAATTTATCATATGAGTTGGGCTTAAAGCCTACCGAGCTTTTCAGCCAAGCTTATATTAGATAAGTTTTCATTTATTGATAGGAAAATGGCACCTATACCTCTAAGGTTTGGATAGATGATCATGTAGACACTCAAGTTTTTAATAAAGGACATCAAAACCTTTTTTTTTACTGCAATATCCTCCGTAGATAAGAATTAAAACCATTGACTTTAATATTATTTAATAAATATAAATATAATTTAAATTATCTAGTATACTAATAATATTATAATATTTTTTAATATATAAAATAATTTTTAAATGTAAATTATTACATTATTTTAATAATATATTTGTGTTTATTATAAAAAATTTAAATAAATCTTTCAATTAAATAGATTTTACAATTAACAAAATATATCTCATTTATTAATAATATTAAAATTATTTTATATAATACTGAAAATAATTTAAATTTTTATATATGAATTTTAATATTATATTTTTGTTTATTATAAAATTTATGTAAATATAATATAACATTGTAAAGTATTAAAATATTTTTTAAATGTTTAAATTATTTTAGAATTTATATATTGTTACATTTATTTTAATATTATATTTTTGTTCATTATAAAACATTGATGCCAATTTTTTTAAGTTAATACAGCCAAAAAAGTATTTTAGTCCAAAGAAGGTCTCAGTACTCTTTATTGAAAACATGACCATTTTCCTCGAATCTTGGAAGTATAGATCTCTTTTTCTCTTTAGTTATATATGAATAGCGTTAAATATACAAATCTTGTACTTAAGTAGCTCAAATCCTAGTATTTTATGGTGAGTTTACCAATTGGTAATTGAAATAGGTTAAAATCGAAATAGACTGGAATTAGAATGAGTTAAGATTGGAATAAGAAATAAAAATTAAAATAAATTATTTATTGTAAAAATCAAAATTAGAATGAGTTGTATTATTATTAATGTTTTTACTTTGTCTTGGAATTAAAATAGATTATTGCAAGTTACTAAAATAACCTTAGTTGATTTTTATCATTATTTATTATAATTATTATTATTATAATTATTAATCAAAATAATTGTTGTTTAATAATAATAAGAATAACAACAACAACAACATAATGATAATAATCACAATCACCATAATAAAAATCATCATCATCATCATCATCATCATCATTTTTATTTTTATTATTATCATTATTATTATTAATAATAACGATTACAAGATCAAGAACAGGAAGAAAAAGAATATTTTAATTGAGGGTCAAAGTGAAGTTATAAAACTTTTTTGAAATGATCTAATTTTAGAATGAAGGAGCACTAAAAAAATGATAGTGTTTAGTTAATATGTCTTTTAGATGATAATTGTAACAAAAATAACCAAAATATTAAAGGTTTTTCGTCGTCAAAGTAACAAGTGCGAGATGAATTTAACTTAACTTTTAAATCATAACAATAACTATTTACCAAATATGCAAGTGTTTGCAACTTTTAAGCAGAACTACCTAACATGATACCAAACAAGGTCCAAGTCCCTCGTAGCAAAAATCCTTCAAGTCCTTCATAGCAAAGATCCTTTTATGGCTCATGTGCTCAAAACTTACAAACTCCATCAAAACCACACAAAAGTTAAACCCGTTAACGGTAATTTTTTTTTAAAAAAAAAACATAGAGAGCAACTTCTTTAGATATTTTAGTGCATTCATGACCTGACAAAAAATGAACAGATATTATAATCAGAATGTACATTCCCATTCTTGACGATCAAAACACAGAGCGAAAGCAAGAGACTTCCATTACTCGTAAAATTTAATTTCAAATTCTAATTTTGTTAAATATCAAAATTAATTACTGATTTTTAATCTTCAAAATTTTCAATTTTTTGAATTGAATTCCATAACAAAAGACAGAAATTAAAAACTTAATAAATGATTTTTAAATTCATCTTTATATCTAAATTCTCTCAAGAACATGTATTTTTTTCAAAGTTTACAAATAAACAAACCAAAAATTGCATTTACATCTAAATCCATCAGCATATTCGTACTTGATGTTAGGAAATTTTAATCCCGCCTAAGATCTTGTAAATAAAAATACTAAACAAATAATAAATAGAAAAATAGATGGAGAATAAAACTGATCACACAACACAAGAATTTATATATAAAACTCTTATACTAGAGAAAAACTACAGCCACTAAGGACGACGAGAGAAAAATCTACTATGCGAAAAATTATTACAATCAATCTAGTGTTTTTCTCGCACTCAATCAGTCTAGTATTGTTCTCGTACTCAAAACTCCAATAACACTCAATCTCTCAATAGACCTCCTATTTCTCTCACATTAAAAACTCTCTACTTGTAAAGAACTGATTATTGTGTTATACCAACAAATGAACCCAACCTCCTTATAAATAATGATTATTTTTTGTAGGATAAGTATTCTTTTTTTTAAATATATATTAGTTGTATTTCTCCTTGAATAAGTTAAATCTCAAAGGTAAAATTACTTATTCCTTCCATAGGAATCCTACTAAATAAGAAAATATTCTAAGAAATTCTTATTAAAAAATAAAACATATTTCCTAATACTTGATAATTATGTATGTTTAATTTTCGAAGACAAAAAGCCTTAACCGAAAGTTTGTTGTTGAAATAAAGAGATCTAAACTCATAATCATGTCCCATTTTGCACTTTCTGTCTTCTCTCTCAAAACAAAAGCATGGTGGACTGAGATAAGAGTATGGTAAATTTGGAATAAATTTTAACTTGAAGGACATTTATTTTATTTTTTTATAACAAAGTTGATGTATAAAAAGCAAAAACACAGATATGTGGCAAGAGGGCAACAACTGTCTCTAGCACTAGGGTTGGGCATTGAATCGGATTTGGATTTTGTTTCAAATCCAATCAGATATAGCATGTGTCATCCAATCGTATTTGATTTGGATTGAATTGGATCCAGATCGATCTGAATAATCCTATCGAATTCACAACTTCATTTGTTCCCCTTAAATTAAAAAAAAAAGAAAAGAAAATACAAAAGCACAACTGCACAAAATCCTTAATTCCATCTTTCTAAACCAATAGCAGCCAATAGCCACAAACTAAATACACTAATTCCATCTGTAACACCCTAGGTAAATCCCAAGAGGATGCTGAGTCCCTAAAGGGGGGGTGTATATAACACCCTAAGCAAATCTCACATTGACAAAACACGGAAGAGATACTGAGTTTATAAGGGGTGATCTACACCTTAATTGGCAAGATACGTTTTGGGGCGTATGAGTGCCCCAGAAACAAAATACGCAAACACAGACCAAACGCACGCCGCCGATGACCAACTGTGATAAGGAAACAAAGAAGAAGTTTTCGAGACACTTTTTCTAAACGCGAAGAAGCTTTCAGAATGAATATAGAAAAGGTGCAAAAGTGGAGAGACGCTTCACGAGGTGGCTAATATCTCTGGCAGGGAATTGAAGGACAGATAACCATTCTTATTCTCAAACATTGATTTTCTAAGACTAAGGTTACTTATTTTTGTTTGTCCGACATGAGTCATAGCTAATGAGCAGATTTTAAGATTCCTTCACTATCAATACGTATTGTTTGATTCTATATGTTTAACGAGTCACTTAGGCAGTTATTTTCATCTTTTCAGTGACTTGTAAGCATGTCATGAACAAAATTTTACCGCGAACATGGTGCAAACTCTGTTTATTTAATTAACAGTTATTCCACCTCCTAAAATTTTTTAAAATTTTAGGAGGTGGGATAACTGTTAATTATTTAATTAACTTGTTATTCCAACAACTTAATTTTTTTTAAAAAATTTTCCAAATAAAAGCATACATGAAAAGATTTGATTATGTATTGTTGCATGAATGATGTGTTAGAACAAAGGAATTCCAGAATTTCTTGAGTTTTTTAGACAGAAAACAGAGTCGGCCATACAATGAATGTATGAAGAAATCAAGAAATTATCGTTATCAGATGTAATTGGAAAAATATCATCAGAATTGTTGTAATTGTTGTAATGATGCTGTGCTTTAGTCAAAATTATTTCTTCCACTAGAGTCGCAATTATCAATAACGTTGTTAATTCTTGAACCAGTTGAAAGCAATTAATTCTTTTCATTTATCTCCTTGCAATCTTTCTTTTAGTTTTAGATTTTAGAATAACGCAGCTTCCTACATTGATGAAATATAAATAGTGAATTAAAATAAAGAAATATTTATGCTGGAGGCTTCATTATTTCTGTGCGTTGCGGTGTTACATTCCTCTGTACTTAAATTTCAATTTTTATCTAATATCAAATAAGCATTGGGTGTATTTAAAATACCAATCATACTTTGTGAAGAAATTCAGGGACTGCTCTCACAGTTTTGGAGGGATTCCAATTCATCTTCTAAGGGCATGCATGGGATTTCATGGCAAAAGTTGTGTAAGCTCATTCAACAGAGAACTCATTGCCAAACAATGTTGGGGCCTTATTTCTTTACCCAATTCTTTGTTCTCAAGAGTTGTTAAGGCTCGATATCGTACCAAGGGCAGCTTCATGGAAGGCGAAACAGGCCATAGCTTCTATTTTATTTGGCGGAGAATTAGAAATGACAAAAGCAAGTCTGCTTATCCCCGGAAATGGCGGTTTTCGACCAAGTACATTCAAGCCTTTCTCACCTCGGTTGCTGCCTTCTCAGTTAATTGATGAAAATGGCAGGTGGAAAGATGACTTAATTCGAAGTGTTGAGTTGTGTGCCACATTGTCCCTTCGCCCACTAGACAAGTCCTCTTAGTCCCAGCCCCTAATGCGATCATACTTCGTGCTTCTTGAAAATCCCTTTACCTAAAAGACCCCTCGAGGATCAACTGTTATGGTGTTATTAACAGTTGCATTCATCAGGAATGAAAAGGGAGAAATCATATATGCTTCCATTGACTGATCTTATTTCACAGGAGATGCGGAATTCTTGGAAGCTTTTGCAATTCAAAAAGGTTCGAAATAAGCCACCGAAACAGGACTGACTCAGTCAGCAATTGTTGAATCAGCTGCCATTAATGTGGCTCATCTCATTAACTGTACTGGAACTAGTAATATTGTCACATGTAACTTCATGAGTGTTGTTTGTTTCCTTCTATTCTCTATAACCTTATGTAGCTTGTAATATGTTCTATTGAATCGGAATAAAAGAACAAAAGAAGCCACGGCGATACTGTTTGGTTGTGAAATAGCTCATTTGTGGCTGAACGTACATTTTTTCCCCCCTGTTTCTTCGTAGCTTTTTGTGAATCTTTCAATTTATTTTCAATTGTTGGCGTGTCTGAAAATGGATCGCTGAATATGGTAGAATATGGACTGGGATCTAAGTTGGATTTAGCCATGATACAATCCTTTTATTCACCCACATTCTTTATTTTGGTTGGAGGACCTCGTTTATAAGAATTGAAAACTATTGAACTTTTTTTAATTTTTACTAAACATCAGAGACCACGGTGTCAATTCGAAGACTTTGTTGATAAGAATCGACGAGTGTTGATTTCATATTATTTGTTTTTTGGAATGTAGCATCGTTGACTTGCATAGTTGATGTTAGAACTTAGAAGATTTGCTGTCAGAAATCTTATTTAAAAAATTACTCTGCTGCCGGCAACACAATCGAAGCTGTAAGTTTTATGCTACACAGTTCCCTTGTATTTTAATTTTTGTTTTTGAATTTTCAAAGCTATTATGAAGAAGAAGGTCATTAATTTCCGAAACAGAACCATTATCAAGTTTCAAATATTTTTGAACTGGTAAATTTTGCTCTTCGAGAAATATTTGCGTCTATAATTCTTAATCTAATCGTGTAAGACTACAGAGCAAATACATAGATTTTTTTTTTCCTTATAAAATAAATCATTCGCTACAATCTTAGTTTTAGTTTTATTCTTTAAAAAAAAAAAATGAAAAACCTCACTTACTAAACACAACTCTTGCCTTGTTATGTTCTGGCAACCTATTTAATTTTCTTAGTTCTTTTTGTGATATATATATTATTTATATAAAGAAAATTTTCCGCCATCATGTGCAGGTAGCTAGCTAGCTAGTACTACTATCCCATATATTCCCCATATAAGTTTTGGATATATAAATTTCTTTGTTTGCATAATACAATGATGAATGTACCGGTAGTTGCAATTTTTAATTAATGATTTAACCATATTTGTTTGTTGTAGGAAATCTTATAAATTAGATATCGTAATTATTTGGTTACTTTTTATGATTACTTAAGAGACATTTATTTATGGCGTAGATGTAAATTTTGATCCAAATTTATTTTCAGGAACTTAAATAGAAGGCTGTCGGATCAATTGCTTGCATTATGAGCATCCGGAGAATCTCTTCATATGTTCCTTTGCCTCTCTCTCATCAGAAATATGATGTGTTCTTAAGCTTCAGAGGTGAAGACACCCGCAAATTCACAGACCATTTGTATGCTGCTTTGGATAAAACAGGAATCATTGTATTCAAAGATGACAAAGAACTTGAGAGAGGAAAGGCTATTTCATCAGAAATACTTAAAGCAATCGAAGAGTCAAGAATTTTAATTATTGTTTTCTCAAGAAACTATGCTTTTTCATCTTGGTGCTTGGATGAACTTGTTAAAATTGTTGAATGCAAGAATACAAGTGATCGTCAACAAATGATTTTTCCAATATTCTATGACGTGGAACCAACTATGGTGAGGAAACAGACGGCAAGTTTTCAAGAAGCATTTTTAAAACATGAAGAAGCTGTCAAGGAGAATATAGAAAAGGCACAAAAGTGGAGAGATGCTTTGAAGGAGGTGGCCAATATATCTGGCTGGGAATTGAAGGACAGGTAAAATACCATTCCTATTCTAAAATACTATCTTACCAAAGATTAAGATTAGTTATTTTTGTTTGTCTTGCATGAGTCTTAACTAATGGGTTGATTTTGGGATTCCTTTCCTATCAAACAACTTCCAGAAATGTATTGTTTTCATTCAATATTTTAAAAGGTCTTTGAGGCATTTTAAAATTTCTCGACTTTCAGAAATAAATACAGAGTGTAGAATCAATGTATAAAGCAATTTATTAACATCATATGATGTAATTGAAGTAATAACTTGATCAATGAATTTTTGTATATGAAGTGTTATAGATGAACGTAGGTACACACTTGAAGAAGCAACAAGAGATTCGATCTAATGAATTTAATATTGCATAGTTTGGATATTATACTTGTGGAATTGATTTGACTGTACATTCATGCTAACTTTAATTCAACAACACCAATGTTAATTTCTTGTTCTTTTCAATGTACAGGAATGAGTCGGAATTTATTGTGGATATTGTCAAGGAGATATCCTGCAAAATTCCTGCAAAATCTGAGACTCTTAAGGAACTAGTTGGACTAGATTCACACTTGGAGAAACTGAGGTTTCTTATGAATGAAGGGCCTACTGATGTTCGTATGATAGGTATCTGCGGTATGGGAGGTGTAGGTAAGACAACTCTTGCAAGAGTTGTTTATGACTTGACCTCTCATGAGTTTGAAGCAAGTTGTTTTCTAGCCAATGTTCGGGAAATTTCAAAAAAAAGTAGTCTGGTCTTTTTGCAAAAGCAGCTCCTGTCCCAGTTACTAAACCTTGCAGATAGTGGCATATGGAATGTTTATGATGGTATGAACATGATCAGAAGTAGGCTACGATGCAAAAAGGTTCTTCTTGTTATTGATGATGTGATTGACATACAGCAATTAGAAAGTCTAGCTGGAAAGCATGATTGGTTTGCTACAGGCAGCAGGATTCTCATAACATCAAGAGATAAGCATTTGTTGATGGCACATGGAGTGGATGAAGTTTATATGCAAAAGCATCTAAATTATGATGAAGCTCTTGGACTTTTTTGTTTAAAAGCCTTTAAATCCGATAAGCCATGGAAAGGATACGAGCAACGGTCGGAAAGTGTTGTAAAGTATGCTGGCGGTCTTCCATTGGCTCTCAAGGTTTTGGGCTCATTTCTGTTTGGAAGAACTATAGCTGAATGGGAAAGTGCACTGCAAAGACTAGAAAGGGATCCTGAAAATGAAATTCTTGATGTGCTTCAAATAAGTTTTGATGGGTTAAAAGAAACGGAGAAGAAAATATTTCTTGATATTGCATGCTTCTATAAAGGGAAGTATATAGATTATGTAACAAAAATTCTCAACTACTGTGATTTTGACCCAATTATTGGAATTGGAGGTCTTATTGAAAAATCTCTATTAACTGTGGATGATTTCAATGGACTGTGGATGCATGATTTGTTACAAGAAATGGGTCGACAAATTGTCAAGAGGCAATCCCCTCAAGAGCCTGGAAATCGCAGTAGATTGTGGGAGGAAGCAGATGTATGCCATGTATCATCACAAAATACAGTAAGTGATTAGTTAAGTTGAAAACTTGCGAATTTAGGATCATGATCATGTATTTAACTAGTTAAATCTTTGCATAGTTTTATCAAGACTTTCTTTCTTTCATTTTTATTCCCACTTATTTTTTTGTTAAAATGTTTAGGGAACTGATGCAGTTGAAGTCATCATATTTGATCTCTTTAGCAACAAAGAGATGCATTTCAGTGCTAAAGCCTTTTCTAATATGACCAATCTTAGAGTGCTCCAAATCCATTATGTTCAACTTTTGGGAGACCTTGAATACCTTTCCAGCGAGTTACGGTTTCTTAATTGGAAAAGATATCCATCAAAATCCTTGCCATCAAATTCGAGATTAGATAAACTCATTGAACTTAACATCCCTTGTAGCAGCATTGAACAACTGTGGAGCGGAAACAAAGTAAGATTAATTCAACCACATATTTATAGTTCTCAGTGAATACTTATTGATCATTTCGTACTTTTATTCTTTTAAGTTATGTGATAATCTGAGAAAAGCATGTTCTTATAGCCTTTGACCAGGCTGAAAATCATTAATCTTAAGCATTCTGAGAACATCATAAGAACACCAGACTTCACAGGGGTACCAGATTTAGAGCAGCTGATTCTTGAAGGATGTACAAGGTTGCGTCAGATTCACCCATCTTTGCTGGTTCACAAGAAGCTGACTTTTTTGAATTTGAAAGGTTGTACAAGTCTTACAACTCTTCCAGCCAAGATTTTTATGAAATCTCTTGAAACACTTGTACTTTCTGGTTGCTTGAAACTGAAGAAATTTCCAGACATTGTGGGAAGTATGGAGTGTCTGCAGGAACTTCATTTGGATGGAACTGATATTAAAGAGCTGCCATTCTCAATTGAACTTCTATCTGGACTTGTTTGGTTAACTTTGTATGGCTGCAAAAATCTTGAGCGTATTCCGAGTACCATAAGTGCTCTAAAATATCTATCGACTTTGAATCTATCTGGCCTTTTGAAGTTCAGAGAGTTCCCAGAGATCATGGAAAGTATGGAGCAACTGTCGGAACTTCATTTGGAAGGAACTGCTATAAGAGGATTGCCAGTGTCTATTGAACTTCTTTCTGGCCTTGTTTTGTTGAATTTGAAAGATTGCAAAAATCTTGAGAGTCTTCCAAGAACTATAAATGGTTTGAGATCTCTTAAAACGTTGCATCTCTCTGGCTGCTCCAAACTTAAAAATGTGCCAGAGAACTTGGGGAAACTAGAAAGCTTGGAAGTGCTTGATATAAGTGGGTGCAAAGGATTGTTGCAATCAACATCATGGTTTCTGCTCTTCCCTATCAATTTGATCCGAAGGAACTCAGATCCTGTTGCTTGGAGGTTCCCATCTCTATCCGGTTTGTGTTGTTTAAGGAAATTAGATATCAGTGACTGTAATCTAGGGGAGGGAGCAATCCCAAGTGATATTGGCAACTTATGCTCATTAAAAGAGTTGTATTTGAGCAGAAACAGTTTTGTTTCACTTCCAGCAAGCATTATCCATCTTTCTAATCTTGGGAAAATGGTATTGGAGGATTGCAAGAGGCTTCAATCTCTACCACAACCTCCACCCAGTATTATGTCAGTTAGAGTAGATGGTTGTACTTCATTGGAAATGATATCATGTGTGTTAAAATTATGCAAGTCGAGCCACACATATATTCATTGTATGGACTGTTTGAAATTCAATGACTTGGCATTTTCAATGCTGAAAGAGCACCTTGAGGTCAGTCTCTTACTCCATGTCTCTCCGCTGTGCCAAACATATTGCCTTAAATTTATGCAGAGGTATGGTTTTATTTTATTTTTCTTTTTCCTCTTAATTTTTTGGTTTGCAGGCTGTGTCAAATTCACTGCAACGTTTAAGCATTGTTGTTCCAGGAAGCGAAATTCCAGAGTGGTTCATGTATCAGAGCAAGGGTTCTTCAATAACACTCAAGAGGCCTCCCAATTCATTTAATAGGAATAAGGTGGTGGGATATGCTATTTGCTGTGTTTTTCATGTCAATAAGCATTCAACTAGGATCAGAACGTTACGTTCATATCCCACAAAGTGTTTGACCTGGCACTTGAAAGGTTCTAGAGTCGTCGATAGTATTACTTTTAGGGAAAAGTTCGGTCAGGATGGGTCAGACCATCTTTGGCTACTCTATTTACCTCTTCAAGAACAAGAATGCCATGAACACAATTGGCATTTTGAATTTCAACCCTTATGGGGCCCAGGATTGGAGGTGAAAAAGTGTGGTTTCCATCCAGTTTATATGCACCAAGTGAAGGAGGAGTTCGACCAAACAACAAACCAATGGACTCACTTTACTTTTTATAATCTAAATGAATTCCGTCGAAATTTTGTTGGATCAAATATGGAAGTAACCACAACATCAAAGCGCAGCCTTGCAGAATATGTTGGGACTGCTGAAGCCGGTGGAAGCGGCTGCTGTGATGATGAGGAATCTCAAGCTAAAAGATTTAGACAACTCGATTGAAGGGAATAAACTAGTGATTATTCTCTGAATTCATGTGCAAGTATGCATCTCAGATTCTTAGTTTCAATTTATGTTCGCTGTAACACTCCAAGCCCAACACATGCGGAGCACGTGAAAAAGATAGTTACCTGCTAATCAAAATCTTTGCACAAAAAATCTCAAATTGAAATACTTCAAATACTTTAATCAATAAATTCACAAATTCATGTGTCCAACTCTAAAAATGTCTCTCTCAAAGACATAGGCATAACAAAAGTTCCAAAAAGACTTCTCAATTACAAGTTCATAAAAAAGTTCATAAAAAAATAAAATTAAAAGGAACAAAAGTCTATTTTTCTCTCTTAATTAGAAATAGGAAACAAATCTTTAACTCCAATGATAGCATATCTCTCAACAAGATACTTAATCTGTAAAAAGTAATGATGAAGGGTGAGCCGTTAACTCGGTAAGTAAAACTATTCTTAACACACTAAGCTTATTACGTACCAAAAATATTAGAAGCCTCCTTTTTATCAAAACATATATATTATAACAGAAAGGTAGAAATTCGCTAAATAATTCAGAATATCAAAAGCTCATAATTCATAAAAGAAAACAGATCATATAGTACATATGCACAGAAAAACTAAAGTTACTCATGTCACATAGTGTCACCTATACTCCTGGTGACCCGGCCAGAAACAGAATCAGAATCAGAATATCGTGTGCACACTCAGAACAGAAACTCAATACTGGTCCAGAACATATATGTATAGTATTATACGATTAGAATCAGAATCAGAATAAACTACGGATAATGAGCAAAACATTCAAATTAGTATTTCATATATAATGACTTGTACGTGGCACTTTGCACTGTATGTGTCATTTTGATGCGCTTTGGCCCTTAAGAGGTGCCCCTCATATAGTCTCAAAAAGTGGCCTCCATACAATTATAAATAGTTTAAATAGTATATAGACACAAAATATTCGTATCAGTTCATAAATGTTCATAACAATAACTAGGCTTGCAAAATATTTTATAGACAAAATCATAAAAAGTAATCACGTACCAAAATAAATTACATATTTAAAACCATTTATAATATTAAGTTAAAATCGTTAAAAACATAAATTTCATATTTAAAATATTTACATAAACTAATTTTGTCATGAAAACAATTGATTTTCAAAGAACTATAAAAGCACATTTACTTATACTAGTATCAAAATAATCATACTTATCTAGTACATTAGGAATGAAGTTACTTACCTCGACAAAAGCAATGATCTAAACTTCTCTAGGTCTCCAACAGACTCAAACACCTTAACAATTACAAGAAAATCCTATTAACAACTTATTCTAACCTCCTGATTTTCCTAATTCATACCAGTACGGGGCTATTACTCTAAATTTTAACTCTTAATCTAGAACTTAGAAAGACACAATATTTTACAGAACCAGTCTGGACATTCATAGGTATCTCACATAAAATTTTCAAGAAGATCCGATATCAAAAACATCTTTAAAACTAATTATTTCTTAATAAATTCAAAACTGTCTTGCAGAGCCTTAACTGAACAGTATGGGTTCCGAGATTTTTATAAAGTCATACATTAATCAGAAAATTTCGAAATTAAAACTGGAAATACTAGACACAAATAATAACCCTTTCTTAAAATTCAAAAATTTTCTGAATTCATTTGATACCCAAATAATTTTATGAAGACAGTTGTTCTGTTAAAATCGCAGTTTTCCAGTGCAGCAGTGTCTGTTTCGAAAATCCATATAAAATCAAAAACGAACTCAAACTTTACGAAATAAAATTTATTCCATAATCCCTACATGTCTAGGTTTCAGAAAGATAAGGTTTGTTTCAAGAATCATTCGTAAGATATATGTTTAATTATGAGATATTCATGCTGTCCAGAATTATCTAGTAAGTTTATTGTGTCTAAGATTAATAAACAAAACTCAGCAATAAATCAAAGCCCTAAACACAATTTAAACTCATCCTAAATCATGCATATTAGTCTGTAATAATCTAAAATTAAGCGAATAAAAACCCTAATAGAATGATAGAAAAACATGTGGAGAATAGAGAGAGTAGAACTTACTAATCCTTAAGGTTCTCCTCTAATCAAGGGTTTGAATCTTAGGTTATGAATGAGAGAGTAAAGCAGAGAATAGAAGAAAACGTTGTGGACGTTACATAAGAGAGAAAAGTATGAATTTATAAGGAGTCTTAAGAAATCCTATTAGGTTTTGGAAAAATATAAATGTTTTACAAAATTACCCCATGAATAATCCTTATTAGTGGGGGTAATAATGCCACTTATATATTCTAATAAGAAAATAAAATTCTATAATCTAAAATTCATAAAAAAAAAGAAATTGGCGTTACATTCGCTGCATATGGTAAATCGTTTACATTCTCTTTGTTTATTTAATGTATCTAACCTTGCAAAAAACTTTCATGTTAAATTACCTGAAGATGCTCTGCTTGGATCAAAAGTAAAGGACTAAAATAAATCCTCTGTTTGGGGTCTTACTATCACTGTTTCATTGCATCATTATCTCTTGCAGCTTTCTCATTTTTGTATTCATTACTTCATGCGTGTGTGCACACACAACACATATGTATAATTAATCACTTTATTTTTTATTTCAGTACAGTGCAAGGAAATGACTCGGGTTTTGAATTCAAATGAGATGAGGACTTAACTATCCATTCCCTTCTTTTTGTGCAAAAGATGCCAGATCCAGAAGTGATAAGGGCAAGTTCTTGGGTACACTTGAAGTGGTTTGTATCATAGTTGATGAATTGCATTGCAATGAATGAACAATAAACAAATTAGCTGATTGCAATCTGATTAAAATATTCTTGTGTTGCCTATAGCTTGTGGAGTTCTAGTTGACACAGTTTTTGCTTGTTGAGATTCTTACCGAATGAACATGGATTTTACTTGAACTGCACTAGTGCCTTCTGATGCTATGGCGGTTGTTTGTTTACTACCAGCTAACAGATATTAAGATTTGGAAAATTGATGAACTTAACTGATAACTTGAGATTATGATTAAGCTTCGAAATATGAAGGATAAATACCTTCCTGCTTCTTGTTTTGGGCTCAGAGCAAACGAAAAATAGACAAGGAATGGTTGTGGATTTGCAGGGAAATGACAGATGATCGATCTCATCTTTTATGGAATTGGTTATACTGTAATGTAGGGTGTATAAATTAATTATAATATAATTTATTAGATAAAATTGATTAAATCAATGATGAATATCAGATTAAAATTTTATTTGTTTTAAAAAATAACAATTATACTTTCATATTATGGGTTAGCACCAGATCAGAGACGGCTTTGTTTCAACCTGGAAACATTAAATGTTTACTCTTCAGATGAATACGAGTTTGCAAAGTAGTCTCAAAATGACCAAGCAGTCCTGATCCTGCGCAGCTAAAATGACTGCCTGATCGTGCATTTTTGCAGTAAGGAACCTAAGAAAAAGCCTTCAATAAATTGCTTGCGGTCAGGAGTCTTATTTGGTTTACTGCTCATCATCGCATATCACTGTGGTAGTTTTGGCATAGTGATTGTAGTCCAGAGCTTTGTTTGTTCTCTGATTTTGCATTAACTGCGGTTTTCTGAATAACCTGAACCGGGATTGATGGAGACTTTCGAGGCAACTTTGCACCCGGTGTACTTTGCACTTCTTCAAGCTTCCTGTTCTTCCAATTGTTGCTCAATCCTTCACTACTTACAACAAGATCTGCATCTGGTTCATGTATTAAATTTTGCACATATTAAGTATGGTTAATTAACATTAACATTAGGTTTAACGTCTCCAAATTTATCAGTAAGTATGCGATTTCAATTTTCAGTTTTTGTTCTTTTTGTCTGTTATATCTGCTCACGCAAAGTTTCAGCTTAAAGTACTAGAAAATGCTCTGCTTAAAGTTGCTCTCCAAAGTTGCTATCGTGTTCGATCAGATTAGCCCCTTACTGGAATTTCTCTGAGGTTTGTTAATAAATTGTAGTTGAATCCAATGCCTGTTGATAGAAACAAGCCGTTGAGCCGTCCTTCAAAGAGCAATAGGAATGGACTGCCTGTGAGAAAAAATGCAGCTCATGCCGTACGTTGAGTCTTATTTTTTATTTTTTATTTAATTTGTTATTATTATTTTCTTTTTCTTTTTTCGTTTTTGGGTTCATTGTTAAAGAAGAGAAAGGAAAATTTGAAGATTTGAATTTTATGAATTCTCATGAGTTGAGAAGTACAGAAAGAGACAAAAGGCCGGAAAAAAAAATCGTCTGTTTCTTATTCTGACTATCTCTGTTTTAATTAGAGAATTATCTATTCTTGTACCCTCACCCCTACTGCGCGCGCGCGCACGCATATGCACACATATTTAACTGAAAGCCATTGATTTTACTAAAAGAATAACTTTATTTTTATAATATATTAAATAATAATAATATAATGTCATTCTAAATTATTTAGCAATATCACTTCAAGCTGATATGGGATTTTGCGTGTTGAGATTCTAATTTGAATAGAATTCAGTTGAATAGCACTTGCACCTTCTCAAATTATTGCTGTTTTTTCCGTGTACAATTAAATTTAATCAATTTTAAGTCTGAGAAAAAGCCCCAAATTAAAGAAAATATGCAAATTAAACTATTTTAAAGAGGAAAACGGCATGGAATAATAACTGTATAATAAAGTTCTTTTATTGGGAATTTTTTAGATTCAGGAAGTAAAATGGTCTCAAAAGAATTTTTAATGGCTTTACTGAGCTAACAATGTTTAGAAGATTAACTATCCTTCTAAGCTTGAAAGGATCGGGTTGCAGGATTGCAAGAAGCTTCAATTTCTGCCAGAACTCCCACCAAATATATGGACAGTTAAAGTAGATGGTTGTGTTTCTTTGGGAACATCATGAGATGTATTTAAATCCTGCAAGTCAAAGAACTCTCATATTAGCTGTGTGCACAGACCACAGTGTTTGAAATTGCTCGGTTACAACCATTACTCAAATGTGCTGGGCCGTTGGGGAAATACACGGTAACAAGAAGAAAGGCTTATCAAATACAAATTACATATCAAGTAACTAAAAAAATAAGTAAGAACATTTAAGCATAAAACTGATACAGAACATAAAAATTTCTGCCATTGGCTTGCTCTGTTCTGGGTTTATTGTAAGAAACCCATAATTTTCCCGCTCAAAAAAACCACCTAGTAAATGTTTGACTGCCCTTTACTCACATGTTCTACACATGTCTCACTAAAGCACTCCCGGAAAACGACATTTAAAACCAGTTGTGTTTTACATTCTGCTGTACTATTATTTTTTCATTATGTTCTATAAATGCATAGTTTATAAAATTCAAGTTTTTTGTTAGATTAGGCTTTAAAGTTGGGCAGAAGAAGAGTTGGAGAGAGCAAAAGGGGCGATCTCTCTCTTTTCAAAATTAAACATGTAGAGCTTATATAAGAGTGTACTTGAGGGTATCTTAGTAATTCTAAACAGCTGACAGATTTTAAGTCGCATGCTCTCCACAAATGAGGCAATTTTTGTCTTTTTATTTTGTTCATATGATGGTGACACAAGTAGGCTTAGTAAGCAAGTAATTCCCTCGAGCCCTCGCGTGGTCTTTGCTCTTTGCCACATAGGGATGTTGGTGCAATGGTCATAGTGCTTTTTATGGGAAAATTGAGGAATGCTGACGCATCATTTTCTCATCGTTGTGTTCAGCTGATCTATTCTTCTATTGTTCCCTTGCTTTTAGACTAAAGGAGAAAATATACTTATTCCTTTTTCGGATGGAATGCAGCCCATATACGTGAGGGCTTAACTTGCTATTTTTGAATTCCAGTTTTGTTCCTTGAACTGGACAAATTTACTAGATGTATCTTCTCTCTTAGAGAGTACCCCCTGGTTTGTCTTTTGCTATACTCTCACTTGCATCAATTGGTGAATATTAATGCCCAAACTTGCCCCCAAACAAGTTGCTTACCTAATTATCAGTTTATTTCGCCTTGCTATGTAGGTTGATTCAGAGTGGATCTTCGTAATTGTCAACTTTGTCATGGAGCTTCCATCAGCTATTTTGGACCAACTTTCTTCTGTGCGAAAACCTCAGTATGCGCTTTTCAGTATGTTGATGTCATTTGCGGCTCTTCGTATATGCACAGTAGAACTTGTTTACACTTGTCAAAATAAAAAAGTCGTGCGGAGATGGATAAACACATTACCTTGGCTTTATTATGCGCGTAACAGGCCTTTTGGTAACTTCAAGGATATTGTTGGTATGGTATGTGCTCTCGGTCGGTGCATTTTTGCTGCAGTTGCTTGGTTTTGGTCGCAAAAATGCTGATTCTCCCATTAAAGTATCTTTTTGGCCACGTGCATGGCTCATGATTCATTAAAACAAAAACGGCATTCAATCAAGTCGTTTTAGTATATAGTTATGACACCCATCAACACGCTGTACTCCATGTCGTTTTGCTTAAACTGATCCAACCCCAAAAGGCAAACAATTAATGCCGTTTTGATCAACTCTGATTTGCTTCACCAAACTCAACAATTTTTTATTTTATCGGTTCTTCATTGTGGAAGTTTAGTTGCTTCTGACTCCAAACTCTAGACACAATTTAAATTTGAACGCTGGCTGTATCTTTCACAACAATGTCATCAGTTTGATTTTCCGCCTTTTTTCTTTTTTTCAATTCAACTGAAGGAGAGAAAATTTGTTAGGCCAATGCAGGGACATAAAAATAAGGGTGCTCATACTAGAAAAGGATTATAGATATAATATATATATATATATATATATAGAAATCTCTCTGTAATTCGCTCTCTATAGTCAAGCAGTGATCCATAAAGTTTTGCCAATAACCAGGTGAGGTCATTAAGCCCAAAAACTAATTTCAGAGCTTTCTCGCTTTTTCTAACACTCTTAGCAGAATAAGTGTTCAAGTGTGTATCACATGCGAAAACCTATCTGCTAGGCTGCTACAAAAAACTTGCCCTGGACTCAAATGATTGAAATGCAAAAGCTTCAATGTACAACGTTTTGTACCTGTTTTTGATTAACCATCAACAACTTCTAATCCTCTATGTTAACTATTGAACTTCTTTCGGAAAAATGATCAAACATATGGGATGAGTCTTCAAAGTACATGCTTTTAATTAAAAGATGAAATTGTTACAAACCTTCCTAGAAGGTTCAAAAAAATGATAATTATCAAATACTGTCAAGTTTTGTTTCACAGTTAAAAGCTTTCATGCCATAATATGTATAACTTAAAAATTATAGTACCACTACATACAAAACAAAACTTTAGAAGGATATTTGTTATACCTTTCTATTCACAGCTCATCTTTATCCAACTTCTAGGCAACTTGGATTCAAAATCAAAACACATGTGCTTTAGGCAGAATACTCTATATCTCTGAGAAAAAATTTACCATTTTGTTGAAATGGTCAACTTTAGTAATTTGATTTATTTTTTATTATTTTTTATATTTTTTAAAGATAGGACGATGAGTAAAACTTAAATTTATGTAAGACGTTGTGAGAATAGATAAGTTAAATTATTGCTTTTCTACATGCATAGTCTTACAACAACAAATTTTATTTTTCCACTTGTATAAAAAGTATGAGATCAACTGTGCTTGAGTAAATAAAGCATGAGAAAACGCATGCAGAAACCTCATGTACGTACAATGGAGGAAAATTGAAAGTTATTTTCGTCCAAAATGACCACTATATAAGTAACTAACTTTACCAGCAGGGACTCTCCAGCCACCCCTCAACCTGAGATGAGACTCCCGCTGAAAAACATTCTACTTCCGACAGAACGTGCGACCAAGCTTTGACGAGTTGCCAACTTGCTCGGAAACAATACGTGAAAGATTGATCTCAAATTTAAGCTTCTATAACGAAGGACGTTGTCGGTTTCGGACTGTGTTGCTTGCTGTCATGTCGTCTTAAACATGATCGAGATGACGGTTACCCCTTCAATATCAATGTATGACATCCATATAATGTCGGTTACGAACATCAAGTAGAGCACTTGTCTTGCACGTGACATATGTTAGAGATAAACTTGACTTGTCACGCCTCTGTCGCGTGCACCAAGGCTGCTCAAATGATTAGTTGTTATCGCCGTTAGTTTTGGCGGGAAACAAAGTTGGCAAGTGGGGTAGGTCCCCGCAGGTCTTCGAGGCTATAATAAATAGCCTTCGAAGCTGTGATTTGTCAGCCTGTAATCAGATCATCATAATTTTAACCTTGTTCTTGAATTCTTGACGACTAATAAAATCCGTTGCCCTGTTCTGCACCAGGAACTCGGCCATCTGGCTTAGCCTCGAAAATCTGTGTTTGTTGTTTTCTAATTACAGTTGTTGCTTTCAATTACGGTGTGATTCCCATGCCCAGAAGTTGTTCAATAAAATGCTCAAGAGGGAAAGGAACAGTGCATCCCACCTGATGTCTTGAACAAACAAATAAGATGATTCCCACCTGATGCCAGTAGCTTTTTCCAGCCGGGGCAAAAGCATAATTGTTTCAACTCTGTGGAACAGAGTGCAGTTAAGCCAGTAACAAATTTAGCAAAAGCAAAACTTTGATAATACTCTTTGCTCGTGTGCTTTACAAAATTCATAGTCTCCTTCGTAACATGCAAACTGTGTTAGTTCATCAATGTGCATTCCTTTGAGTATTGTTCAACATAATGATTCAGACACATGGAGCAAGAATGTTGATAAGAGCAGCAACGAATGAATAGCAGAACTGATCTATGTACGTAAACTCAGCCTCTGATTTTCTATCCCTTGTTTCACCAGTACTTCAACAAATGGAAAAGTTAAATCATAACAGCTAATCACATCTTAAGTGGCCGCTTCTTCTTGCTCAGCAACATCTAATCTTCTTGTTGGGCGAATTAATTGGAATACATGAAAATGCTTTTGGAACAAAGCTCAAAGCGGTAAGTTAATTTCTAACATTTTATATTGAACTTGTCTCCTGTATTTAAGCGTTTGCTTATGTAATAAGTGTTACGTTTCTCATAATTCAGTTAATCAGTTTAAGAGGAGATTTTGTTCTCTTGTAATTGCAACTTTGCTGATAGTGCCAGTTTTAGCCCCCTATTTGCTGATGGTGTATTTACTTTGCTGATTATGATTATTTAAGAACCATTTACTTATAACATTTTTAATTCCAAATTAATTTTCAGGAACTTAAATACAAGGCTGTACAATCCATTACTTGCATCATGAGCATGAAGAAGCAGTTTGAGAGAATATAGAAAAAGTGCAAAATTGGAGAGATGCTTTGAAAGAGGCTGCCAATTTCTGGTTGGGAACTGAAGGACGGGTAACAATTCTTTATTCTCAATGATTAATTTTCTAACCATGTATTGATTAAGGTTACTTTTTTTTTTTTTTGTCATGATTCATAACTAGAAAGCAGATTTTAGCTCCTTCTCTAAATGTCTCTCGATTTATATTAGATTAAGTTTGCATTTATTTATATATGAATAGTGTTAAATATATAAATCTTGTATCCAAGTAAGCCACCTCCTGGTATTTTATTGTCAATTGGTTATTGCAACCAACAACTTGTCAGCAAATTTCAAAATGAAGGAACACATTGAAAAAATGATAGTGTCTGGTAAATTTGATTTTAAAATAACAATTTTGATAAAAATAATAAAAATATTATAAATTTTTCATTATACAATCGGGACAAATTCAACTTAATTTCTAAATCATAGTGGCAAGTTTTACCAAGCACTTAAATGTTATATCTTTTAAACAACTACCCATCACAATATTAAACAGGGCTTGAGTCCCTCATAGCAAAGATCCTTTTTAGGGCTTATTTGCTCAAAACATAGAAACTCCATCAAAACCCAACAAAAATTCACCTCTTAATGGTTAAAAAAAAAGTGACTTCTACAAAAGTGAACAAATATTATAATCAGAATGGATATTTCCATTGTTGATGATTACTTTGGTTTGTGTTGGAGTCTATTTTATTTCTTATACACATGCGTAGCCATTTTGATAACTTCATGGAAACTTCTAAGTTTTTGCTATTAAGAAATGAGAGTTTACTTTTGTGTTATTTTATTTTATTGTTTTCTAGGAAAAAGTCATCTACACCCTCAAGTTTTGCTTAAATGGCCATCAAAATTTATTTGGTTTGAGAAATAGTCACATAGACTTGCCTAAAATATATTATTGAAATAATCTAATGTATAAAATATTATAAATTATATTAAATAAAATAATTATTTTAATATTTTTAATATGTCATATATGTCTTAATGCTAATAAAATCTATTCCACAAATTAATAAAGTTAAAATAATTGTATTAACATTAAAAAATTTATAAAATCTGTATCATATAATTACTTATATTATTTTTTATTACTTTTCATGTAACGTCTTAAAATAATTGCATTTAACATTAAAAAAATTATAAAATATGTATCGTATATTTACTTATATTATTTTTTATTACTTTTCATGTAACGTCGATATTAGCATAAATTTTAAAATTAAGCTTTCAATTAAGAGATTTAATTATTAACAAAATCTGTCATGATATGTTGGTAATAACTTAATATTAAAAATAATTTGCATGACATATATATTGATGTGCTATTTTATTTATTATTTTTGTCTAAGTATTGTATTCGAATTTATTGTAAAAATTTTGACTACAATCAGGGGGTATAATAATAAAAAAGGGATCTGTATATCCATTTCTAAAATTAAGGAGATTTATGTGACCTTTAATCATTCTTTGGGGGATGTGGGTGACGTTTTCCCTTAATTTTTTAATAGAGAAATGAAAATTTCCTTCTCATTTCACGTTAAAGGGAAATGTTGACTTGTAGAGCCTTTAATTAATTTGATAAGAAACGCAAACTTCTAAATCCTATAATTTAACCTTTATTGCGCTATATTAATAACGAAGTCTTAAAATACTTTTGGTTGAAGTTTTTAAACAAATTCTCTTCATCTTCTTCGTAAAAAGCAACGACATGTAAAACACATTAAATAAAGTACTAACTGTTATTATTTTTAAAGGCATGCTTGACTAGACTTGCAGTTGGCAAGCAAAAGAGAAGATGAAATTATGAATTAGAACACATGAAAGTTCCTCTCATTGATTTCATTGAAACAGACTTAATTTGTAATTCCAGTTAAAATTCATCATCTTTCAGTAGTGGTTCCAACAAGCTCTAAGCAGTAAGTTTTCCAACAGTTTTATATTGACATGTCTCCTGTATTTGTGTAATTAATGTTTCACATAATTCAATTTGAGAGGAAATCTTGATCTCTTGTTGCCAAGGCTCAAACCTGTTGCAGCTTGCTGGTAGCCAGTGTGGGTTTCCGCTTCTTAGTTCAGCTTTATTTCGTTCCAGTTCCCTATCGAATTTTGCGTTTAACGCAGTATTTTTTTGAATTTTTTTAAGAGATTTTTATTTTTGGCGCAGGTATAACATTTTATTACTAATTAATTCTCAGGTACCTAAATAAACTTTTTGTTGGCAAACGAAGGACTAAAAGAGCAAAAATTAATTAGAACACAAAATCTTCTCATTGATTTCATTCAAACAATGTACAAATTCATCCATCATTGGTTAAATACTTACAAATTTCTTGTATTTCAGCTTATTCTTCGAACTTTTACATGTATGTCTTGTCTGACATAAATATGCAATAAATTTTTTCGACTGACATATTTTTGTAATAAATTTTTCAAATAATTTCAGAAATCCGTTTTATAGGAAATTTCATTCTCTTTTTGCCAAGGCTTAGAAACTGGTTGCAACTCTGCTGGTAGTGTGAGTTTCATTGATACGAAGGTTGGCAGTTCAGGTTTTGGGCTCCTTAGGTACTTTATTGTTGTGTTTATATGACTTTTTGGGTTTGCTGATTTCTCACAGCATTGATATAGCATCTAATTCGAAATTAAACTTTTAGGAACTCAGAGTGAGGCCGCTGTGGCATTAATTTCTGGCATCATGAGCATCCAGGGAGTTTCTTCTTATGTTCCTTATCCTCTCCCTCATTGGAAATATGATGTCTTCTTAAGCTTCAGAGGAGAAGACACCCGCAAGAATTTCACAGACCATTTGTATTTTGCTTTGGATGAAAAGGGAATCATTGTATTCAGGGATGACAAAGAACTTGAGAGGAGAATCCATTTCGTCTGGACTCTTTAAAGCAATTGAAAAATCGAAAATTTTAATTGTTGTTTTCTCCAGAAACTATGCTTTTTCAACTTGGTGCTTGGACGAACTTGTTCATATTCTTGAGTGCAAAAACACAAATAATCAACAAATGGTTTATCCTATTTTCTATGATGTGGAACCAGCTGTTGTAAGGAAACAGACAGAAACTTTTCAAGAAGCATTTGCTCAATATGAAGAAGTTTTTAGTGAGAATATAGAAAAGGTGCAAAAGTGGAGAGACGCTTTGAAAGAAGTGGCTAATATATCAGGCTGGGAATTAAAGGACAGGTGATCTTTCTTATTGTCAAAGATTTATAATTTCCTATTCAATGATCCGATTTGTAACTATGTAGACACTCACTTCAATTCAACGACACCAATATTTTCTTGTTCTTTTTCAATCTGCAGGAATGAGTCTGAATTTATTTTGGAGGTTGTCAAGGTGATATCAAGCAAAAGTCCTATAAAATCAGGGATCCTTAAGCATCTAGTAGGAATAGATTCACACTTGAGGAATCTGAGGCTTCTCATGGACAAAGAGTGTAATGATGTTTGTATGATAGGAATATGCGGTATGGGAGGTATAGGTAAGACAACTCTTGCAAGAGTTGTTTATGACTTAACCTCTCATAAGTTTGAAGGAAGTAGTTTTCTTGCCAACGTTAGAGAAATTTCAGAAGAAGGCGGTCTGACCTCTTTGCAAAAGCAACTTCTTTCCCAATTACTAAAGCTTCCAAATAATGGCATATGGAATGTCTATGATGGTGTCAACATTATAGGGAGGAGGCTGCGGCACAAAAAGGTTCTTTTAATTATTGATGATGTAGTTGATATAAAGCAATTAGAATGTCTAGCCGGAAAGCGTGAATGGTTTGGTCCTGGCAGCTGGATTTTGATAACATCCAGAGATAAGCATTTGTTGATGACACATGGAGTAGATGAAATATACAAGCTCAGGGAATTACATGACGATAAAGCTCTTCAACTTTTTTGTAAAAAAGCCTTTAAAAGCCACCAGCCTAGTACAGGATATGAGCAGCTGTCTAAATGGGTTGCAAAGTATTCAGGAGGTCTTCCATTGGCTCTCAAAATTTTGGGATCCTTTCTGTGTGGTAAAACTACAAAAGAATGGGAAAGTGCACTAAAGAGACTGAAAAGAGAATCAGAAAATGAAATTTTGGATATACTTAAACTAAGTTTTGATGGGCTTAGAGAAACAGAGAAGAAAATATTCCTCGATATAGCATGTTTTTATCGAGGGGAGAATAGAGATTATGTAACAAAAATTCTTGATTACTGTGATTTTGACCCAGTTATTGGAATAAGGGTTCTTATTGATAAATCTCTCATAGAAATTTCGACTGACAATAGATTTTGGATGCATGATTTATTGCAAGAAATGGGTCAACAAATTGTTAAAAGACAATTCCCTGAAGATCCTGGGAAACGTAGCCGATTGTGGAAGGAAGCAGATATACATCACGTGTTGACAAGAAACACAGTAAGCAACTAAGCCAAAAACATGTACTTTCAAATTTTTAACCTCTTCACATTCATTTTTTTCACTTATTCTTTGCTTGTAACTTTCAGGGAACTAAAACAGTTGAAGTTATAAAGCTTGATAACTTCCCCGAAGAAGCAGAAGTGCATTTCAGCGCAAGTTCTAATGCATTTGCGAAGATGACTAACCTAAGAATGCTTCTGATCCGTAATGTGCAACTTCCTGAAGGCCTTGAATATATCTCTAACGAGTTACGGTTACTTGAATGGCATGGATATCCTTTGAGATCGTTGCCATCAAATTTTCAGCCTGATAAAATTGTTGAACTTAACATGCGCTATAGTCGCATCGAACAAATGTGGTGTGGAATCAAGGTGAGATTCTTGTATTTTCATTTCTATGAATCATTGCTCATAGTGCTATCATTCATCCCTTGAAAGTTTTTGAAATCTCTGTTTTTGAACAGCCTTTGAGCAAGTTGAAATTCATGAGACTTGGTAATTCCAAAAATCTGATCAGAACACCAGACTTCTCTGGCATGCCAAATTTAGAGGAGCTGGATCTTGGAGGATGCACAAGATTACATGAAATTCACCTAACATTGCTACTTCACAAGAAGATTATTTTATTGTTTGGCAGACCTGTGGATGAGTGGATGAGTACTATAGAAAGTCTAAAACGAGAACCCAAAAATGAGATTCTAGATATACTCTAAATAAGTTTTGATGGGCTGAAAGAAATAGAGAAGAAAATATTTCTTGATGTTACGTGTTTCTTTAAAGGGAAGAAGAGAGATTACGTATCAAAAATTCTTGCCAGCTGTGGTTTTGAACCGGGTATTGGAATTGGTGTTCTTATTGAAAAATCTCCATTAACAGTATGTGAGTACAATAGACTGTGGATGCATGATTTGCTACAAGAAATGAGTTGACAAATTGTTAGGAGAGAGTCTCATAAGGAGCTTGGAAAACGCAGCAGATTGTGAGAGGAAGCAGATATATTGCATGTATTGTCTCAAAACACAGTAAGTGACTAGTAAAGGGCATTGGAAAGTATTTGTTTTCTAGCTCTGCTCACTTCTTTTAGCTAGTTAAATCTCTAACTAACGATTTTTTTTATGATTTTCAGGGAAGTGAAATAGTTAAAGGAATAATAGTTGATGATCATAGCTTTCTCAAAGATATGGTGTATTTAAGTGTAAGTCCTAAAGCATTTTCAAAGATGACCAACCTACGATTGCTCAAAATCTGTGATCTGCAACTTCCTGAAGGCCTTGAATACCTCCATAACAAGTCGCCATTACTTGTTTGGCATCGATATCCTTTGAAATCTTTTCCATCAAATTTGCAATTGGATAAAACTGTTGAATTTAACATGTGTTACAGTTGCATTAAAGAATTCTGGAAGGGAACCAAAGTAAGATCAATATTTTTGTCACTAATTTATATTGTTTTAGTGAGTAATTATTGATAGCAAATTTATTATTATAACTGTAAATGAATTAAGAAACATCATTCTAGCTCCTTTTTGTTTTCAATAGCCTTTAAACATGTTGAGAGTCATGAAACTCAGCGATTTAGAGAATTTGATTATGACACCAGACTTCACAGAAGCCCTAAATTTGGAGGAGTTGGATCTCGAAGGTTGTACAAGGTTGCGTGAGATTCACTCGTGTTTGCTACTTCACAATAAGCTGATTTTGTTAAATTTGAAAGGTTGTAAAAGTCTTAAAACTCTTATGGGCAAGATTTTTATGAAATCACTTAAGCACTTGATCTTTCTGGATGTTGGCCCCAAGGGCGTATTCAAGTTGGTTGGCAGTTCAATCTATCGTCCTTCACTTGTGTGGACTTGGGTTCGAGTCTTGGGGGTGGGAAGGAGGGTAAAAATTGATTTGGGCTTACCCACCCCCCTTTCTTTTAAAAAAAAAAAATTGATCTTTCTGGATGCTTGAAATTAAGAAAATTTCCATATATTGCAGGAAGTATAGAGTGTCTGGGGGAACTTCTTTTGGATGGAACTGATATCAAAGAACTGCCACTATCAATTGAACTTCTATCTGGACTTGTTTAGTTGACTTTGAATGACTGCAAAAATCTCGTGAGACTTCTCAACAATACAAGTGGTTTGAAATCACTCAAAACTTTGAATCTCTTAGGCTGCTTCAAACTTAAAAATGTGCCAGAAACTGTTGGGCAAATAGAAAGTTTGGAAGAACTTGATATAAGCAGAACAACTATAAGGCATCCTCCATTCTCCATTTTTCTTATGAAGAATCTTAAAGCATTATCTTTTCGTGGGTGCCATGAGCCACCATCGTCTACATCATGTTATTTTCCTTTGCTCATTAATTTGATGTGAAGGAGTTCAGATCTAAGGGCTTTAAGGTTGCCTTATCTGTCAGGCTTGTGCTCTTTAAGAAAATTGGATCTCACTGACTGTAATCTAGGGGATAGAGAAATCCTGAGTGATGTTGGCAACTTACACTCATTAAAAGGGTTGTGTTTGAGTGGAAATAATTTTGTTTCGCTACCGATAAGGATTAATCGTCATTTTAAGCTTGAAATATTGGTGTTAGATGATTGTAAAAGGCTTCAATCTCTGCCACAGCTTCCACCCAACCTAAGACAAGTAAGAGTGAATGGTTGTTCTTCGTTGGTAACATTATTAGATGAACTAAATCTACACAAGTCCCAATACACATCAATTGAATGTATAGACAGCTTGAAATTGCTCAGAAATAATGGTTTGGCATTTTCAATGCTACGAGAGTACCTTGAGGTCAGTCTCTCACTTTGTGTCTCCCTACATGCCAAAATTATAACTGATAATTAAGTAATGGTATAGACTTATTCATTTTTTGTTTTTTGGTTGCATGTAGTGTCAATTCTAAGACATTGTTTAAGCATTGTTGCTACAGGAAATGAAATTCCAAAGTGGTTTATATATTAGTATGAGAGTTCCTCAATAACAGTCACAAGGCCTTCATATTTGTATAATACGAGTACGGTTGTGGGATATTCCATTTGTTCTATTTTTCCTATTCCTAAGCATTCAACTAGTATCAGAATATGGCGTTCACATCCCATACATCAATTACACTGCAACATGATCGATTATGATACATTTTATTATATAGATTTTAGAGAGAAATTCGGTCATTGTGGGTCAGACCATCTTTGGCTGCTCTATTTGTCTTGTCAATGCTACTATGCTAGTAACTGGCATTTTGAATTTGATTATATTAAGTTTTCATTTATTGATATTAGAGAGAAACTCAGTTAGGATAGGTCAAATTCTATATTGAAGGTGAAAAATTACGGCTTCCATCTAGTTTGTTGTAATGTGAACCTGAATCATTAGATTTGAGAAAATGACTTTGTCAGTTATAATCCTGCTCAATAGACCACAAGCCGATAAGAAGAGATTGTGCTGTGCATATGACATTGCCCTGTTGTCGTACAAGTATCATAAGTGAAGTACGTGATCTACAAATGCACTACTAATTAGAGCCAACACAAAACTGCAGCCGTGAGTGTTGTTTTGGAGAAGCCAAGGTTGTTAAGGCAATTAGTTTTGGCAGGAAGTTTCTGGGTTTGTTACAAGCAAACCTAGAAACGTGAGCTGGTGTGCAGTACAACATTTCAGAATTTTTTTTCTGAGCTGTGTATAAGGATTTCAAGCCTTAAAAAATCATGATTCAGTTCATTGTATTTCTCTCATGAAGCTTGTAATCTGTTTTGAGCATCAATAAAAGTCTATGGCTTCTGTTTCTCAAGAGGATGTAGGTTGTTCAGCCGAACCTCTATAATCTTTTGTTCTAATTCTTCCGCTTTCTCCCTCTGTCTCTGTTAAATTGATTTCTAATTCTTTCTCACTTAAAACATTCTTATTGATAAGATCAATGTGTGATAAGTCTTAGGGATTAAATTGGTTTATTTCCAGTCTAAGTTCAACAAATTGGTATCAGAGTTCACATATTTGAATCTTAGGTTGAGAATGGCAACTCAAAAGCTTGATATGTAGAAGTTCACTGGGGAAAATGATTTTCATCTTTGGAGATCGAAGATGAGGGCATTGCTAGTACACTAAGGAATTGAAGAAGTACTGGGGGATGCAAAGACCTCAAAGAAAATCAACAAGATCAAAAATGAAAATATGTAAGAAGCCATGGACAAGGCACATAGCATAATAATCCTCTGTCTTAGAGATGGTGTAGCAAAAGAGGTAAGGGATCAGACAACTGCTACAGGTCTTTAGAAGAAATTAGAAGATTTGTACATAAAGAAATCTTTTACAAAGAGATTGAGTACAAAGAAAAAGCTCTACACTCTTCAAATGGAAAAAGGTAGTTCATTAACTGCTCACATTGATACTTTTAATAAGATCATCTTAGATCTTGAAGATATTAATATGAAGATTGATGATGAGGATAAAGCCATTATCCTGTTATCTTCATTACCACCCTCTTATGAACATTTCGTTGATACTCTTTTTTATGGAAGACAATCCTTCACTATGCTGGATGTTAAAGAAGCTCTGAGTTCTAAAAAAAGTTCTAAAAAAACAGAAACTAAAGATGGTGAAGTTTTGACAGCAAAAGGAAGATCTAAGAAGAGGGATGACTAGAAAGGAAAAAGAAAAGGAGGTCAAAGTCCAAGAATAAGGTTTTGAAGTGCTTCCAATGCCACAAGGAAGGATACTTCAAAAGGGACTGTCCTGAGAGAAAGAATAAGTCTAAAGATGGTAAGGATAGAAATGGTGATGCTGCTATGGTTTATGAAGAGTTAGATGAAGGGTATGACTCTACTGGTGTTCTAATAGCCTCTTGTAACCACACTAAAGGTAAATAGGTTCTTGACTCTGGTTGTACCTACCATATATGCCCACATAGACATCTTTTTATAAAATATAAGTCTTATGATGGTGTTAAAGTCTTGATGGGTAATAATGCAACATGTAAGGTCACTGGAATTGGCACTACTAGACTAAATATCTCAAATGGCTTAGTTAAAGAACTAGATAATGTGAGACATGTCCCAGAGCTTAAATGAAACCTTATCTGACTCAGCATGCTAGATACGGCAAGTTGTAGCATTAGGGTTGAATTTTTTACCTTTAAAGTCATCAAAGGGTCTATGGTGTTGTTGAAAGGTGTGATGCAGAATGGGTTGTACATATTACAAGGTACAGCTATTGTTGGCGTTGCTAATGTTGTAAAAAATCAAGCTTAAGATAAAACATTGCTGTAGCATTTCAAATTGGGTCACATGAGTGAGAAAGGGCTGAAAGAACTTGAAAAGTAGGGATATTTTGGAAGTGATAAGATAAATGCCGTAAGGTTCTGTGAGAAGTGTGTCTTAGGAAAGTCCTTAAGAATTAGATTTAAGATTGCAATATATAAGACAAAGGGCACTTTGGATTACATTCACTCAGATATGTAGGGACCTTCACAGATAGAGTCTTTAGGTGGAGCTTACTACTTCTTGTCTTTAATTGATGATTTTTCTAAGATGGTTTGGGTGTACCCTTTAAAGAGTAAGGATCAAGTTTATGATAGATTTCAGGCCTGGAAAACCTTGATTGAAACTCAAACTGATAGAAAAGTTAGAGGGTTGAGAACTGATAATGGCCTTGAGTTCTGTAACAAACAGTTTGATGATTTGTGTGAGATAAATGGGATTCTTAGACACAAAACAGTGAGGCACACACCACAACAAAATGGGTTGGCAGAGAGAATGAATAGAACATTAATGGAAAGAGTTAGATGCATGTTGTTTCATTCTAAGTTGCCAAAAACTCTATGGGCTGAAGCTCTAAGCACAACCTGTTATCTGATAAATAGGAGTCCTTCAACAACCTTTGATTTCAAAACACCTTATGATGTTTGGTCTGGAAAAATGGATAACTACTCAAATTTGAGAATATTTGGATGCACCTGTTATGCACATATCAAATAGGGTAAACTTGAGCCAAGAGCATTAAAATGTGCTTTCTTGGATACCCTCATGGCACCAAAGGATACAAACTTTGGTGTATTGATTTTAAGCCTTCAAGGTGCATTATAAGCAAAGATGATTTTTTCAATGAGTCTAAAATGTTAAGAAATCAGAATAAAGAAGAAGGCAAAATACAGAAGATACTAGGGGCCGATATACCTTACTTTGAGGTGGAGCTAGTTAAGTCAAATGATGAACATAACACAAATTATACAGATGAAAATGGAGTTACAGATGAGACAGAAGCTTAAACACCAATGGAGATCTCAATTAAGGATTATCAACTAGGGATAAACAGAAGAGACAAGTAAGAGCACCAAATAGATTGAGATATGCTGATTTAATAGCATATGCCTTAACAGCAGCACATAAAATTAACCAAGAAGAGCCAAAGACTTATGAAGAAGCTGTTGCAAGTAAAAACTCAATTCACTAGATAAAGGCCATGCAAGATGAGATGAATTCTCTTCACAAGAATGGTTATTAGGAATTAGTTCAGAAACCAGAAAGAAGAAAGGTTGTGGGTTGCAAGTGGGTTTCCAAGATAAAAGATGGGATTCCTAATGTTAAGCCAAGAAAATTCAAAGCAAGACTGATAGTAAAGGGATTCACTCAAAAAGAAGAGGTTGACTTTACAGAAGTGTTCTCACCATTTGTTAAACATACATCCATAAGAATTATTCTGTCACTAGTTACTGCATATGATATGCATCTAGAACAAATGGATGTCAAAACAGTCTTCCTGTATGGGGAACTACAAGAAGAAATTGTAATGTCATGGCCTGAAGGTTTTGTTAATACTGATAATCCAAATTGGGTTTGTTTGTTAAAGAAGTCTCTCTATGGCCTTAAGCAATCACCAAGACAGTGGTATTTGAAATTTAATAGCTATATGAAGAGGTTAAATTTTCAAAAATGCAATTATGATTACTGTGTTTATTTTAAAAGGGCTGTGGAGATAAAAGAGGAAATCTATCTCATTTTATATGTTACTGATATATTGTTGGCATGTGGAGATATGAAGTAGATAGATCTTTTAAAGCAGAAGCTGAAGGATAAGTTTGATATAAAAGATCTTGGTCCAGCTAGAAGAATTTTAGGAGTGGAACAAATTAAAAATAGAACAACAAGAACTTTGTTTCTTTCTTAAGAAAAATATGTCATTAAGGTCTTGGAAAACTTTGGAATGTCAGACTGTACAATAGTGAATACACCATTGGTTGCACATTTAAAATTATCAAGTCAGCATTGTCCCAGCACTAACTTAGAATAATCTAAAATATCAAAAGTCCTATATGCAAGCTCAGTAGGCTGTCTAATGTATGCAATGGTGTTAACAAGACCTGATCTGTTATATGATGTTAGTATAATAAACAGATTTATGGAAAACCCAAGGAAAGAACATTAGAAGGTTGTAAAGTGGATACTTAGGCATCTAAGGGGAACTACAAGCTATGGTCTACTATATGGGGGTGAAAGGATTAATCACAGTGTGATTAAGGGCTATGTTGACTCTGATTATGCAGGAGATCTAGACAAAAGAAGGTCTTTTACTGGTTTCTTGTTCACTTTCAATAATTTCACAATCAATTGGAAAGGCCCATTGCAAAGTATTTTAGCCTTGTCAACAACAAAGGCTAAATATATAGCTGCTGCTGAAGCATTTAAAGAAGCTATATGGCTAAAAAGTATGATCAGTGAATTGGGGTATGAATAGTCTTCAATAACAGTTTTATGTGACAATCAAAGTGCAATTAGTTTGAGCAAGAATTAGGTATATCATGAAAAAACTAAACACAGACATTAAGCATCATTTCATCAGGGTGGAAGTCTCTAGAAGTACTGTCAAGCTTGTCAAAGTTCATATCAATGATAATGTTGCTGTTATGTCGACAAAACCAGTTCCCATAGCTAAATTTAAGCATTGTTTAGACTTAGCTGGAATCTGTAGAAGGTGAAGATACAGATGAATGAGAAGAAGAAGCTTGAGGGATGCAATGATTCAAATTCAAGGTGGAGATTGTTGTAATGTGAACCTGAATCATTAAATTTGAGAAAAAAAACTTTGTCGGTTTTAGTGCAGCTCAATAGATGACAAGTTGATTAGAAAAGATTGTGTTGTGCATATGACACTACCCTATTGTCGTACAAGTATCATAAGTGAAGCACGTGATCTACACATGCATTACTAATCAGAGACAACACAAAACTGCAGTCGTGAGCTCATATCCTTACCAACACAGTTTGACCAGTTTAAAGTGAGCTATAATTGTTAAAAAAAGACTTGGTCTGTAAATGAGCTCATATTATACTGTGTTCAGAAGAAGAATAGGTTGAAGAAAGATAATGCGGAAAGTTCTCACTTAAACTCTACCTCTAAGGGCAAGAAAATGAAGAAGGATAATGAAGCTGCAGATACAATACCTCAAAAGAAACAACAAAAGAAACCAAGTGATTCAGAAGGTACTGGTTATTTCTTTTGTGGGGCTGAAGGGCATAAGGAGAAGCATTGCACTAATTATCACGTATGGCATGCTAAGAAAGGTATTCTCCTTAGTTTAGTTTATTCTGAGGTTAATTTAACTACGGTACCAAGACACACATGGTGGATAGATTCTAATGCAATCACTCACATCAGTGTATCTATGCAAGGTTGCCTGAGTTACCTAAAACCCAGTGATGGTGAAAGATACATCCATGTGGGCAATGGTAAAACAGTTGACGTTGAAATAATTGAAAAATTTATATTATTGTTAAAGACTGGATTTTATTTGGATCTTGATGAATCATTTGTTGTTTCGAATTTCAGGAAAAATTTGATTTTTATTTTTGCTTTGGACAAATCTGGTTATTCTTGTTCATTTGGAAATGAAAAATTTAGTTTGTTTCATTATTCAAAACTAGTTGGTTTCGATTCTTTGTTAAGTGATGATAGTCTTTATATGCTTGACACAATTGCTTCATTTAATGAATCCCTACAATTAAGTACACGAGGTTTAAAGAGAAAGTTAACCAATAAGACTTCGACTACGTTATAGCATAGGAGATTGGGTCATATCTCTGAACAGAGAATAGAGAGACTTGTGTCAAATACACAATTTTCAACCCCTTAGATTTCACAGATTTTAACATCTGTGTTAATTGTATTAAGAGGAAACAAACCAATAAAAAGAGATTTAAAGCCAATAGAAGTTTGGGTGTCTTAGAACTCATACATACAAACATTTGTTGGCCATTCCTTGCACCTATTTGGAATTGTCAATAATATTTTATGACGTTCATAGATGATTTTTCTAGATATGAATACATATATCTCCTTTACGAAAAGGCACAGTCTTTGGATATGTTCAAAACTTTAAGGCTGAAGTTGAGAACCAACTCGGCAAAAGAATCCAAAGTGTCAAATCTAACCATGGTGGTGAATACTATAGTAGATATGACAGTTCAGGTGAACAATGTCCAGAGCCGTTTACTAAATTCCTAGAGGAATGCGATATCGTCCCACAGTACGTTATGCCTAGTTCGCCCATTATAAATGGTGTTATTGAAAGATGAAATAGGACAGTTAAAGATATGGTCAGGAGTATAATTTCTCATTCTACTTTACCAGAATCACTCTAGGGAGAAGCACTTAAGAATGTAGCATATATCCTTAATAGGGTTCCAATTAAAGTGACTGCCAAAACCTTTTATGAGCTTTAGACAAGTAAAAAGCCTTATCTAAAGTACTTACATGTTTGGGGATGTCTAGTTGAGGCAAGGCCTTGTATGCTTAATGAGAAAAAACTAGACTCAAGAATGGTAAGTTTTTCTTTTATTGGATACTCAGAATGATCTAGGGGTACAAGTTTTATGATCCCACGACGAAGTCGATTCTCGAGTCAGAAAATACTCGGTTATTTAAGGATGTCGAGTTTGTGAGGGGAGATATAGTTAGAGACTTTGACTTTGAAGAGGAATATGTTGATATTCCCATAAGTGTCATTGACATTTATCAGGGTCTTATTCTTGACTTTGTTCAAGACACAACAAATCAAGACAATATTGAAGAACTCCCTATAAAAGAAGTTGCTCCAGAAGAACAAACTCTACCATCTCAAGAACATATGCCATTAAGGAGATCCACTAGAAAAATGAGAAGTGCATTGCCAGATGACTACATTGTATTTATTGAAGAACATGAGGTAGACATCGGCGTAATGGAAGATGATCTAATCAATTTCAGTCAAGTTATGAAAAGATCTAACTCTTAAAAGTGGATTAATGCCATGAATGAGGAGATGAAGTCCATGAAGGAGAATGACGTACGGGATCTTATCCCATTGCTGCAGGGTGCGAAACCTATTGGTTGCAAATTGATATTTAAGACTAAAGGGGAGTGGAAATGTGATGTGGAGAAGTACAAGGTGCATTTTGTAGCAAAGGATTTTACGTAGAAGAAGGCTTTTTCTCTAATTTCTTCGAAAGACTCTTTCAGGATTATAATGGCATTAGTGGCGTATTTCGATCTTGAGTTATATCATATGGATGTAAAGATGGTGTTTCTCAGTAGCGACATTGATGAGACGATTTATATGGTGTAGCTAGAAAACATTATGTCCAATGGCCCAAAAAATATGGTTTGCAAACTTAAGAAATCCATCTATGGGCTTAAACAAGCATCTCAAGAATGGTATTTCAAGTTTCATCAAGTGATCATTTTATTTGGTTTGAAGATGAATTTGGTCGATGATTGTATATACCATAAGCTCTATACGAGAAGTATATTTTTCTAGTTTTATATGTCGATGACATTTTACTTGCCAATAGCGATATAGGCTTATTACACGACACCAAAAGGTTTCTAGCTAAGAATTTTGAAATGAAAGATCTCGGTGACACCTTTTTTGTAATAGGCATACAGATACAACGAGATCGCTCTTAGGGTATTCTTGGATGATCACAAAAGAGCTATATCAAAACAGTTCTTAAGAGATATGGAATGTAAGATTGTAAACCAGGTGATATCCTGTGGCTAAAGGAGATAAGTTTAGTCTTAATTAGTGCTCTAAGAATGATTTTGAAAAGAAGAAAATGCAGAAGATTCCTTATGCGTCAACAGTAAGAAGTCTGATGTATGCTCAGGTTTTCACGTGACCGGATATAGCGTACGTTACTGGGATGTTGGACAGATATTTAAGTAATCATGGAGTAGACCATTGGAAAGCAGCCAAATAGATCTTACGATACTTGCAGAGAATAAAAGACTACATCCCTACATATCGGAGGTCGGATAAGCTTGAGATTATTTGGTATACTAACTCTGATTTTACTGGATGCCAAGATGGTATGAAATCCACTTCGGATTACATCTATCTGCTAGCTTGAGGTGTTATCTCTTGAAAAAGTGCTAAACAGTCTCTTATAGCCTCTTCCACGATGACAGCAGAGCTCATAGCATGTTACAAGACATCTAATCATGGGATATAGCTATGGAATTTTGTCATGGGACTGCATATAGTAGATAGTATTGATAGATCACTCAAGTTATTTTGTGACAATAAGTCAGCAATGATGTATTCCAATAACAACAGAAGCTTGACAAAGTCAAAGTATATAGACATCAAGTTCATAGTTGTTAAAGAAAAAGTTTAAAGTGAACAATTGTCTATAGAACACATCAGCACAGACTCTATGATTGTGGATCCACTTACTAAGGGATTACTACCCAAGATGTTGCATGAACACATTGCTTGTATAAGTGTCATATTATTTAAGGATATTTAGTTTTAGTGGGAGTTTGTGATTTTAAATGCTCTCATAATTTAAACATTTTTTTTTATTTAAGTTTACGGATATTTAAGATTATTTTCTGCAAAAATAAAGTTTTGTTTGTTTACACTTTGATTTTAATAAGGTTTGATCTCAATAAGATTTAAGGTGGACTAGTTAGAAATAGGCATGTTAAGATCACATTGCATGAAATTTCCATGCTACACATTCACATCATGATTCATGTCATTCAATTATATTAGTATAGTGACCATTGTAGGTCAAGTTATGATAGTTGTAATGAAGACCTCTTTGATCCTATGTTAATGTGATTGATGGATTGGATTGGTTATAGATACATTTCGGTAATGATAGTAAGGTTGAACCTATACGGTTATTTTTGCAAAACATATGTATGAGGTTACACATATAGCTCAAGTAGGAGATTGTTAGATTTTTAATCCAGCATTATTGGATCCTTAATCCAACGTTGGGCTTATATGTGAATAATTATGTGTTGCAGACTGTCATATAAAGTTAAGCTCAATTAAAATTGATTTATTAAAGTTTTCGTTATTCTTGGTTTTAATGTATCTAATAGGATGTGGGTCTTTAATATGTAGAGACCCAATAGTATTTTAATTCTATGATGGGTAAAATTATAAATACCCAGTGACAATAGGAAATAGTTGTCTATATAAGTGGTCATGGTCTCCAAATCACACTTATCTTTTCCATTCTTTCTGACATCACATCTTCAGAGAGAGAGGGCAGAGAGAACTAAAGGACTCTCTAAGATAACGTGTGGACTTGGAAGGCCAACCATACAACTCTAGAGAGGAATTAAGCATTATGGATTTAGGTACGCTTCCGCATAATTTAATATTAATTCTTAGTGATACAATATGAATATTCCTGGGTTATAGGTGATTGTTTTCACCAAAGGTTTTATTGCCTCAACAATTTAAATCATTAACAATTTGTTCAACTAATTTCTGTTTCTTTGAATTCAGAAAAATGTAAATAAGAAAGGAGATGAGTGCTCAATGCGAATCCACAGGTCTATGATACGATATGTAAGTAGTTAATTGCTTCATTGTCTTTCACATAGGAAGGCCAAAAAAATCTAAATAATGGAAACTTTCAAGTTGTGGACAACAAAGACGGATGCCCCGAATTTGACATTTGTTTACGCTATTACAAATTCTAAATTGTGTTTCTTATAATCAAATTAACTTTTTTCTTTTAAAAGTTGACACGACCCGCCCTAAATCCACAAGGCGAGTTTGTCTAAATCTATTTAATCATTCTATCATAATCTAACTAATAAGGATTTTGCCGAAAATTCGATAGTCTCCCCCAAAATTATCACATAACCAAACCTACAATTAATAAACATAAACACTCCCAAAATAAATCCAAATACAACCAACTTCATCCATCAATCTCCTCAACAAAATATCAAATCATTCAAATATCCAATATCAGATAAAATACATAGATTTGTCCACAATCACCGAAATGTATCAAATTATACAATCCCAAAATATCTCAATAAAACATCAACGACTTCTAACTCTATCACGTGACCATAACTAAAAAATAATTATCATTGCTGGGTTGACCGTTGTACTTACGAATCTCTTATGGATGGGGGAAAATATAATAAAACGAAATAAGTATAAAAGTCAGTGAGCTCAGAGAGTGGATAATAGTTTTGGGAAAATAACTTTACTCTAAAATAATTGTATCATTTCTAATCACAATTTCATCAAAATATCACAAGAACTTAAATAAACTTGTTTAATTTAAATCATGCACTGAAATAACAATATTACATAATTCTGCATGAAATCAATAACATCATAACACTTATAATATCAATACTAAATACTGAAAACTATCACCAAGTGCCCCGGGGGATAATCTCATCATATCCGAACCTCGACAGATGGGCAATGACGTATTATCTAGGTACAATCACGCCCTGGAGCTACACGGATAGACAAGAAAATACCATCTCATATCTCATCATATCCGGACCCCAATGGACGGGCGATAACATACTATTTGGGTACAATCACGTCCTGGAGCTATATGAATAGACAAGGAAGTATTATCCCATATCTCATCATATCCGGACCTTAATGAACAGGTGATGATGTACTGTCTTGGTACAATCACGTCCCGGAGCTACACAGATAGACAGAGAAGTACACTCTCATATCTCATCATATTCAGACCTTAACAGACGGGCGATAACGTACTATCCGGGTACAATCACACCTGAAACTACACAGATAGATCAAGAAATGTCGTCTCATATCTTATCATAACTGCACCTCAACGGACAGGCAATGACGTACTATTTACATACTGTCACGCCCTAGAGCTACATAAATAGATCAAAAAATATCATCTCATCTATATCATTTGTATCTCAATATCAGTATCTCTGTATTCATCATGCTGTATGCATATGTTATCTCATCTGCATCATTGTATTTGAAGGGGAAGGGTACTGGTTAATAATTTTTCAAACAACCATTTATATATATATATACATAAGCATATAATTTCATTTGAAATCTCATTCGAAGTCTTATCCGAAATCTCATTTCCTTTTTCATTTAACATGCCTTAAATCTGCTTTTTTATTCTTTAAAAATATTATCATGCATAATCAAAATCGGTAACCAAAATCATTAATCATATGCATTTTTCTAATAAATACCAAAACGCAAGTAAGTTTAAATCAAATAATTTGAAATTAATTTCGTAAACATGCTCTACTATCATAATAAACTATGAAAATAGGTTTTGTATATTCCACTCGCAGTGACAATGTCCGAACTCGATATCGACAACGTCCGAGGGTTGATCCTCGCTCGCGTATCCTCCTAATTTATGGAAATAATATAATTACTATTCGTAAATGAGAATTACAACTAACAAACTTGAAACGACATAAATCCGTAATAAAATATTCTCGAATTCATAAAATTACCATTATGCCCTCTACATCAAAATTTACCAAATTATCCTTAGAATCATAGATTACCAAACTACCCTCAATTCATATTACAAAAATATCCACAAGTATTCAATTTATAAAATTATCCCCAAAAAAAATCAAAATTACCAAAAATGTGACTAATAATGTAAATTACCGAATTACCCTCGAAATCACAAATGACCTAATTGCCCTAATATGAAATTATCAAAATGTCCATTAATTTTAAAATTACAGAATTACCATTAAAGTTTATGAAATAACCGAATTGCGCCTACAGATCAACAATGACCGAAGCTCAGTCAACAGCAATAGGAAGATTAGGTCTAATAGTTCTTACCTCGATGAGTTCAATGGTGTCAGCGGTGACCTTCCACGCCCGACGATGGTGGCGGATCAAGCTTCTAAAAATGGTGAACTTTCTAGCGGTTGATCGGCAGCAATCCTACTGTTTTAGGTGATGGGGTTGGTTAAAAAATCATGAGGGTGAGCTGAGGAATAAGATCTAAATAGTGGCACGGCCTAATTCCGGTGAAATTGATGGCGAGAAAAACAGGTGGAGCTACGGGTTTTTAGAGCTGAATCCCCGACATTTTGGCCATTTTCTGGCATTCGTGATGGCAGTGATACGTTGGTCGGCAGTCAAGCTTTAGATCGGTACAAAGCTCAGCTGGTAGGGTTGCTGGAATCGGATGATACAACCAGGTCATGCACACAAGTGTGGGTTCAGGTCGGGTATAGGGTCAAATTGGTCAACAGGTCATCTCTCTCTCTCTCTCTCTCTCTCTCTCTCTCTTTTTATGTTTAGAAAGAATCAAAATGCTTATCTCTCACTTTCCATTTATAGTAACCGGCACCTTTTTTTTTTAATTTACGCTTAATACAAATTAAGCTAATACCGGACCTGAGTACCAAAATAAAATCCGACTATGCAGCCATTGAATCACGTCCGAATTGTCTCGATTTTGTGTTACAAAAAATTTAAATTATTTGAGCACAATCAATTTATTAACCACGCCTAATTTACCCGCAACGACTTGTAGCCAATTCGATGTCTTTAAAAAAATTTGTGACAAAATTAAAAATAGCATCATACATTCAATTGAAATAATTACGGTGCATATATTATAATCTTTCCCCTTATAAAAATTTCGTACTCGAAATTTACACATCTTATAAGAACAGGTGAGGATACTGAGCTCTCATTAAGTCCTCATGTTCCCATGTAGCCTCTTCCTTTGCGTGATTCCTCCACAACACTTTTACTAAAGGAATAGTTCTAGAACGCAAGACTTGGTGTTTTCTTTCCAATATCTGCACCGGTTCTTCCTCATAAGTCAAATCTTTTTTTAACTCAATTGGTTGCCTAGTATCACATGACTCGGATCATACATGTACTTTTGAAGCATCGAGACATGAAATACATCATGAATTTTGGATAACTCGGGTGGTAGAGCTAATTGATAAGTTAACAGACCGATGCGCTCTACAATCTCATATGGCCTAATGTAGTGTGGACTTAGCTTCTCGTGCTTCCCAAATTGAAGTACCCCTTTCTAAGGAGAAATCCGTATTAAAACTCTATAGCCAATTTCAAATTCAAGTTCCCACCAACACTTATCTGCATAGCTCTTCTGTTTATTTTGGGCCACTTATAATCTATCTCGAATAAGTTACACCTTCTCATTAGTCTCTTGAACTAATTCGAGACCATATAACCTCCTCTCACCAACCTCATCCCAAAATACTAGAGTTCTGCATTTTCTACCATATAAAGCCTCATATGGTGCCATCTCGATACTTGCTTGAAAACTGTTATTGTAGACAAACTCCATCAAGGGTAAATAAACATCCCAACTTCTCTTAAACTCCAAAACACAAGCTCACAGCATATCCTCTAGTGTTTGAATAATACACTCTCATTGAACATCAGTCTGTGGATGAAAAGCTGTATTAAAATTCAACTTGGTGCCTAAAGCCTTTTGCAAATTGGTCTAGAACTTAGAAGTAAATCGGGAATCTCTGTCTGAAACAATAGATCCTGGTACTCTGTGAAATCGAACTATCTTAGTCACATAAATGCTCACCAATTTGTCAATCGAATAAGTGGTCTTAAATGATAAAAAGTGAGCAAATTTTGTAAGTCTATAAACAACCACCCAAACACTATCATGCCCACTCTAGGTACGTGGAAGTCCCATTATAAAGTCCATAGTGATATGCTCCCACTTCCACTCAGGAATAGGAAGTGGCTAAGAACATCCTACAAGGCTCTGATGTTTAGCCTTAATCTGCTAGCAAACTAAACACTGAGAAATAAATTCTACTATCTCTCTTTTCAAGTTATGCCACCAATAATGATCCCTTAAAGTACGGTACATCTTCGTAATACCAGGATGCATCGCATAAACTATACAATGAGCTTCTTCTATGATCTTTTTTTTCAATTCTTTAACATTAGGTACACAAAGTCTATTACCCATGACTAAGACTTCATCAACTCTCACCACAAAGTTAGTTCATAAACTTTTTTGTACATCCTCTCTCAACTTCATTAACTGTAGGTCCTGATCTTGCATCTAGTGAACTTTGTCAATCAAAGTCGGCTTAACTTATAAATTAGTTATCAAAGCTTCGCAATTATCAGCTTTCAACTCGACTCCCAAAGATCTCAGCTCGATCAATAGAGGCATATATGACACTCGTAAGTGAGTTATAAAGCTAGAGGATTTTCTACTTAGTGCATCAACTACCACATTCGCTTTACCTGGATGATAATCAATAGTGCAGTCGTAGTCCTTAATTAGCTCAATCCATCTCCTTTATCTCAAATTTAGCTCATTCTAAATAAACAAATACTTTAGACTCTTATGATCAATGAAAATCTGACACGTTACCCCATATAAGTAATGCCTCCATGTTTTAAATGCAAACACCACTACGGCTAGCTTTAAATCATGTGTTAGGTAGTTTGCCTCATGGTTTTTAAGTGCCTAGGTGTATAAGCCACAACTTTCCCATGCTGTATTAACACACAGCCCAATCCCTGCCTAGAGGCATCACTGCACACTACAAACCCTTAATTTCTAAATAGAAGTGTAAGAATTGGTGCTGAAGTAAGACGTTTCTTAAGTTATTAAAAACTCTTTTCACAATCGTCATCCTACTGGAACTTATCATTCTTCCTGGTTAGTCGCGTTAAAGGAATGACAATCTTGGAGAATTCTTGCACAAATTTACGATAATACCTAGCTAATCCAAGGAAACTCCTAACCTTTGTGACATTTGTAGGCAATTTCCATTTCAAAACTACTTCGATCTTTTGAGGATCGACATAAATGCCTTTAGTTGATATCACATGGCCCAAAAATACTACTTTTTCCAACCAGAACTCACATTTGTTGAACTTGGCATAAAGTTGCTTTTGTCTTAAAATTAGCAAAACAATTCGCAAATGCTTTGCATGTTCCTCCTGACTCCGAGAATACAATAAAATATCATTAATGAATATAACTACAAACTAATCTACATAAGATCAAAATACCATATTCATGAGATCCATAAAAGCTACTGGAATATTAGTCAACCCAAATTGTATCACTAGGAACTCATAGTGTCCATATCAAGTTCTGAATGTTGTTTTAGAAACGTCAGCCTTTTTTATTCTAAGCTGATAATATCCCAAGCGCAAATCGATCTAAGAAAACACATTGCTTCATAAAGTTGATCAAACAAGTCATCAATACACAAAAAGGGATACTTGTTATGTATTGTAACTTTGTTCAATTGTTTGTAGTCAATGTAGAGTCTAAGAGAACCATACTTTTTCTTAACAAATAAAACCGAAGCTCCCTACGAGGATACACTAAGTCTAATAAACCCTTTATCCACCAATACTTGTAATTGAACTTTAAGTTCCTTTAATTCAGCTGGAGTCATCATGTACGATGCTATAGATGTAAGAGCCATCCCAAGGACTAAATCGATAGAAAAATCAATTTCTCTATTAGGTGACATCCCTGAAAGTTCATTTAGAAATATCTCTGAAAACTCCTGGACTACTGGAATATCCTTCAATCTCAAATCTCTAGCTTCTATGTCTATCACACGGGTAAGATAAACTAAGCATCCTTTTCTAATGGCTGATATGACACATGAGGGTAATAATTTATGTTCTCTACATAATTTCACCTAAGTTTTTCTTAGCTTTTTGAACACAACTTCCTTTTTGGAACAATCCACAGTATCATGGTGAGATGCAAGCCAATCCATGCCCAAAATAGCTTTAAAATCTCGAATGTCTTAAATAATCAAATTTTTCCTGAAGTCATATTCATCCAACCTAATAATACAATCTTAATACACACTCTCGGCAAGTAATGACCCTCCAATAGGTGTACTAACAACTAATCCATAATCTAGTGGTTTAGGCTCTCATTCTACATGCATGGCAAACATACAAGAAATAAAAGAATGCGTTGATTCAGGATCAATAAGAATATGAGCCTCATGGCCAAAGATAGATAGCTTACCCATGATAATTTCTGGTGTAGTATAAGCCTCCTACTGTGTCAAAGAAAAAATTCAAGCCTGGGTATGGGGTCGATCAGGATGACCTCTCTGATTTGAAGCAATCATTTGGCTTCTAAACGTAGATGTAAAACCCCCTACCTGCACACATCTCTAACATTGAGCTGGTCCAGAGTGAGGATGATATTGTGGGACTGTTCTTCGAGTAGAATAGTCACCCTGAAGCAAAGTAGGGTAGAATCTCTTTATGTGACTAGGCTGTCTACATAAATAACACACCTTGTCTCCTACACGACACTGGCCCTGATGATTTTGTCTACAGGAAGGGTAAGAAGTCTACTGTATATTCCTCGAACGATCACCACAGTATCCTCTGCTATTCCTGTCATACTGTTTCTGAGTCCTGTCATTACTCCTTATGGACTGCTACACTGAACTGTAACAGGCAGTCTGTCTTAGATCTCCCCTGAATCATGTACCCTGACTTCTTTGAACATTATCGGAGTAGCTAGCATGAGTGCCTCCTCTCTTAGATGGCCTACTACTAGAGCCACCATTTACCCAACTCTAACTACGCTTTTGTTTCAAGGCTTGAACTCTACGTCCCTCTGAGATACTATACTCTACTATTTTTGCTGCCTCAACTACCTCTATAAACTCAGTATATCGTGATACAGTCACAGTTGTAAGTATCTCAAATCAGAGACCCTCATCAAATCACCTGTATCTCTCCCTTTTATCACCCATTGTAGACGTAGCCAATCTAAAAAGGTCCATAAACATCTTCTCATACTCCTCAACAGACATGGATCTCTAAACCAACCAAAGGAATTCATTGCGTTTAATATCTTGGTATATAATTGAAAAATAATGATCGTAAAATTCTTTACGAAATATAGCCCAAGTAATCGTATCATGCCTTTGATATCGACGCTCCACTGTTTGCCACCAGTGATAGGCTCTATCCTTAAGTAGAAAAATGGCAAAGGAAAGTATATCCTCTTCTGAGTATCTCATCACATCAAAAATACGTTCTAACTTAACAAACTATGACACTGCCTTAGGTGGATCTCCAGAATCGTTAAAGCTCTTACTCCTTAAACTTCTCACGCGCTCAATAGTATTAGCATAACCAGCATGTGCATAGTCTGATTCTACGCCACAACAATCATAATATGCGTTAGCCTATCAAATGACTGCTCAATGTTCAGCACGTTCTCTGGTGCATGCTATGCTACCTCGTGTGTTGAGGACTCAACTATGCCCTCATTCACGGGTTCATTTTCCCCCGCAGGTACAACACTTAGAGTCAACTCAGCTACTAGCCTAGTGTGACCACGGCCATGGCTTTGACCATTTTTATTGCTACAATGGAGCATGATGGTGCCTACAAAATAATAATTCCCACTTAATAATTGTAAAACTTTCTCTAATTACGACAATAAAGTCTATAGAATCTAAAACCACGGTCTGATACCAACTTGATACGACCCTTCTCGAATCTTTAGGGCGACAGGGTGAGTCTGCCTAATTATATTTAATCATTCTAACATAATCTAACTAATAAAGGATTATGTCAAAAATTTGCCATAGTCTCCCCTAAAATTATCACAAAACCAAACCTGCAATTTCATCCATCAATCTCCTCAACATAAATACCAAATCATTCAAATATCCAATATCAAATAAAATACATAGATTTATCCAAAATCACTAAAATGTATCACATTATACAATCCTAAAATATCTCAATAAAACATCTACGAGATATAACTCTATCACATGGCCATAATTCTAAAAAAATTATCATTGCTGGGTTGACCGTTGTACTTACGAATCTCTTATGGATGGGGAAAAATATAATAAAACGAAATAAGTATAAAAGTCAGTGAGCTCAGAGAGTGGATAATAGTTTTGGGAAAATAACTTTACTCTAAAATAATTGTATCATTTCTAATCACAATTTCATCAAAATATCACAAGAACTTAAATAAACTTGTTTAATTTCAATCATGCACTGAAATAACAATATTACATAATTCTACATGAAATCAATAAAATCATAACACTTATAATATCAATACTAAATACTAAAAACTATCACCAAGTACGCAGGGGAATAATCTCATCATATCCAGACCTCGACGGACGAGTAACGACGTACTATCGGGATACAATCACACCCCGAAGCTACAAGGATAGAAGTGGAAGTACCATCTCATATCTCATCATATCCGAACCCCAACGGACAAGCGATGACGTACTGTCTGAATACAATCACTCTTTGGAGCTACACAGATAGATGGGGAAATACCATCTCATAGCTCATCATATTCAGACCTCAACGAATAGGCGATGACAACTATCTGGGTACAATCACGTCCCGGAGCTACATAGATAGATAGAGAAGTACACTCTCATACCTCATCATATTTGGACCTCAACAGATGGGCGATGACGTACTATCCGGGTACAATCACACCCGAAGCTACACAGATAGATAAGGAAATGTTGTCTCATATCTTATCATAACTGCATCTCAACGGACGGGCAATGACGTACTATCTACATACTGTCACGCTCTAGAGCTACACGAATAGATCGCAAAATATCATCTCATCTATATCATCTGTATCTCAATATCAGTATCTCTGTATTCATCATGCTGCATGCATATGTCATCTCATCTATATCACTGTATCTGAAGAGGAAGGGTACTAGTTAATGATTTTGCAAACAACTATTTATATACATATACATAAACAAATAATCTCATTTGAAATCTCATTCGAAATCTCATTTCCTTTTTCATTTAACATGCCTTAAATCTGCTTTTCTTTTCTTTAAAAATATTATCATGCATAATCAAAATTGGTAACCAAAATTATTAATCAAACACATTTTTCATAATAAATACCAAAACGCAAGTAGGTTTAAATCAAAGCATTTGAAACTAATTTCATAAACATACTTTACTATCATAGCAAACTATAAAAATAGGTTTTGTATATTCCACTCACAATGACAATGTCTGAACGTAGTATCGACAACATCCACGAGTTGATTCTCGTTCGCAGATAATATATTACTATCTGCAAATAATATATTACTATCTGTAAATGGGAATTACAACTAACAAAATTGAAACGACATTAATCCGCAATAAAATATTCTCGAATTCATAAAATTACCAAAATACCCTCGACATCAAAATTTACCAAATTATCCACAGAATCATAGATTACCAAACTACCCTGAATTCATATTACAAAAATATCCAAAATTTTTGAATTTACAAAATTACTCCCAAAAAAGCAAAATTATCAAAATGCCCTAACAACATAAATTACTGAATTACCCTCAAAATCTCAAATTACCTAACTACCCTAATTTGAAATTACCAAAATGTCCACTAATTTTAAAATTAAAAAATTACCAATAAAGTTTGTGAAATTACTGAATTGCCCATAACGGTCAGTGGTGACCGAAGCTCAGTCAATGGTGACGAGAAGCTTACGTCTGATAGTTCTAACCTTAGTGAGTCAAATGGTACTAGCAGTGACCTCCCACGTGCGGCGACGGTGACAGATTGAGCTCCCCAAAATCGTGAACTTTCTGGCGGTCGATCGGCGGCAATCCCCCCTTTTTAGGTGACGGGGGTGGTCAAAAAATAATAAGGGTGAGCTGAGGAACAAGATCCAAGTGGTGGCACGACCTAATTCTGGCAAAATAGATGGCGAGAAAAATGGGTGGAGTGGCAGGTTTTTGGAGCTGGATCACCAGTGTTTTGGCCATTTTTCAACGTCAATGATGGCAAGGATACATTGGCCGGCAGTCAAGCTTCAGATCGGTACCAAGCTCGACCGATAGGGTGGCCGAAATCGGAAGATACAACCAGGTCAAGCTCACGGGTTCGGGTCGGGTCGTAGGTCAAACTGGGTCAACGGTTCAACTCTCTCTCTCTCTCTCTCTCTCTCTTTCTATTTTTGGAAAGAATAAAAATGCCTCTCTCTCACTTTCCATTTATAGTAACCGGTGCCCCTTCATTTTTTTAAATCTTGATACAAATTAAGCTAATACTGGACCCGAGTGCCAAAATAAAATCCAACTATGCAGCCATTAAATCGTATCCGAATTGTCTCAATTTTGTGTCGTGAAAAATTTAAATTATTCAAACACAATCAATTTATTAACCGTGCCTAATTTACCTGCAACGACTTGTAACCAATCTGATGTCTTTAAAAAAATTTGCGACGAAATTAAAAATAACATCATTCACTCAACTAAAACAATTATAGTGCATATGTTACAAAAGTCTTTACATTTTTTACATTAAAATTAAGACCAAAGACAAGGTGTTAACCATAATCTATTTTACAAAAGTAATAGATCTTGTGAGAATATTTAATTAATTATTTGGGAAAAGGGTATCTACACCCTAAGATTGGGGAAAATGGTCATGAAGACCTCCAAATTTAAAAAAATGGACACTAAGACTCTATTTTGATTGTAATATCCTTTGAAATATTGATTGAAAAATTAACTTTAATTTTTTTAATAAATACAAATATTATATAAATAATGTAGTCTATCTAATAGTCTAATAATATTTAAATAGTTAAATATTTAAATATGTAAATTATTATATTTATTTTAATAATATATTTGTATTTATCATAGAGATTTTTAAATAAATATTTGCTCTAAACACATTTTACAATTAAAAAAATCTCACATAGTGATAATGGTGATATTATTATTTTATGTTAATATTCAAAATAATATAAATTTTAACACATTTATTTTAATATTATGTTTCTATTTATTATAAAATTTACTTTAACATAATAAAATATATCTAATAGAATGTAAGATATTAAATCATTTTTAAATATAATGAAATTATTTCAAAATGTATATATTATTATATTTATTTTAATATTTTATTTCTATTTAGTATAAAATGTTGGAATTAATTTTTTAGAGATAATAGAGGCAAAGGGTATTATGAGTAAAAGAGGGCCTTGATACCCCTTTTTAAAAATTTAAGAGTGTTGGTGACCATTTCTTCAAACACTTTGTTGCATATATTATACAATTAGTTGTTAGCAACTTTCCACCAATTTCTTTACCGTCTCGTTACCGTGTACTCTGGCTCTAATCGTTGGATATTATGCAACGATCATTTAGGTAAAGGACAAACAATGGGGTTTGTTAACCCCATAAGCAACGTAGTCGGGGTCAATTTATATATCTATTGGATTATGATATTTTAATTTTAATTTTTTAACTTAAAATCTTGACATAAATCTTGAGACATTGATTCTAAGAAATCTAATAGTGGATGAATAATCACTATTAAATACTACTTTGACTTGCAATAACTATAAATAGATTGATTGCTTGAAATTAATAGTCCAAAATTTATATCAAAATTTTAAGTCAAAAATTCAACTTGAAACAACGCCACCATGTTTATTACTAATATTTCTATTTCACAAACAATTTCCCGGAAGATGCTCGACCGGCAGTTTTGCAGGCGATTTAATAAACTAAAGAAGCACATTATTTTCAATGATAGTGAATGCTATTTGAAGAATTTTAAGATATTTAATAGGGAGAAAGGCAGCTAAACCATCAACATTTGTGGAAATGGTTATGCATGTCCAAAGTTTTCAAAACAGGATAATAAGATCCATTTTTAACAGTAAAATCCTTTCAATGTAGCAATTACAAAATTGACTTTAAATTTTTTTAATAAATACAAATAAATATAAGTAATATAATTTGTCTCATAGACTAATAGTATTAAAATATTTCTTAATATTTAAAATAATTTTAAATTTTTTAATTATTATATTTAGTTTAGTAATATATTTTTATTTATTATAAAGATTTTAAATAAATTTTTGGGTTAACTGGAAATTACAACTAGTAAAATATCTCAAGTATTAATTATATTAAAATTATGATTTTACATATTATTGAAAATAATTTAAATTCTAATGTATTTTTTAATATTATGTTTCTATTTATTATAAAATTGACTTTAATATAATAAAATATATTTGTAAAATATTGAAATTATTTTAAAAAATATATATTATCACATTTATTTTTATATTTTATTTCTATTTATTACAAAATATTGGTGGCAATTTTTTTGAGTTTATAAATTAAGCCAACTAGTATTATGGTAAAAAAGGAATCTTGGTCTCACAGGTTGAGTAATTTGCACAACAAACCTATGTAGTATTTAGACAACTCTTTCTCGAAAGTTGTTAAGTAAGCCTTTATCTTCTCGACTAGCTAACCTAAGATGCTCGCAAAAGAGTTAAAGATGAGAGTGAGCAATTGAGACAAAGGGAACATATATTATTCACAGTAGTGTATGTACAAGAGAACTTTGAGAGCTTGTTTACAAGTGCTGGAATTGCTTATTGCTCTTACTTGTTGCAAACGCTAAGTGTCATGCCCTATTTATATGGAGGTTTGCCTAGTTCTGGAGTATTTTAAGTCTAGAGAGTTCTCATGGCTTGTAGAGAGCTCTTATGTCTAGCAATGCTTAGAGTATCCTACAGAATTCTTTGTACAAGCTACATGCTACAACACTCTAGCAAATTCTGAAGATAACCATATATGTACAAGTGTGGAAGGTGTTAGAGATGGAGCATTCTAGAGACAAGCCAAGCTAGCAAATCTTGAGACAAGTCAAGTTAGTCTCTTTGGCTGGAAAAGTTGGACGGTCCATGACACTCAATGTCCCTTATTGAAAACTTAAGGATTTTCATGACCATTTTCCCATACCTTAAGCTGTAGGTATCCTTTTGCTTAATAGTTCTTTGAATAATTAATTGTGACAAGTGGAAATTTGTAATGAATAATTAGCTATGCAAGTAGAAGTCTATGACAAATAATTTAATTATTCAAGTCAATTTTCACTAGGTCTTGCTTTTGGAATACAAACATACCTCAGAGCTGAGGATGAGAAGCTAGCTAGAAGTTGCTTGATTTTATTAAGTTCTTTCCTTTGGGAAAATACTTCATTGGAGTTCCAGTAAGCTGTAAGTTTTATCTTGTATATTTATCTTTTACTTTCAGAATTAATTTGCATATCCTGTATGTTTAAATATTGAAAGAAAGCTTGAATGTAAATTTTATATGAACTCCTTGCCTTTCGTTATAGGCTCTTAAAAAACATATATATATAATTGCTTAAGTAAAGGCCGGCATACGCACTCTACAATCAGCATCTGAAAAAAATTTCTAATTACATCTTGCGATTTATTAAGAGTGTGTGAGTGTGCGTGTGTGTGTATTGGGTAAAGAAAGTAAATAAGAAGCTGTGGATCTGTTTATTTTGTTTAAGAAGATCATTATTTTCCAAATCCGAAGCATTCTCTTATTAGGTTTTTTATTAGTCATTTTTTGTCTTTAAACAATATTTAGGTACAATTTATTGTCAATTAATTTTAATTAATAAAAAAAAATCAGGTACAATTTATATAAGTTTGTCTATTACTCTGTTGTGTAAGTGATGAGGTGGAGTAGGCGAAAAAAGAAAAAGGAAAATTTTCAGTTTCTGTCAGATTCTCTCTCTAACTTGAAAATCAAGATCTTTGCGCAGAGAATTTATTATAACTAAGTATTTGGTTATGTAGAACTTAATGTTCTTCTTAATTCTTTCTAAATGATATATGGGTTTGTCTGGCACACTATTTATATAATTATATAAAATATTTTATTTTACTTTTATTATTGACTAATATAAAAAGTACTACTTTATTGATAATATTTTAAAATTTTTATTGAGAAAGATAAATAACAAATTTACTTATAAGTAATAGTTTAAAATATTAAAATTCTAATAAAATTTTTTATTTAATTGCATTGGAATTTATGCAATATAATAGGATGCACCATCTGAAAAACACACCCTAAATTAATTATACTATTTTGAGTCACTTTGATATGTACTTTTTTGTTTTTTGGTGGCCATAATTTTGGATGAATCTTGTATGCATGGTGTTGTTGATAAGAATCACATGAATGTAATGCATATATGGCAAGGCTCAAGTCCATAATGTGAGGCACATAGGAAAAATATCAAGACTATCTGATATACACAAATGGCAAGATCAAGCCCACTATGTGATGCATGAATGGCAAGAATCAAGACCGTTATGTCATTAGCATATGGCAAAAATCAAAGCCATTATGTCATATAGAGAGTATCATAACCGTTATGTTTTATGAATTATATATTTGGAAGATGAATGCTTAATTTATGATGATTGATAACTTACCTTTATGTTATGCTATTGAATATTTTGTGTAAATTAGGCTTTAGAGCCCTTTCACATGAATAGGAGTTGGAATTTTTATTTTCTCTATAATTCTCAAAAGTTATTATGATTTCAGAGCGGGTTTACAGTCTTCAAATCTGTGGGTGTGTATTTAGCATGTCGATGATCGGTTCCCCAACATTGTGGTGTTCAGGTGTGAAATATATGTGAACTTTTTTTTCAAAAAAAATTGTCAAAACCAGGTTTTCTCACCCTCTTTCGTGGTATTGAGTTTTAGAAGGTCCTTAGGCTAGATTGAAGCCTATTTGAAAAAAAATAAAATAAATAATTCTACACAAGTTGGGAGTCTAAAAAACATTTTCCTCACCAACTTGAGAGGTGATGATAAGAATTACATGAACATAATGCATATATGGCAAGGATCAGGTCCATAATGTGATGCATGTGTGACAAAGATCAAGACCATCATGACATACACAAGTGGCAAGAATCAAGCCCATTATATGATAGTCGGATGACAAGAATCAAGACCATTGCGTCATACACGTGAAAAGTATTATAACCATTATTATTTATGAATATGGATCCTTGATTTATGATGATTGATTACTTTTATGTTGTTGAATTTTTTATCTAAATTAGGCTTTAGAGCCATTTGAAATTAATGAGAATGAAATTTCTATTTTCTCTATAATTCTCAAAAGTTATCAGTTGTTCCCAGCAAGACCTACTTTATTCTAAATTTTCAGGAACAAATATAATGGTTTCAATAAGCAAGCAAAATGTCTTTCACTGGACATATGATGTCTTCTTAAGCTTTAGAGGAGCAGACACCCGTAAAAGCTTCATAAGTCATCTATATGCTGCTTTGAATGGAAAGGGAATTTATGTATTCAAGGATGACAAAGGAGTTGAGAAAGGAGAGTCCATTTCTCCTCGCCTCCTTAAAGCAATTGAAGCATCAAGAATTGCAATTATTGTTTTCTCAAAAGATTATGCTTCTTCAACTTGGTGCTTAGACGAACTTATTCATATTCTTGATTGCAAAATCACAAACGATCAACGAATGGTTTATCCAGTTTTCTATGACGTGGAACCAACAGTTGTAAGGAAACAGACAGGAAATTATCAAGAAGCATTTGCTAAACATGTAGAAGTTTTTAAGGAGAATATAGAAAAGGTGCAGAAGTGGAGAGAAGCTTTGAAAGAGGTGGCTAGTATCTCAGGCTGGGAACTAAAGGAGCACAGGTAGCCATTCTTATTAATATGTTTATTAGTTTAATTAGACAGCATTTAACATACTAATTTCGACTAAAATGCTTCTAATTATTATGTCTATCATAAGACGTGCACAAAATGGAATAACAGCTCCATATATGTATAGTTGCAAATGAATAGGTATAGACGAATGTAGATATTTTGCAAGAACACACCTAAAGATTAGCCATATGTAATAACATGTTACTTAAATTACTTCAATTTGATCCAATGAATATTGCATGGTTTAGATTTTATATATTATGGAATTGATTTAATACCACATTCACACTCACTTTAATTTAACAATACCAATCTTTCTTTGTTCTTTTCAAACTACAGGAACGAGTCAAAATTTATTTGGGATATTGTCGAGGCGATATCGAGTAAAATTCGTGTAAAATCCGAGGCTCTTAAGAAGCTAGTAGGAATAGATTCACGCTTGGAGAAACTGAGGTTTCTTATGGATAAAGGTCGTAATGCTGATGTTCGTATGATAGGGATATGTGGTATGGGAGGTTTAGGCAAGACAACTCTTGCAAGAGTTGTTTATGACTTGATCTCTCATGAATTTGAAGGAAGCAGTTTTCTTGCTAACGTAAGAGAAAAATCTGATAGGGAAGGCGGTGTAATCTCTTTTCAAAGGCAACTTCTTTCCCAATTACTAAAGCTTGCAGATAATAGGATATGGAATGAGGATGATGGCATTAACATTTTAGGAAGTAGGCTGCAGCACAAGAAGGTTCTTCTTGTTATTGATGATGTGGTTGATTCAAAGCAATTAGAATATTTAGCTGGAAAGCGTGAATGGTATGGTTCAGGCAGTAGGATCATCATAACATCAAGAGATGAACGTTTGTTAAAGACACATGGAGTGGATGAAATGTATAAGCCTGATGGACTGAACTACAATGAAGCCCTTCAACTCTTCAACATGAAAGCATTTAAAACCAATCAGCCTTTGGAAGAATGTGTGCAGCTATCTGAACATTTTGTAAATTATGCTGGCGGTATTCCATTAGCTATCGAAGTTCTAGGTTCCTTTTTGAATGTTAGATCTGTGGATCAATGGAGAAGTACCCTAAAAAGACTTCAAATAGATCCTCCAAATAAGATTATGAATATACTTCAAATAAGTTTTGATAGATTACAAGATTCTGAGAAGAAAATATTTCTCGATGTTGCATGCTTCTTTAAAGGGAAGAATAGAGATTATGTAACAAAAATTCTAGAAGGATGTGGTTTTTTCCCAGTCATTGGAATAGAAGTTCTTATTGAAAGATCTCTATTAACGGTTGATGACGACAACACATTGGGGATGCATGATTTGTTACAGGAATTGGGACAACTGATTGTTGTGAGAGAATCCCCCGAAGAACCTGGGAAACGCAACAGATTATGGAAGGAAGAAGAAGTACGCCAGGTGTTGATAGAAAACACAGTAAGTGAATTATTAAATGGAAAGCATGCTGCTGCTCGCTACATTGTTTTTCCCAATTATGTCTCTCATGAATTTTCAACATCTTTACATTATTGTTTTATTTACTTATCCTTTGCTTATAAATTTTAGGGTGGTGAAGTAGTGGAAGGAATAATAGTTAATGCCTACTTTCCTGAAAATGAGGTTTACTTAAGTGCAAGCGCTAAAGCATTTTCACAGATGACCAACCTAAGACTGCTCAAAATTAGTAATCTGCAACTTCCTGAAGGCCTTGAATACCTCTCTAACAAGTTGCGATTACTTGATTGGCATCGGTATCCTTTGAAATTTTTGCCATCAAATCTGCAATTGGATAAAACTGTTGAATTTAAAATGTGCCATAGCCGCATTGAAGAATTATGGAAGGGAATCAAAGTAAGATCAATAATTCTATCAAAATTTGAATTTTTTCTGCGAATAATTGTTGATAATATTATAGCTGCACATGAATTAAGAAATATCATTTCTTCTCGCTTTGGTTTTCAACAGCTTTTAAACATGTTGAAAGTCATGAAACTCAGCTATTCAGAGAACCTGATTAAGACACCAGACTTCACAGAGGTCTCAAATTTAGAGGAGTTGGATCTTGAAGGATGTACAAGCTTGCGTGAAATTCACCCATCTTTGCTGCCTCACAGTAAGCTTATCACATTGAACCTGAAAGATTGTGCAAGTTTTACAACTCTTCCAGGCAAGATTTCCATGAAATCGCTTAAAACACTTGTTCTTTCTGGTTGCTCGAAACTGATGGAGAAGTTTCTAGAGTTTGATGGAAGTATGAATGATCTGTCAGAACTCTATTTAGACGGAACAACCATTGAAAAGTTGCCATTATCAATTCAACATCTAACTGGACTTACTTTGTTGAATTTGAAAGATTGCAAAAAAATCAAGAGTCTTCCAATTTCTTTAAGAAGATTAAAATGCCTAAGAACTCTTAAGCTCTCTGGTTGCTCGAAGCTTAGGAAGTTTCCAGAGATTTGGGGAAGTATGAAAGATCTGACAGAGCTCTTTTTAGATGGAACTTCCATTACAGAAGTGCCATCTTCTATAGAACTTTTGACCGGACTTCAAATGTTAAATTTGAATAACTGCAACAATCTAGTGAGACTTCCCAACGGTATAAATGGTTTGAAATCTCTTCAGACTCTAAATCTCTCAGGCTGCTCCAAACTTGAAAATGTGCCGGAGACGCTTGGGGAAGTCGAAAGTATGGTAGAACTTGATATAAGCGGAACAGCTATAAGACGACCTGCATCCTCCATTTTTCTTATGAAGAATCTTAAAACACTATCTTTTTCTCGGTGCAATGGACCACCATCGTCTGCATCATGGCATTTGGAATTCCTCGTTAATGTGATGGGAAGGAGTTCAGACCTAAGGGCTTTGAGATTGATTTCTCTTTCAGGTTTGCGCTCTTTAAGCAAATTGGATCTCTGTGACTGTAATCTAGGGGAAGGGACAATCCCGAGTGATATTGGCAACTTACACTCATTAAAAAACTTGTATATGAGTGGAAACAATTTTGTTTCGCTACCAGCAAGCATTAGTCGTCTTATTAAGCTTGAAATATTGGTGCTGGAAGATTGTAAAAGGCTCCAGTCTCTGCCACAACTTCCACCCAACGTAAAGAAAGTTAAAGTGAATGGTTGTGCTTCGTTGGTGACATTGTTAGGTGCATTAAAGCTGCGCAAGTCCTATTGCACATTAATTAATTGTATAGGCAGCTTGAAATTGCTCGGAAACCACGGTTTGGAATTTTCAATGCTGCGAGAGTACCTTGAGGTCAGTCTCTCACTCCGTGTCTTCCAGCTATGCCGTAATTATGCTTGAAAATTAAGCAATGGTATGGACTTCTTCATTTTTTATTTTTTGGTTGCAGGAAGTGTCAGAACAAAAAAATTTTTTCTTCATTGTTGTTCCAGGAAGCCAAATTCCAAAGTGGTTCATGTACCAGAATGAGGGTTCTTCAATTACTGTCAGAAGGCCTTCATATTTGTACAAAAGAAATAAGGTTGTGGGATATGCTATTTGCTCTGTCTTTCATGTCCCTAAACATTCGACTGGTATCAAATTATGGCATTCATATCCCACACATCAATTCCACTGCGAAATGATCGGTTCTAATACATTTTATTTTGTAGATTTTAGAGAGAAATTCGGTAATTGTGGGTCAGACCATCTTTGGCTACTCTATTTGTCTCGTCAACGCTGCTATGATACTAATTGGAATTTCGAATCTGATCTTATTGAGTTGTCATTTAAACCTCAGTCAGGTCCTGGTTTGAAGGTGAAGAGGTGTGGTTTCCATCCAGTTTATATGCACGAAGTTGAGAAGTTCAACCAAACAACAAAGCAGTGGACTCACTTTACTTCTTATAATTTGAACGAATTCCATCACAGTTTTGTTGGATCAAATATGGAAGTAGCCACAGCATCAAAGCGAAGCCGTGCAGAAAATACTGGGGCAGCTGAAGCCAGTGGCAGTGGCTGCTCTGATGATGTTGAAGAACCACTTCCTAAAAGATTTAGATAACTCGAATGAAGGGCAAAGCCTGCTTGTTAGTTATTCTCTGAATTTACGTGAAAATATGCATCTCGATTTCAATTTATTTTCTTTTCATATGGTATTTCATTTGCTTTCTTTCTATTTATTTATTATATCTTCTCTTGCAATTTTTTTTTGGTTAAATTACAAGAAGATGCTCGACGTGGATAAAATAGCTGGTCAGAATCAAAATATTTCTTGCAAGGATTAAAACTGCATTCGTTTACCATCAAATTGAAGCCTTGAATTTTGTGATTTCTCATGAGTTGAAAATTAAAGTAAGGGAAAAAAAAGCTAAAGGACTGAAGTAAACCTCTGCTTTATATTCTTATTGTGTGTGCTTTGTTGCAGCATTGTCTCTTCTTGAAGCTCTCTCAGTTTTTGAATACATAATTGATGAATTGTAGCATCGATACGAGTAAACAGTAAACTAATTAGGCCATTGCAATCTAATTGATTTTTTGTTTTTTCTTTTGGCATAGTCATATTGGGTTAGATTCATCTTGTGGCAAGCTTTAAAGCAGTATTACATGCCTCAAACAAACACTTATAGCTTATGACCTCGGAAAGATACTCTATTTATCCTACTTAACTATCCTACATCAATTGCATTGCTACGGGTGAACAATAAACTAATATTTAAGTCATTGCAATCCTGCAATCTGATTATTATTATTATTATTATTATTATTATTATTATTATTATTATTATTATTATTATTATTATTATTTTGGCATACAGCTTATGCTGTTCTTTCTATTTGAGTAGCTCAGCTAAGCTTATTCTAAATTATATGGCACTTGAAGCTGATATGGATTTTCCTTTGTTGAGATTCTTACTTAATTTGCTTAGATTTTACTTGAATAGCCCTAGCGCCTTCTGAGTTTTAGTTATTAACATTATAAATTAAACCAATACTAAGTCTGACAAAATGCTGCAAATTAAATAAACTGTACAAATTAAATTAGTAAACAAACTGTATAAATTAAATTGCTTTATAGAGGAAAATAAGATTGGATGACCAATGTATAGGTCAAATTTACTTTTGTTAGTTCCAGAGATGCATGAAAAGAAGTTATCAATACTACTTATATTTTATGTAAGGATCATATCACATATTTGACCAAAAATATTTTCGGTAAGCAATCAAAATATAAATACCTCTCATTCTTCCATTGTTGAAACCCTAGCCGCTCAACTCAAAAACATCACCGGCCGCCATCGTAGATGCTCAACAAAAAGAAAAACAAGCTGCAGCCATGAATTTTTGCTCCTAAATGTTGTAAATCTCGCTCTTATCTTTTGTCTTTCTCATTACAGTCCCCTAGATCCCTCATCTTTTCACCTTCATTAATCTCCCAAAATCAATCAATTAAAAAGTTGGCATCTTTTGAACACTTATAGTTCAAGGTAAATGAACAAACTTTGAAATTGTATTAAAAATATGTGGTCAAGCTTTTTGCATAAAAAATTTATAAATTCAGTTCCCTTTTTTTGAACTCGTCTTATTAGGGTTTAGAAATTAACTTTAATTAGTTTTTTTATATATTTTGAATTATCAATTAGAGTTCTCAATCCCTTTTTTTTTTCTTGCATGTCTTATGGTTCCATTCTAGATGGATTGGCAAGGGAGAAATTTGACAGATGATCTGACGCGGACAATGCTTTTGGCATCCTCTCAAGTGGTTGCGTCCAAGTCCAATTGAGGCTGATGAGTGATGGGTAGCCTGAGCTTCAGCTTACTGTCGCCAATTCAAAGAAAGATCTGCTAAGAATATAATAAAGGTAATTTTTGTAGTTAATAATAAAGGTAGCTTATTAACTGATATTATTAGGGTAATTTGGTCATGTTTTTATTTAATGAAATAGATGACTATGCCTTTATTGGAAAAAAATATATAAAAATTAGGGTCCAAATGTTTAGTTAGTTGAAATTAAAGAAAAAATTTCATCTGAATTCTAGAGGTCGGCAATAAATTTATGTGATAATGTATACGTTTATATGTGTGTATATAAAATTTGTGAAATTCAGTGAGAAATCCAATTAGATAACATTGAATTTCTTTACTTCCAAAGAATTCATAAAATTAAGGTCACATGTATTCTGCTTCTTTGCGTTTGTTTCCTAAAGTAAATGCACGTATAATGTTGATTTCTACAGTAATTTTACTTCTTTTTAGTGTTTTATGGTAGAAAAATGAAAAAAAGACTAAAAAAGGCATTGATTTGAGTTGCTTTTTTTTTTTCCTCTGTTTTGATATCGTTATTCCTACCATTTCAAATGCTTCGATAATTTGTAATCTAGTTATTTTTAAGTACTCTGTCTACCTGAATATAGTGTTTGGGAATTCTGACAAATCATAAGAATTGTGGGAACTACAATAAATAAACAAACAAATAAAAAAATAAACGAGGTTTGTATTTTGAATCTATTTTACTTGCAAGAACAAATCTAAATGTAGACAAATTTTTTAGGTGCTTAATTTCTATTGCATTTTGTAAGTTTTTCGTATTAGATGCAATCTCGTGATATATGTTGTTCATACAATCATGGATCAGTAGTCCTGAAAAAGTTTTGATCTTGTTAATTCTGGATGTATTCTCCTCTTTCAGAGCAACAAATGAATTTCAAGTTTCTTGAATTGCTGTGATGTTTTGATTTCAGTGCATGAATTTTGTGGTTTCTCAGTCACTATATTACTATTATATGTTATGCAAAGGTGATGAATGATGATAGGAATTATGAGTCTGGGTTGGTCAACTTGCTCGTCAGCTGAGCACCACAATCCATTTTTGTATGAAAAATAAGCTTCTTTTGGCAAATTATTCTTGAACAATAAATAGCTAAAGAGAAATTAGATTTTGAAGAGCTATTTTCTGAATTCTTTTATATTTCCTTAATTTTATCTGTAACCTACAATACAGAAAATAGTAGTAATAAGCGGGTAATACTGGTTTATATTCAATTTCCAGAAAATGAATGCCTAAGGAAATTACAAAAGAATTGAAAATCACACATGGTATAACCTCTGTGTATGTGCTTTGTTAATTAATATAATAAAGGTAGTTTATTAACAGACATTATTAGGGTAATTTGGTCATGTTTTTACTTCTGAAGAATTCTTAAAATTAAAGTCCTGTGTTATTTTTTTTCATTTGTTTCCTAAACTAAATGCAGTTGTATTATTGATTTCTATAGCAGTTTTATTTCATTCCAGTGCTTCATGCTAGAAAAATGAAAGAAAAAGCTAAAAATTATATTGATTTGAGTTTTTTCACCCCTGCTGTGGTATGATATTACTACCATTTTAAATGCTATGGTAATTAGTAATCTAGATATTCTACGTGCTCTGGCTACCTGAACCAATTGTCTGGGTATGCTGACAAATTATAAGAATTATGAAAACTGCAATAAATATACAAGCAAATGGATAAATAAACAAGGTTTAGATTTTGAATGATATTTACTTACAAGAACAAATCTATATGTTGATGAATTTTTAACAATTAGTTTTAGGTGCTTAGTTTCTATTGCATTTTGTGAGTTGCTCATATTAGATGCTATTTGATGATTTATATTATTCATGCAATCAATTTTGTTCTTGTTTATTGTAGATGTATTCGCCTCTTTATCTTCCAAAGATGCTTTATTGTTAAATTAAAGTTGACATAAAGGTTGCATAGAACAAGTATGCTAGTCTGAGAATAATTTTATGTTTTAATATTGCTGTTAAAAAATATTTTTAGAAAAAATATATTATTAGAATTAGTATATAGTTTTGTGTTTAGTTAGCATTAAAGTCTTGTTTTTGGGTTGAAAATTAAATTTGCTTGATCCTACCCAAGAATTTAGGACATGGATTTGAAATTTTGAATATTATTTATTTTTTCCTATCCTTGTTTTCTATTATCATTTATTTATTATTATTATTATTATTTTGTATGCAGGGACCCTTGAAATATAGCAGCATTTGAACTCTAGTTTTTGGAAGCTGTAAATTGATTTAGTTTTGTGTTGGTTGTATTTGATGTCAAAAGTTTCAAAATTATTTTTCAAAAGCTTGTAAAAAATTATTGTAAACCTTGTAGATGAGTGGAAATTTTGATTTGTTTCATTTTTTAGTGCACTAGATAAATTTCATTTATAAGCAAATGCCAACAAATCATTGGAAAAACTAATAAATTGAACACGCTTAATTCATAATAAAAGAATGTTGTTACTATGCTATTAGATTTTCATAATGCCATATATCGGTCATAACAAACATTGAAAGATTATTTAAATTAAGCCTTGAAAAATTGAATAACTTATTTTGTAACTTAAAAATTGTATATATATTTAAAAGAGAATGATAGTCAATTATAAAAAAAAGTGTTGTTAGCAAAATTATAATTACTTAAATGATAAAATGAGCATAAATGCAAACAAAAGTTAAAATCTCAAGTATAGATGATTAAATTTATGACCAAATTTTCTAAAGTTATTTCAACTCAAAAAAGATATTTTTGTCACCTCAATTTCCATAAAAATTTTTTTTTAATATTTTGAATATTGTTGTTAAAAAAATTAATTAAAAATTTTGTTAAGATTAGAGTACAATTTTGTGTTATTTTATATTTAAGTTTCAATTTTTTTATGGAAAACAATATGTATCTAATCCTGCCTACGAATTTAGATTATGCCTTTGAAATTTGAATAATTTTGTTATTTTTTCACCACCTTTTTTTCTAATATCATTTGATTTTTGTATTTTTGTATGCAGAGACCCATGAAAATCTAAATCTCAAATTAGTAGCATTTGATTTAGCTTTTGGAAACTGTGAATTGATTTAATTTTGTAATAGTTTTATTGATGGTAAAAGTTTTTAAAAGAATTATTTTCTCACAAGCTTGTAAAACAATTTCTGAACAGAAGTGGTTTTAGGCGCAACTCCTTTTGTAATTCTAACCTTTCAATAACCTTTACATCAGGTTACTATTGTCACTAACTGTTTAAGTGATTGATGTTCTCATTCTTGTAATGAAAATCTTGATTTGATTAATTTTTAAGTGCGTCGGATAAATTAGTAGGACATTATAATTTTATTTGCAAATAAATGCCAACAAATTTATGAATAAAAAAGACCATTTGAAAAAGATAAATTAATTAAACATGCAGAATCAAATTAGAAAATGTTATTACTATCATGTTAGAGTTTCATAGTACCATATTGGCCATAATAAATTATTTCATGATTGTAGTAATAATAATTGTACTAATAGTAAAAAAAATAATAGTGGCAATAATACAAGTATAATATAATAATACTTTTTGAAAGCATAGCAATTTGCAATCATCCTTACCTGTTATTTAAATATTTACCGTAGAAGTTATGAAAAATTAAAGTAATTAGTTTGAATAGTAAAGAGAAATGTGAAAATAAATGCATAGATTTATTTTAAATATAACTAAATAGTATTAATTCAAATGATAAAATGAGAATAAATATGTATAAAGATTAAAAGTTCAAGTATACATACAATCAAGTTCAAAAGATCTCATGAAGTAATGAGAAATAACAATTGTAGTAAGAGAAAAAAATAAATAATAATAGTGATAATAATATGAGTATGATATAATAACATTTATAATTAATAACATTAATTTTTTGTTGAAGTAATAAGAAATTAAGAAAACTAATTTGAAAAGAAAATATAGTGGTAAAAATTTAATTTCAATTCAAAAAAATCTTAATTCTTGATGTATTTTAGTTTAAAGATAAATAAATATAATTAATTGAATGTTAAAATGGGCGTAACATTTATAAAGATAAAAAATTAAGTATAAAAAAATTCAAGTTCAAGAAATCTCATGAAGTAAATTGATCCCAAAATAGTAAAAAAAATTATAACATATGCTGCCATAACTTTTCAAATTTTTTTTTGAAAAATAAAATTTTGATAAGCATAGCAATTGCATGCACTTACATATTATTTTTCATTTATTGTTGAAGTTTTAAAAAATTAAAGAAATTATTTTAAAAAGTAAAGAGAAAGATGGAAATAATTGCATTAATTTATTTTAAGGATAACTAAAAATAATCAATTAAAATGATAAAATGAGAATAATATGTATAAAGACTAAAAGCTCAAGTATATATGCAATCAAGTTTAAGAGATCTCATGAACAAATTAAAAAAAAAAAAAAGAAGACTTAGATTATGGACCCAAAATGTAGAAAATGATAAAGGGTTACAATAAAAAATTTTAGTATTATGTCATAAATTGATATTTGTTAAAATAGTAAGGGGTCAAACATAATTCACTTTATTTATATTATTATTATTTTGAAAAAGTAATATTATTATTACTTAAAAAAAAAAGGACCTGGAACATGTACATATAATGTTGGAATATAATGAAAATAATATGAACATAAAATCATTATGAGCTGTAAAATAGTAGGTGCAACTTAACCTAAAAGTGGGAATAACTTATTAAAAAATTAAAAAATTATAACAAAAATCAAGAATTTTTATAGTATACTTGGAATAGCACTCAAAATATTGAAATACACTTAAAAAAGTAGGAATATGTAATAAAAAGGATCATGGAAATAAAGTGGGAATTGATTAACAAAAACTAAGGATACAAAAAATAAACTTGAAATATCTACCTAAAATATTGAAATTCAATACAAAGAGTGGAAATGTAAAACCAAAAAATGATGGGAAAAAAAATAAAAGAGTTTAACTCGAAAGTGGGAACAAGTTGACAAGAATTTAATAAATTCAAATGAAAAGTAAAGATATGAAAACTAAACTTGAAACATTCACCTAAATGTTGGAATTTGGTAAAATGAGTAGGAACGTAGAACCAAAATATGGTGGGAAAAAGAGTTGAAGAGATTGACTCAATAGTTGGAATAACTTACAAAGAATTTGATAAATTCTAAGAAGTAGGGGTCTTAAAATTAAACTTGAAATATTCACTTAAAATATTGGAATTCAATAAGAAAAAAGAAGAAATATAAAACCAAAAAGCGGTCGTAACAGTAGTTGAAAAGCTTAACCTAAAAGTTGTAAATACCTATCAATAATCTGGTAAATTTTAACAGTAAATAGAGATCTAAAAAATAAACTTAAAACAACCAAGTAGAATATTAGAATTCAATAAAAATAGTAGGAATATAGAACAAAAATATGGTGGAAATCCAAAAGTTGGAAAAACTTATAAAGATTTTGATAAATTCCAATAAAAAGTAGAGATCTCAAAAATAAGATTGGAATATCCACCCAAAATATCAAAATTTAGTAAAAAAAGTAGGAATATAAAACCATAAAATGGTGGTAACAATAGTTGAAGAACTTAACCCAAGAGTTATAAGCACCTACTAATAATCTGATAATGTCCAACTACAAGTAGGGATTTAAAATAAACTTAAAATATTCACTCAAAATGTTGGAATTTAATCATAACAGTAGGAATATAGTGCCAAAAAATGGTTGGAACAAGAGTTAAAGAGCTTAACTCATAAGTTGAAATAAATTATCAAACATTTGATAAATATTAACGAGAAATGGGTATATAAAAACAAAACTTGATATATTCACAAAAAATGTTAGAATTTAATAAAAAGAGCAGGAATTTAGAACCAAATTGTGGTGAAAATCTAAAAGTTGGAACAACTTATAAAGAATTTGATAAATTCTAATGAGAAGTAGAGATCTCAAAAGTAAACTTGGAATATCCACCCAAAATATCAAAATTTAGTAAAAAAAGTAGGAATATAAAATCAAAAGTGGTGGTAATAATAGTTGAAGAGTTTAACCCATAAGTTATAAGTATCTACAAATAGTTTGATAAATTCCAAGAGTAAATAGGAATCTAAAAAATAAACTTGAAACATTTATGTAAAATGTTGGAATTCAATGAAAAGAGTAGGAATATAGAACTATAAAGTGGTGGAAACAAGAGTTAAAAAGCTTAATCCAAAACTTAGAAAACGTTATTAAGAATCTGATAAGTCCAACGGTAAGTAGGGATTTAAAAATGAATTTGAAACTTTCATGCAAAATGTTGGAATTGAATAAAAAGAGTAGGATCATCGAACCAAAAAATGGTGGGAAAAAGAGTCGATGAACTTAACCCAGAAGTTGGGACGGCTTGACAAAAATTTGATAAGTTTAAATGAAAAGTAGAGATTTGAAAAATCAACTTGAAACATTCACCTAATTGTTGGAATTATATAAAATGAATAGGAATATAGAATTAAAATTTAGTGGAAGAAAAAGTTGAAGAGGTAAACTCAAAAGTTAGAACAATATACAAAGAATTTGATAAATTTTAACACAAGTTAGAGATCTAAAAACTGAACATGATATATTTACTTAAAATGTTAGAATTTAATAAAAAATAGTAGAAATATAGAACAAAAAAGTGGTAAAAAAATAAGTTGGAACAACTTACCAAAAATTAGATAAAGTCTAATAGAATGTAGAAATATGAAAAGTCAACTTGAAATATCTACCTAAAAAATTGAAATTTAATAAAAAGAGTAAAAATATAGAACCAAATACTGGTGGGGAAATGAGTTGAAACAACTTATCAAAATTTAGATAAATCTTGACTAAAAATATGAATTTAAAAAGTAAATTTGAAACATACATTATAAATGTTGGAATGTGATAAAATAAGTGGGAATATAGTTATTTTATGACATACTTATAGCATTTTTATTATTTCTTATACTATTTATTAATTTAAAATTACTACAATTTTTTGCCTCATTTCATTACAATTTTATTATTTTTTTCCTATTTTTTCATAATTTTTTTACATTAAAAATAAATAAAATTTTTATTTTTATTATATTAGCCGGTTAAAAACCGGTTGTACCGGTTGTGTGCAAGCGCTGCATCTCACTGTAGGTAGACTCTGTTTCAAGATACAACAGCTTGCATTTATTTTATTGGTGAAAATTTTGTCAAGCAAATTGTTGTACCTTTGACAAAATTTACCATGGTCGGCCATCATTTTCAACATATACAACAAACGCATTCCCCACAAGTAATAAGGTCATTCACATGTAATCCATAACTTAATTGATTACATTAACTGATAGACTTAGTAGGAATTTTTATTTCATTAAGTTAGTTTATAAAATTTTAAATTGCACATTTCACTTTTGTGAAGCCCATCATGTTGGAGGAATCTTGTCACTTATTTTGTTCTAAATTTTTAAGATCAAATAAAATGGCCTCCATGACCATGAGCATCCAAAAAGGAACCATTGCAATCTACTAATATTACAACTATATCTAATGGAGAATAACTCAGAAATCCACTTGTAATAAAAGTTTTTTGATTTATTCCCGTGTATTCATTCTATTGAAGCTTACAGGAAGTTTCTTGCTATGTACTGTCATTATGACGTAGGTAGAAACACTGAAAATAATTAAGAAGATCACTTTTGGTTATAATTTTAAATAAGATATTAAAATCAAATAATAATATGAATTTTATTTTAAATAATTATATATTATTTTACTTTTATGGTATCAAATCATTTTAATTATTTACTTTTGCAAAAATATCTTTAATCAATTAAATTTTTATTTTTTAATAAATTTATTATTACTTAAATAAAAAAGTACAACTTTATTTAATAAATTTTTAATTTTTATTAACAAATTCAAATAATAAATTGAATATAAGTAATAAAATAAACAATATCATGCATACTACATTAACATGGTACTGCTTTAAAGCTTAATATAATACTATGTAATACAGCTTAAGCAACATAAGGTGGCGCATTAAGTTAGTTTATAAATTTTCATTTTTGTGGTGTTCATAATTTTGGATGAATGTTGTCGTTTGCTTATTATTGTTCCTATGAAGCCACTTCTCTCTTTTTTTTTTCTCTAAATTTTCAGGAACAAATACAATGGATTCCACAAGCATCTAAAATGTCTCCTGTTCTTTTGAATACTTATAACTTGATTTTTTGTTAATATTATTCAATTGGGAGGAGATAAAGTCCTAGCACAAAGCTGAGACACCTGTCTCCCAAAATTTAGGTGAATTGGGGCTTAATTAAACCCACATTTTAAATACATTCTTCTGCTAAAACTTTCTAAACAATTACACATAATATTTGTTATTCTTAAACAAAATTTTAATACCATTGTTATAAGCCCTTTTATGTTTTAAACCCGAATTAAATACATTATTTTGTTATTTAAAAATCAAGAAGTCATAGATAAAAGGAATACATTTATATAAATAAAAATCTACAAGTTATTAGAAAGTACAAGAGAATTGCTCTCTTTAAACTATTTTGGTGGTTTTTAACTTTTTAATGGGATAAATGCTCGTTTAGTCCCTCGATTCTGAAAATTGTTTTAAGATACCTCTACTATTAAATATCTTACAATTTTACTCTTTTATTTTAATTGCTTTTGCAATAATATCCTTGCAACAATATTTTTGTCATTAATTTTTTAATTTGTAAAAACTTTTAATTAGCAAATTAATCAATAATTACTTATTAACAAATTAAGAAATAAATATCAATAAGAGACAACTGGTAATTTTTTTTTATTTCCTTGTAATAATCTTGCTAATTATTATTTATAAATAAATTAATGCCAACTAATTTAAAGCAATGTTTAGTATCCTTTCAACAATCATAGTTATAATCTTTTGTAAAAAATATTTTATCAAATTAATCATGCAAGTAAAATAATAACAACTAATCTACTTTACTTTTAAGGTTAATTTGATAAATTTATTTTTCTTTTCTTTTCATTAGTATTTTCAAGAATATTGTTGCAAGAGTGTTATTATAAAAACAAAGAAAAAGTAAAGGTAAGTATGATTGTAATATAATTACTGGTAAATAATGGTGTCTTGAGGTATCTTTAAAATATAAGGACCAAACATGTACTTTATTTCAAATATAAGGACATCCATACCAAGAAACACTTAGCACATGTTTTGACGAAATCAATAAATACTGACAAGTTTATATGGAATAGATCTTCTTGTAGCCTAATAGAGACATAAGCAATATGACAATGGCGAAGCAGAAAAGATGGTGTGGAGATTGATTGATTCTCAATCATATCTCTAAGTGGGAGAATATAAAAAATGGAGTGAAAATCAAATGAATTTTTTTTAATAATAAAAAATTAGAAAAAAAAAGGAAACTAAATCCTATAAATAGAGGCGTCATTTCTTCTCTTCCTCATCCTATTCTTTAACTCTCAATTTTATTTTCATAGAGAGAAGTCAAGAGTTGAGTGAGAGGAATAAGGATTGTAATAAACTTTTAAATACTAAGTGAAAGATTGGGTGTATTGGGGTTCTGCGTTGAGTCAAAATATTACGATACCACTAATCCTCACTTCACTTGTAAAATCTTATCATTTTGTCTTCGTCTATGAATGTAGGCTAAAAGTCAAACCACATAAATTCTTGGTATCCTCTTTATGTGCTTGTTCTTCATTTTTTTCCAATTTCATTTTAGTTCCTGCTTTGTTTCACCTATCAATTTTCTAACACTTTTGAATGGTAAAGGAATTTATGTATTCAAGGATGAGAGAGAACTTGAGAGAAGAGAACCCATTTCACTTGGACTCCTTAAACCAATAGAAGATTCAAGAATTTTCGTTATTGTTTTCTCGTAAAACTAGGCTTCATCCACTTGGTGTTTGGATGAACTTGTTAAGATTGCTGAATGCAAGAACGAATTGAAAATGATCATCAATGGATGGTTTTTCCAATTTTCTATGATGTTGAACCCACTGTGTTAAGGAAACAGCCATGGAGTTTTCGAGAAGCTTTTTCTAAACATCAAGAAGTTTTTAAAGAGAAAATAGAAAAGATACAAAAGTGGACAGAGGCTTTAAACCCACTGTGGCAAGGAATACAGGTGAGGTATGTCAGTTTAATATATATATCATTTTAAATAGCTGTCAGGCATTACTGTTTTTAGTTAAATAACTTCCAATTAATATGAATTAATATGTCCATACGTGTCTTTGCAAAAGAAGAGGCTGTTGAAAACTGAAGAGGACTAAACTGCACAAAATTGAAACTATTTAGGCAATTTATAACTAAACAAGTTCTCACAGATTGTAGCAAGTATGGAAGATCTGTCCGAGCTATCTAGATGGAACTTACATTACAGAAGTGCCATCATCTATTGAACTTTTGACCGGACTTGAATTGTTGAATTTGAATGTTTGCAAAAATCTCGTGAGACTTCCCAGCAATATAAATGGTTTAAAATTACTCAAAACTTTAAATCTGTCAGCTGCTTCAAGCTGGAAAATGTGCCAGAGAATGGTGGGCAAATAGAAAGTTTGGGTGAACATGATATGAGTGGAACAGCTATAAGTGAGACTTTGAATCTTGAAACACCATCATCCACACCATGGCATTTGAAATTTCCCGTATAAATTGGATGTGAATGGGTTCAGATCTGAGGGCTTTGAGGTTGCCTTCTCCATTAACTTTGTACTCTTTAAGCAAATTGGATCTTAGTAACTGTAATTTAAGGGAAGGAGATATCCCAAGTGATATCGGCAACTTAAGCTCATTAAAAAAGTTATATCAGCGAAAAGGTTGTCTTGTTACGTTGCCAGCAAGAATTAACAGTCGAGTTAGAGTGAATGGTTATGCTTCATTGATGATATTATTAGTGCATTAAAACTATGCAAGTCCGTATTCACATCAATTAATTGAATAGACAACTTCAAATTGGTCAGAAATAATGGTTTGGCAATTTCAATGCTGCGAGATTAACATAAGGTCAGTCGCTCCCTTCGCATCTACCAGTTAGGCGAAAATTATTCCTGAAAAATTAAGCAATAATATGGACTTGTTCCTTTTTTTATTTTTGGTTGCAAGCAGTGTCAGATCCATTAAAAGATTTCAACATATTGTTGTTCCAAGAAGTGAAATTCCTAAGTGGTTTATGTATCAGAATAAGGGTTCTTCAATAAGGGTTCTTCAATAACTATTACAAGGCCTTCTTATTCATAAAATAAGGTTGTAGGACATGGTATTTGCTGTGTTTTTCATGTGTCTAAACATCTAAACATCCAGCTCATAATGAACTATGGCAACATCGCTTGTCCTGCTGCATAAAAAGTTTCTAAAACACCCACAAGGCCTTCATTTTGGTGATTGATTTTAGAGAGAAATTCGGTCAGGTTTGATCAGACCATTTTTGGCTTATCTATTTGTCTAGACAACAATGCTATGATGGTAATTGGCTTTCTAAATCTAATCTTATTAAGCTGTCATTTGAACCTAAGTCACATCCTCCGAGATTGGAGGTGAAGAGGTGTGGTTTGCATCCAGTTTGTCTGCACGAGGTGGAGGAGTTAGACCAAATAACAAAGCAACGGACTCGCTTTACTTTTTATAATCTGAACGAATTCTATCATGTTAAGATAATAGAATTAATTAATCATCATTTGGCTAGTTAAGTTTGTTTGTTAGCTCAGTTAGCTTGATTAAGCAAGTTTGTTATTATTACTGACTTGGCAGCTGAGCTGGTGAAAGTTAGTTACACTGTTAGCTTAACAAATGCAGTACGTGGAAGGTTCGAGATATCTATATAAATGTACTCATGTAAATCATTAGAATGAAACTAATGATCCAGCATTATTTTCTTTGTTCATCTCTCTGCTTTTCTCTGTAATTTTCATAGAAACTAAACAAATACTTTACATTTTAACTTGGTATCAGAGCTTAACTATAAGCTACAATGGCATCTCTAAGCTCAAACCTAAACACAACAACCTCTGTTTCTTCATTTACCTTCACCTCACCTATTAAGTTGGATCGATCGAACTATATAATCTGGAAATCTCATCTTCTCTCTTCTGTTCGTGCAAATGGCCTTGAAGATCTTCTTGATAGCCCCAAATCCTGTCCAGATCAATTCCTTCAAAATGAATCTGAAAACTCTACTGTTGAAACTCAAACAAATCCACCATACACTACCTGGAAAACGAAAGATTAAATGTTGTTGAGCTGATTGATGTCTTCTATTAATCTTGAGATTCTCAGCTTTGCGATAAACTCTGAAACTTCACTTGAACTCTAGATTAGTCTTGAACAACAATTTAGATCTGAAACTTTTGCTAAACAGGTTCACCTCAGAATGATACTTAATAATCTTAGAAAAGGCTCAATGTCTATGACTGGATTCTTTGGAGAACTAAAAACAACTGATGAATTGGCTATTGCTTGCAGTCCCATTAGCTCTTTGGATTTTATCACTCATTTAGTCTCTGGACTAGGCCAACCTTATTATCCTGTGGTTGTGTATATTGAAGCCAATCTTGCCAAAATGACTATCAATGAAGCATATTCCATGCTCTTGACTCATGAAGCTAAGCTAGAAGTACATCAATTAAGTGCTAGCAAGGAGACTAAGTTGAACTATGCAGTTAATGTTGCTCAAACTGAAATTAATACTAAATTTGTAGGTCAATACAACACTAATTGGATTATGATCGTCAATAGTAATAGTGGAGGTAGAGATGGTTATGACAGAGGCTTTCTACAAGGCTAAGGGAGAGGAAATTGGACTGGTACTTGGAATAGTGCACAATCTAGAAATTATTAAGAAAGAGGTGGCTATGGGCTGGTAATGCTAATAACTTTGGTGCTAATGCTGCTAGCAATGGTAATTTTGGCAAGGTTGGTGTTTTTACCAATGACAAAGGTGCTTTAGATCCAAACACTGCTGCCGTGATCTATCGAATCTGTTTTAAGCCAAAGTATACTGCAAATGAATGTAGAAACAGATTTAATAGAGAGTTTGTTCATTTCTATAATCCATCTTCTGGCTATAATTCATATTAGAACTCTGCACTAAGAGCTTCATATCCAAACTCAACTCCAAGAGCTACTTTCCTAACAACATCTAAAGGTGACATTGCTGATCAAGGCTGGTATATTGAGAGTGGGCCAATACGTCATCTCACCAACAACTTATAGAACTTGAACCTTGGAAGAGAATACTCAGGTAATCAGTTACTGCATGTTGGCAATGGTCAAGGATTGCATATTTCACATATTGGATATACCTGTCTTCCTACATCCTATAATTCATTCCTACATTCATAAGATATTTTGTGTGTGCCTCATCTCACTAAAAATCTCATAAGCATTTCCAAATTACCTGAAGATAACAATTTAGTCATTGAGTTTGTTGCCAATATGTGTTTTATAAAGGACAGGAAGAAGGAAGTGCATCTAGCTCAAAGGATTGCTAGAGGATGACTGTATAAGTTGCTGTCTAAACATGACTTTGTTTCCAGTTCATGTGATATCAACAATAGTCCAAGTTCCATGCTTTCTATTCCCAATATGTCAGCTTGTAATCTTTTTGGTTTACCTTTAAATAAAGCTTGTACTCAAGTGAGCAATCCTCAATGTCATACTAATACTGTCAAAACAGTGATGTGTCTGCAAATTTGTTGTATCAAAGATTTGGTCACCATAATAAACATGTATTGAAGTGCATGGTAAAATGCATCAATTCCCTTTCTATTTCGTAGGCATCAAAATAGAAGCTCCTTTAGAGCTTGTGCACACTGATCTTTGGGGTTGGGCACCCGTACCTTCACTATATGGATATAGATATTACATTAGTTTTGTCAATGATTACAGTAGGTACTGCTGGATATTTCCCTTAACCTCAAGTGAGAAGCTTTAGATACATTCAAGTGCTTTAAAACCTTGGTCAAAAAAAATAAAAAATGGTCGTTCTCTAAAGTCTTTACAGTCTGATTGAGGAGGGGAATGTAGAAGCTTTGAATGATTTCTTGAAACAGAATGGATAAACTTTAAACATAGTTGTTCTCAAACACATCACCAAAATCGTGTAGTTGAGAGGAAGCACAGAAACATTATGGAAATTGGACTCACCGTTCTTGCTCAAGTCAAAGTGCCCTTGTCCTTTTGGTGGGAATCATTCAATACACCTTTTCTTATTAATAGAATGCCAACACCTGTGTTGAACAATCTCTCACCTTTTACTAAACTTCATGGCAAAATACCTGACCACCAGTTTCTTAGAACATTTAATAGTTCCTGTTTCCTTTTCTCAAACCTAATAACAAACATAATCTCAATTTCTACGCATAAAAATGCCTAATGATTAGTTATATAGCCCTATACACATGGGGTATAAATGCCTTGATTCAACTGGTAAAACTTATATTGCTAAACATTTGCAGTTCAATGAATCAGAATTTCATTATTCTGAACTCTTTCCCTCAACAAAGTCTCATCTATACATGTCCTCAGTCCAGCTGAGTCAAGCTTCTTTTTCAAATATTCCAATCACAGTAGTCATTCAAGATAGCAACAATGCACAATCCTCTGTAACTCCTCAACTTCCAGATGCAGGACCTGATTCTCGTCATTCCCATCCATCTTTTGCACATCATCCTCTAAATAATTCATCACAAATACAAGACCATCAGCCAACACAAGATTAGCCAATACAAGCACTGATAGTCCAGAATGTTCATCTAATGACTACTAAATCAAAAGCTGGAATATTTCAACCTAAGATATACTTAATAGTGGCTCAAGAACTTGAACCATTATCTGTCAAAGTAGCTCTAACAGACTCTAAATAAAGACAAGATATACAAGAGGAATTTGATGCTTCACAAAAGAATGAAACCTGGATTCTTGTTCTTTAAGAGTCAATTGAGAAGATTGTTGGAAACAAGTGGGTAATCAGAGTCAAATATAACCTTGATGGCAGCATATCAAAGTACAAAGCAAGGCTAGTTGCCGAGGGATTTCATCAAACACAAGATGTGGATTATTTTGAAACATTTAGTCTAGTTGTAAAGCCTTGCACGAGTAGAGTAATCTTGAGCCTTGCTATTATACATCATTACACAATTAGACAACTTGATGTCAATAATGCCTTCCCTAATGGCATTCTTACACAAGATGTTTTTATGCATCAGCCTAAGGGCTTCATTCATCCTCAATTTCCATCCTATGTGTGTAAGCTTGCCGAGGAACTCTATAGTCTCAAACAAGCACCAAAAGCCTGATATGACAAGTTGAAATCTTCCTTAATCCACTGGGGAATTGTGACATCGAAGCCAGATGATTCATCATTTATTCATTATGTGGAAGGGGACATCATTATAGTACTCGTTTATGTAGATGACATCTTGATCACTGGTTTTAATCTTAAACTTGTAGAGAAGGTTATACAACAATTGAGTGCAAAATTTGCCTTGAAGGATCTTCGGGAGTTTAATTACTTTCTTGGTCTTGAGGTTACACCATCTATTGAAGGATTACACCTCACACAAACTAAGTCATTAGGGATCTCCTCAAGAAAGCTCAAGTGGTAGAGTGCAAGGGCTAACAAACTCCCATGAATTCAACAGAAAGTTTGGTTAAAGATAAAGGTGCAGCCTTTGAAAATACCCTTCTCTATGCAGAAGTCTGGTTGGTTCATTACAATAATACTCTAACAAGGCCTGAAATTACCTTTACAATGAAAAAGCACGGCCAATTCCTTACTAATCAATCAATGTTTCATTGACAAGCTTGCAAAAGGGTGTTGAGATACCTACAACCTATAGCAGATTATGATTTGCAATTTTACACTTCTGCTTCGGCTCCTTCCCCGCTTTCCTCCTCATCACACACAGTTAGAACTTGTAGTGATTTGTTCTTACATCGATGCCCTAGTGAAAATTTCTCATCGCATCGAAAACACAATACCTTTGCCCTCTTATCTTGATTCTTTGTCTTTGTGAGGCGTTTGAAAGTCACCCCTGGTCGCACCCCACTAACCCGATCCCTTTGGGAATCTCTCTGTAACCCTATCATTTGTGTTTTTTGCCCTCCCGATGGTGTGCTTTGGAACTCTCGCTGAAACCCCAAGGTCTGGGTTTTCTGCCCTACCAATGGTGTGCTATTTCGGTATGAAAAACTGGCTGAGTTGCTCCCATTAACCCATTCTACTGTGTTCTTATCCTCGATCATCTATGCCAACTCCATTGTCTCCCCTAGCCCTCTTGGCCTTAGCAAGCGTAGCGAGGCTGGGATTTTTGGTTTCAGTCCCTTCATAAAATTCCCTTCCAATATCGCCTCCGGGATGCCCCCTAAACGGCCCGATAGCAACTCAAACTTCTCCCTATACTCCATAATTGTTGTCTCCTGGGTCAAGGCAAAAAATTGTTCATACAAATTTCCCTCTTGAGTGGCTCGGAACCTCTCTAACAGTCGGTCCTTAAATTCATCCCACGACCTCAATGGTTGTCGTTGCTCTCGCCATTGAAACCACGCAAGTGCCTTTCCCTCTAAACATAGCGCTGCCGCCATCAGTTTTTCCCTCTCCGAGAGCCCATTAATGGTGAAATAGCGCTCTACCCTGTACACCCATCCATAAGCATCCTCGCCTTCGAAAATAGGCATCTTCAGTTTCCTTATCCTAGAATCTGCCCTAAATTGAGTTTGCCCCGCCCAATTTTGCACTATCGGAGGTCTCCAACCTCCCGAATCTACCCCAATTTCTGCAAATCCCGAAGACCCAACCCAAAATTAAAAGAAAGAACAATCCTAACATACAATTCGAGAGGTAGGTCAATCTCTTCCAAAATTTCTAATTACTCCTAATACTAGACAAAACTCATCATAAAACATAAACGATTCCTTAATCTCTTATTTATACCTAAACCCTAATTATTGAATAAATAAAATTACTAAAGTGTCCCTGCCCTTTTATATTTGGGCCAAACATAAGTTTTCATTGGTCTTACAAAGTGGCTGTTGTGAAGATGATAAGTAGCCACAACCTAAAAGATTTAGACAACTCGAATGAAGGGCAAAGCCTAGTGAATATTATTTTCTGTGAATTTGCGTGTAAGTACGCTTCTCAATTTCAATTTATGTTCTTTAAATTTGAATATGGTATTTCATTTACCTTTTATTTATTGTATCTACTCTTGCGATTTATTTTCAAGTTTAATTGCCCGAAATGCTCGACTTGGATCAAAAACTTGGTCAGAATCAGAATGTGCTGTTCGACCAAATTGAAGCTTTGAAATTTGTGATTCCTAATAAGTGCAAAATTAATCCTTTGTTTTGTAATTGAATCTCCATTTCATTGCAGCATTCTCTCATTTTGTATCCATTATTACACGTGCGAGTTTTTGGGTAGTCTTGAAGGGGCTCGAGACTGGGGTCAGAATTGATGAATTGCATTGCTATGAGTGAACAATAAACTAATGTGCTCATTGCAATCTGACTGAATATATTTTTCTTTAGGGACGCGGCTTCAGTTGTTCTAGTTGAGCAGCCCAACTAAGCTTATTTTAAATTATTTAGGATTGACAAAAAAGTCCGGGCAATAAATTGATAAAAAAGCTCAGCTAAGCTCATTCTAAATTATATATATTTTCACCAATTTGTCGTAATTTTTACTGACCCATTACCAAGCACTCTAGTCACTGCCATGTGTCATATATCTCATTCTCAAATCTCAATCTTTGGATATTTAACTAGAGGACAAATGATGGGGTTTGTTACCCTAATGCAACGTAGTCGTTGCCAATTTATATATACCTATTACAGTACTTATTTATATTTCCTTTTCATAAACAATTTCTTGGAAGATGCTCGAACGGCAGTTTTGAAGGCTATTGGATAAACTGAAGAAGCACATTATTTTCGATGATAGTGATTGCCATGTGATGAGGTTTATAATAATTAACAATTCCTTGAATAATTAATTAAGACAAGTGGAAGTTTATAACGAATAATTAATTATGCAAGTGGAAGTACATGACAATAATTAATTATGCAAGTCAATTAACACTAAGACTTGCTGTTGAAATACAAACATGCAAACAAAAGCTGAAGATGAGGAGCTAAAAAGTTGCGCGATTTGATTAACTTCTTTCCTTTGAGCAATTACTTCATTGGAGTTCTAGTAAGCTGTAAGTTTTGTCTTGTACATTTCTCTTTTATTTTCAGAATTAATTTGCGTATCCTGTATGTTTAAATTTTGAAAGTTAGCTTGAATGTCAATTTTATATGAACTCTTTGCCTTTCCTTAGAGGTACTTGAAAAAGATTTGCTTAAGTAGAAGTGGGTACACACACTCTCCAATCAGCATCTGAAAATATTTTCTAGTTACATTTTGGGATTTATTAATTATAATTTTTTTTCTTTTTGGTAAAGAAAGTAAATAAGAAGCTGTGGACCTGTTTATTTTGTTTAAGAAGAAGATCATTGATTTCGAAATCAGAAGCACTCTCATATTAACTTTTAATTAATATTAGTAATTTTTTGTTTTAAACAATATTTAACTACAATTTGTTGTCAATTAAATGAAAAAGGGGCAAATTTTCAGTTTCTGTCAGCTTCTCTCAATCTCTCTCAAAATTTAACTTGAAAATTACGATCTATGCGCAAATAATTTATGAAAACCAAGTATTTGCCAGGTTATTTGCTTATAAATAATGTCAATGAATATTAGTTGTAACCTTAATGTTCTTCTTAATTCTTTCTAAACGACATATGGGCACACTATTTTTTTTAATTATATAAGATCATTTTATCTAATTTACTTAATTTTATTATTTAATAATTTATTATTGACTGAAATAAAAAGTACGACTTTCTTGATAATTTTTCAAAATTTTTATTGAGAAAGTTAAATAATACATTTATTATAAGCAATAGTATAGAATATTAAAATTCCAATAAAAAATTTTTTTTTTAATGCAATACAGTTTATGTAATATAAAATGGTGTACCAAAAACATCCGAAATTAATTATCACCTGATATGTACATTTTCCTTTTTTGGTGCCCATAATTTTGGATGAATCATGTTGTTTGCATTGTATTATTCCCAGGATGTCACATTTTTCATTCTAGAGTTTCAGGAACAAATATAATGGCTTGCGCGAGCATTGAAATCGTCTCTTATGGGAAATATGATGCGTTCTTAAGTTTTAGAGGAGAAGATACTCGTATAAGCTTCACAGTCCTCTCTATACTGCTTTAAAAAATAAAAGAATTTATGTATTCAGGGATCACAAAGAACTTCATAAAGGAGGATCCATTTCACCAGAACTCCTTAAAGCAATTAAAGAATCAAGAACTTCAATAATTATTCTCTCAAAAAACTATGCTTCTTCCACTTGGTGCTAGGATGAACTTACTAAGATTGTTGAATGCAAAAACAAAGAAGATCAAAATTTTCCCATTTTTTATGATGTGGAACCAACTGTGGTGAGGAAACAGACAGCAAGTTTTGGAGAAGCTTTTGCTAAGCACGAAGAAATTTTTAAGGATAATCTAGAAAAGGTGCAAAAGTGGAGAGACGCTTTAAAAGTGGTGGCCAATAAATCTGGCTGGGAATTGATAGATAGGTAATCATTCTTATTCTCAATTACTATTATTATTATTTTGTTCGGCATGATTAGTAACTACAAAACAAATTTTAGTATTCATGATTCAACATTGTTTTCAATTTAACAGCTTCTGTTTAATATGTACATATATCATATGATGTGTCGTCATTAAAATAGTAGTGCTTTAAATGAATTAATATTTGCAAATGAATAGATATGGACGTTGATATGTTAAATATTGTATTTTGAACTTTTGAGGACTATCTATTTGCATTTTGTGATGCCTTGTGCTCTATTAATCACATCTAAAAAATAAAAATAAAACATTACTCTTAAATTGACTCGTTAGCTAACTACTAATAATAACAATGACAATAATTGCAACGCCAATGATATCATCAATATCATTACATATTTAGCTAACATTAGTGCTATACATCCAAAATTTTTTATTCCAAAAAGCTATCCCAAAATGATGTGGCATTCATTAATTGGTACTTGAGATAATATAATTAACTAACTTCAATCTTCTAAAGAATTATCAACCACTTAATGAATGACATATCATTTGGGAAGTCTATCATCTTCATCTAATTGATTTCATGTGTGTGATAAATGTTCTCATAAAAAATTCATATAAACTCTGTTTGAATCTAATTTATCCTGTTATAGAAAGAAATAATATGTACATGAGAAGAAAACAGCAGAAGAAATTGAATTTTCTCATTCTTGTTGTTTCTAACCAACGTGATAATGATATGTTACTTAATTATATGATTTCAATTTGATGAAATGAATATTGTATAGTTTGGATTTTATACATAATATGGAATTGATTTGTTACTACATTCACACAAACTTTAATTTAACAACAACAATCTTTTTTTATTGTCTTCAATCTGCAACAATGAGTCAGAATTTATTGAGGAAATTGTCAATGTGATATCAAGTAAAATTCATACAAAGCCAGAGATGTTAAGGAGTTGGTAGGAATAGAATCACGTTTGGAGAAACTGAGGCTTTTTATGGGTACAGGGTCCAATTGACATGACCCACCCCGAATTCACAGGGCGAGTCTGCCTAATTTTATTTAATCGTTCTGACATAATCAAATTAATAAGAATTCTGCTGAAAATTTGACAGAGTCTCCCCTATAATTATCACATAACCAAACCTATAATTAATAAACTAAACACTCCCAAAATAATTCCAAATACAGCCAACTTCGTCAATCAATCTCCTCAGCAAAATATCAAATCACTCAAATATCCAATATCAGATCAATTACAAAGATTTGTCCGCAATTACCGAAATACATCAAATTATACAATCCCAAAATATCTCAATCAAACATCTATGACTTCTAACTTTATCATATGGCTATAACTCCAAAATAATTATCATTATTGGGTCGACTGTTGTACCTGCGATTCTCTTGTGGGGGGGGGAATATAATAAAACGAAATAAGTATAAAACTCAGTGAGCTCAGTGAGTGAATAGTAGTTTTTAAACATAACTTTACTGTAAAACAATTGTATCATTTCTAAACACAATTTCATCAAAATATCACAAGAACTTAAATAACTTATTAAATTCAAATCATATACTCAAATAACAATATCGCAAATATCTTGCATGAATCAATGAAATCCAAATACTTATAACATTAATACTGAATACCAAAAACTATCACTAAAAAGTACCCAGGGGAAATAATCTCATCATATCCGGACCTCGATGGACGGGCAATGATGTACTATCTAGGTACAATCACGCCACGAAGCTATATGGATAGATGGGGAGTACCATCTCATATCTCATCATATCCGAACCTCAATGGATGGGCAATGACGTACTTTCTGGGTACAATCATACCCTGGAGCTACACAAATAGATTAGAAAATATCATCATATATCTCATCATATCCGAACCTCAACGAATGGGCAATGACGTACTATTTGAGTAAGGTCATGCCCCGGAGCTATATGGATAGATCGAAAAATATCATCACATATCTCATCATATTGCACCTCAACGGACATACAATGACGTACTATCTGAGTACCGTCATGCCCCGGAGCTACATGGATAAATAAAAAAATATCATCTCATTTGTATCATATGTATCTCAATATTAGTATCTCTATATTCATCATATTGCATGCATATGTCATCTCATTTGTATCATTATATCTGAAGGGGAAGGGTACTGTCTAATGATTTTGCAAACAACCTTTATACACATATATATAAACATATAATCTCATTCGAAATGTCATCTGAAATCTCATTTCCTTTTTCATTTAACATGTCTTAAATCTGCTTTTCTTTTCTTTAAAATATTATCATGCATATTCAAAATTGGTAACCAAAATCATTAATCAAACACATTTCTCGTAATAAATACCAAAACACAAATAAAATCCATTTATATAAATCATTAAATCGAAGCCTTTAAAATCAATCTTGTAAACATACTTTATCATATTTTAAAATCATAATAAACTACAACGAAAATAGGTTTTGTATATTCCACTCACAGTGACGATGTTCAAACTCGGTATCGACAATGTCCGCGGGTTGATTCTCATTCGTGGATCCTCTTAATTTAAGAAAATAACATAATTACTATCCGTAATGCGAATGATAACTAATAAACTCGAAAACGATATTTATCCGCAATAAAATATTCTCGAACTCATAAAATTACCAAAATGCCATTGACATAAAAATTTACCAAATTATCCTTAGAGTCACATATTACAAAACTACCCTCAATTCTGATTACAAAAATATCCACAAGTCTTGAACTTAAGAAATTACTCTCGAAAAATATAAAATTACCAAAATACCCTTAACAACATAAATTACCAAATTACCCCCAAAATCTCAAATTACCCAACTGTTCTCATATGAAATTATTAAAGTATCCATTAATTTTAAAATTACAGAATTACCCCTAAAGTTTACAAAATTATCGAATTGCCCCTAATGGTCAATAGTGACTAGAGCTCTGTCAATGGCAACGGGAAGCTCAGGTCTGATAGTTATGGCCTCAATGAGTCCAATGGTGCCTGTGGTGACCTCCCATACACGGCGGCAACAGCGGATTTAGCTCCCAAAAACCGTGAGCTTTCTGGTGGTTGATTGGCAGCAATCGGCTATTTCAGGTGACAGGGTTGGTCGGAAAATGATGAAGGAAAGTTGACGAATAAGATCCAAGTGGTGGTGTGGCCTAAAATCGGCGGGATCATGGCGGGTTGAAACGAGTTGGGCCGTGGGTCTTTCAAGCTAGATCGCCTGCGTTTTGGTCATTTTTCAGCGTCGGTAATGACAGGGTACATCGGCTGGCTCACAAGCTTCATATTGGTACCAAGCGTGGCCGATGGGGTGGCCGAAAATGGGAGAAATGGCTGGGTCAAGCTCACGGGTCGCGTAGGTCATCGGTCAACGGGTCGGTCCACAATAGCTTTTCTCTCTCTCTCTCTCTCCTTCCTTTTTATTTTTGGTAATCTCTCTCCCTCTCTCTCTCCCTTTCCATCTATAGAAACCCTTGTTTTTTTTTTTGTAAGCTTAAAAAAAATTAAGCTAGTACCGGGCCCGAGTGTCGAAATTAAATCCAACTACATGGCTATTGAATCGTGTCCAAAATGCCTCGATCTAATGTCGCGACAAAATTTAAATTATTCAAGTGCAATCAATTTAATAATTGTGTCTGATTACCTGCAACGATTTGTAACAATTTTGACAACTTTAAAAAAAATTATGATGAAATTAAAAATAACATCACACTCAATTAAATAATTTACAGTCTATATGTTACACCAATGATGTACGTATGGTAGGGATATGGGGTATGGGAGGTCTAGGAAAGACAACTCTTGCAAGAGTTGTTTATGACTTGATCTCTCACGAGTTTGATGGTAGTAGTTTTCTTGCTCATGTTAGAGAAAAATAGGATAAAGAAGGAAGTGTACTCTCTTTGCAAAAGCAGCCTTTCCGATTTACTGATGCTTGCAGATAATAGCATACGAAATGTCTACAATGGTATTGATATGATATGAAGTAGGCTGCGACAAAAAAGGTCCTTCTCATAATCGATGATGTGGCTGATGTTGACCAACTACGAAGATTAGCTGGAAAGCATGATTGGTTTGGTTCGGGCAGCAGAATCATAATAAAGACGATGGATGAACATTTGCTGAAGTTGCATCAAGTCGAAGGAAGTTTACAAGCTTAAGGCACTGACTTATGATGAGGCATTCCAACTATTTTGTTCAAAAGCCTTTGAAACTTAAAAGCCCAGTGAAGAATATGTTCGTCTATCTCAAATTGTTGTAAAGTATGCTAATGGTCTTCTATTAGCTCTCAATGTTCTGGGTTTATTTATACTTGGTAGACCTGTGGATAAGTGGACAAGTACCTTGGAAGGACTAAAAAGAGAACCTGAAAATGAGATTCTAGATATACTCCAAATAAGTTTTGATGGGCTGAAGGAAGTAGAGAAGGAAATATTTCTCGATGTTGCGTGTTTCTTTAAAGGGAAGAAGAGAGATTATGTATCCAAAATTCTCAACAGCTGTGGCTTGGAACCAGTAATTGGCATTGGTGTTTTGATTGAAAAATCTCTATTAATAGTATGTGAGTACGACAAACTGTGGATGCATGATTTGTTACAAGAAATGGGTCGAAAAATTGTTAGAAGACAGTCCATAGAGGAGCCTAGAAAATACAGCAGATTGTGGGAAGAAGCATATGTATGCCATGTGTTGTCACAACATACAATAATTCACTGACAAAGAGGATTGAAAAGTTCGTCTTTTACCTAGTAAAATCTTTAATGAATTATTTTGCTTACAATTTTCAAGGAAGTGAAGTAGTTGAAGGAATAATAGTTAATGATTATTGGTTTAGCAAAACAAAACCACAGCATGCGAGCCCATCTATCAGGTAAAGCAGTGCAGGTGATCTTCATCTAGTTGACTAGAAATTTTGGTCGTGGTAAGAGCAGAGTTGTAATCATTGACAGTTGCCAGATCGTGGGTAAGCCACCGAGAAGTACGGGCACAATTCCCATGCATAGGCAGTTGAGGAAGGCGGTTAAGCCCTCATTTCCCACGATGAGTAACGGGCCCTAAAGATAGGGGATGGAAAGCACCTTGGAGACCTTGGACAGGGTATAAAGGTAAGAAAGAACGAAGGTAATGGGGTTGGACAAAACTTTCTCTAAAACGGGTATTTGATTTCTTTAATTTCTATTCTTTTCTTTGAGAAGAAGGCATTTTATTCTATGGAAATGAGAGAAGGTCGGAATTTGAGGCCTGAATTTTTCCAAAAAGCAAAAGCCCAAGTACTGACTTGAGCGTCGGAGGGTTATCACCGGAAAAACTTCTGGCGCCCTCTAACCGTGAATTGTGGTTGCAGGTGCATGTGAGTTATGTTACGTTAAGGTCGGTGTCTTTATCTTAAATGCGAGCATAGCAGGTTATCAGTTGGTGCAATAGATTGGAGCACGAGAAGGGTGTTTTTGCAAACGAGACCTTATTGTTAAATTTTCTGCATCAACAATTATTAGTTTCTCAAAGATAAGGTGTATTTAAGTGCTAGTCTGAAAGCATTTTTGAAGATGACCAACCCACAATTGCTCAAAATCTGTAGTCTACAACTTTCTCAAGACCTTGAATACCTCTCTAACAAATTGTGGTTACTTGATTGTGTTGGATATAAAGATAATGAGAGAAAGCTAATTTAGAGACTGTAAAGAGATATATTTTATTGAGCAACAAAATCATCAATTTATACAGCATAATGAAAACTAAATTTCAAAAAAATCTGTTACATGTTGAGCATAATAACTAAGTGCAAGAAAATAGCATGAAGAAGTGGTCATAATCCTAAAGAATAGCAACAAATAAAATTGATTTAGCTTCATGAGCCATGCAAGTCAACATTCTCCTCCTTGACTCTGGAGCTGCATACACTAAGTTTCTGCCTCAAGAATTCATATCTAATCTTTGGAAGTGCCTTTGTTAAGATGTCAGCACTTTGATTTTCTGTTTTGTAGTAGATTAGCTGCACTTCTCCTTCCCTTTGCACCTCTCTTAGAAAATAAAGCTTTATCTTGAAGTGTTTTGTTTTGCCATGGAACACGGGATTATTAACAATTGAAATTGCAGCTTGGTTATCCATAAATATTTGTATGCCTTCTCGTTGTTCCATATGCAAATCTGTCATGAGTTTCCTTATTCAAAGGGCTTGATTCACAGCAGCAGTAACAGCTACATATTCTGCTTCTACTGTGGATTGAGCTATAACTTCTTGATTCTTAGAACACTATGAAAAAATTCCAGAACCAAAGCTAAAACAGTAACCTGAGGTGCTCCTCATATCAACAACATATCCAGCCCAATCACTATTAGAATATCCATGAAGACTAAAGTTTTTAACTTGACTGAACTTTATTCTATAATCAATTATGCCCTTAACATATCTAAGAATTCTTTTCGCTGCCTGAAAATGAATTTCACTAGCACAATGCATATACCTTGATAGCAAACTTACTGCATGCATGATATCTAGTCTGGTTGCTGTTAAATACATTAGGCAGCCTATTAGGCTCCTGTACAGCGTTTCATCCATTTTTTTAGCTCCATCTTCTTTGCAAAACTTCTCTTTTTGATTCATAGGAGTTGCAGTTGGCTTGCACTCTTCCATTTTGAATTTCTTGAGAACTTCCTTTGCATATTTATGCTGGCATAGAAATATTTCATTTTGCTTTTGATGTACCTGCATTCCAAGGAAAAAAGTCATCCTCTCAAGGTCTGTCATTTTAAAGACATCTTTCATTTCTTCTTTAAACTTGTCAATTAACTCATTGCTACTTCCTGTAACGAGTAGATCATTAACATATAGAGATACCACAAGTATTTCATTATCCGTCTTCTTGATATATAGAGTAGATTCACTCAGATTTTTTTCAAAGCCTAAACTTGCAAAGTGTATGTCAATTCTACTATACCAGGACCTTGGTGCCTGTTTTAAACCATATAGAGCTTTTTTCAGTCGATATACCTTCTCCTTTTGTCCTTGAAAAACAAACCCTTCAGGTTGCTCCACAAAAATTTCTTCTTCCAAGTATCGATTCAAAAAAGTTGATTTGACATACATTTGGTGTATAACCCAACCTTGTTGTGTAGCAAGCGCCAACAACATCCTTATGGTATCCAACCTGGCAACTGGGGTAAAAGTTTCAGAAAAATCTACTCCAAATGTCTGGGCATGTCCCTTGACAACAAGTCTTGCCTTGTACTTATTTACAGAACCATCAGGATTGAGTTTGGTCCGATAAACCCACTTGACTCCTATAGCTTTCTTGTTTTTAGGTATGTCAACTAACTCCCATATCTGATTCTTTTCAATTATCTTTAGCTCGTCCTTCATTGCAGCTATCCATTTTTGATCAGTTGTTGTTTCTTTATACCCTGCAGGCTCAATTACAGCAATATTACACCTTTGATATATATCAAAGAGTGATCTGGTTCCTCTAACATTTTCATCATCCGTATCATCTTTCTCTTCCTAAACCTTAAGCTTCTTGTTATTCTCCCAACCCCAGTTATCAAACTCAAAGAATTGAACATCTCTGCTGACTATTACTTTGTTGCTTTTTGGCAAGTAGATCTTGTAGGCTTTTGAAATTAAGCTATAGCCTACAAAAATCCCAGGTTCTGTTTTTTTTCCTGATTTGTCTCTTTTAACTTGAGGGATGTAAGAAAAACATAGGCAACCAAATGTCTTCAAATTAAACAGCTTTGGTTTGTAGCCATACCATGCTTCAAATGGAGTTTTATTTTGCAAAGCTTTTGTTGGTAATCTATTCAGTAGAAAAACTGCTGGGTTTACAGCTTTAGCCCAAAATTTCTTTGACAGCTCTTTGTCATGAAGTAAACATCTTTTCATCTCCATTATTGTTCGATTTTTCCTCTCCACGACACTATTTTGCTGAGGCGTGTATGGTGTTGTCAATTGATGTTCAATACCTGCATCTTCACAAAACTTGTTAAATTTTTTAGAGGTATATTCGGTTCCATTATCAGACTTGATCGCCTACATCTTGCATCTACTTTGAGTTTCAACCCAAGCTTTAAGCTTTATGAAGATGTCAGCAACCTCAGATTTAAGCTTCATAAAATAAATCCAACACATTCTTGATTAATCATCAATGAAAACAATATAATACTTACTGCCATTCAGAGATGGTGTATTCATTGGTCCTCCCACATATGTATGTATGAATTGCAACTTCTGTGTAGCCCTCCAAGCCTTGTTTTGTTGAAACGGAATCCTAGTTTGCTTCCTATCCTGAGAAACAGCACATTTAGCAGTCACCTCCTCTAATTCAGGCAAGCCTTTGACTAGATTGTTCTTCTTCATGTAAAGTAGAGCACCATGATGGAAATGTCCTAATCTCTTATGCCAAAGCACTGTATTGCTATCTTTTCTGTGTACAGCAGCCTGTTCTTCTTTCATCAAATCCAAGGCAAAGCTTTTTCCTTTCATTTGAACTTTAAATACCTCTCTACCTTTTGCATCTTTGATCATATAGTTCTTGTCTTCAAACAACACCTTGTGGCCTTTTTCTAGCAACTGAGTAACACTCAAAAGATTTTGATTTATTTTAGGAACATATAAAACATCAGAAATTAATTTCAGACCTGTATTGCCTTCAATCGCTATAGTTCCTTTGCCTTTTACTGCAATGTGTACACCATTTCCAATTCTGACTATAGAAATAGCGGACATGTCAAGTTCTCTGAAGAGCTCTCGATCATAAGTCATGTGGTTTGTACAACCACTATCTATAAGCCAACTTTTTGTGGAGTTGTTGGTGGCAAAGCATAATACTACAAACAATTGTTCCTCTTAAGGTTGATCCTCAGTAGTGTTGGCTTCTCTTTGTTGTTGTTAAGTCTTGCAAATCCTTTCCATGTGCCTTAACTGACCACACTTGAGACATTTCGCATCTGTCCTCCACCAACACTTATTTTGTGGATGATTGGTTTTTTTGCAGTAAGGGCAAGGTGGAAAGACTTGAGTGTTGTTCCCTTGACTATTTTTATTACTGCTTGCAAAACCTCCAAGCTTGTTGTATTTGTTTTGTTTTTATTTTTTTTTATTTTTTTTACCTTTGTTGTTTTGTGATTTGGCTTGAAAAGCACCCTCCACATATCCTTCTTGTCTCATAAGCCTTTTTTGTTCTAGTGCATGTAGTGCATTCAACAATTCTGCCAAGGTAATACTTGACAGATCTCTTGAGTTTTCCAAAGATGAAATTGTAGCTTCAAACTTTTTAGGAACTGTAATTGAGATTTTTTGAACAACTCTAGAATCAGAAAAATCAGTACCAAGGAGTCTTACCTTGTTGACAACCTCAAAAAGTCTGTCGGAATATTGTTGGATTTTTTCTGATTCTTTTATCTTTTGCATCTCAAATTCTCAGATCAAATTCAGCACTTGCATCCCTTTGACCCTTTCATTTCCTTCGTATGCTTGCTTCAAAAAATCCCAAATTTCCTTGGCTGTTTTCAGCGTCATTATTCTGGAAAAAATGGTGGATGAGACTGCTGCAAACAAGGTTGGTTTTGCTTTTGATTTCTGATTTGTGCAAGAGTTGGATTGTCTTCCAGAGGTGGAACTTCATATACTTCTTCAACAGCTTCCCACAAATCATTAGCATCAAGATAAGCTTCCATTCTAACTCACGCTTGATAATTTGTTCCATCAAATACTAGAGGTGCAATTGCAGTGAATGAATTTTCTGAATTCATTCTGGAAATTTTTTTTTTTTTTTTAAGTGATAGGTGATAATTGTTTAGAAATTGTGTTCAAGCTTTTCTCAAACTCACAGGTCCCTAAAGATTAGAGCTCTGATACCAATTTGTTGGATATAAAGATAATGAGAGAAAGCTAATTCAGAGAATGTAAAGAGATATATTTTATTGAGCAACAAAATCATCAATTTATACAGCATAATGGAAACTAAATTTCAGAAAAATCTGCTACATGTTGAGCATAATAACTAAGTGCAAGAAAATAGCATGAAGAAGTGGTCATAATCCTAAAGAATAGCAACAAATAAAATTGATTTAGCTTCATGAGTCATGCAAGTCAACAAATTGGCATCAATATCCTTCGAAATCTTTGCCATCAAATTTACAATCGGATAAAAACTGTGGAGTTTAAAATGTGTTATAGCTGCATTGAAGAATTATGAAAGGGAACCAAAGTAAGATCATTAATGTTGTCAGTAATTTATATTTTTAATTGAATAATTGTTGAAAAAAAATTTATTATTATAGCTGTATATGAATTAAGAAATATCATTTTAGCACCCTTTGTTTTCAACAGCCTTTAAACATGTTGAAAGTCATGAAACTCAGCCATTCAAAGAATCTGATTAAGACACCAGACTTCACAGAAGCGCCAAATTTAGTGGAGTTGGATCTTGAAGGATGTACAAGGTTGCGTGAGATTCACCCATCTTTGCTGCGTCACAATAAGCTGATTTTGTAGAACTTGAAAGGTTGTACAAGTCTTACAACTCTTCCAGGCAAGATTCTTATGAAATAGCTTAAAACACTCATTCTTTCTGGTTGCTTGAAATTGAAGAAATTTCCATGCGTTGCGGAGGTATGAAGTGTCTGCAGGAACTTCTTTTGAATGGAACTGATATCAAAGAACTTCCGCCATCAATTGAACTTTTATCTGGACTTGTTCAGTTGACTTTGAAAGGCTGCAAAAATCTCTCGAGTTTGCCAATTACTATAGGCAGTTTAAAATGTCTAAGAACTCTGGAGCTCTCTCGTTGCTCGAAATTGAAGAAGTTTTCACAGATTATCGCAGGTATGGAAGATCTGTCCGAGCTTTATCTCGATGGAACTTCCATTAGAGAAGTGCCACCATCTATGGCACTTTTTACCGGACTTGAATGGTTGAATTTGAATGACTGCAAAAATCTTGTGAGACTTCCCAGTAGATAAATGGTTTGAAATCACTCAAAACTTTGAATCTCTTAGGCTGCTTCAAACTTGAAAATGTGCCAGAGACTGTTGGGCAAGTAGAGAGTTTGGAAGAACTTGATATAATCAGAACAGCTATAAAACAGCCTCTATCCTCCATTTTTCTTATGAAGAATCTTGGAACACTTTGTTTTTCTGGGTGCAATGGACCACCATCATCAACATCATGGCATTTTCACTTGCCCTTCAATTTGATGGCAAAGAGTTCATATCCTATACCTTTGATGGTATCTTCTTTGTCAGGTTTGTGCTCTTTGACAAAATTGGATCTCCGTGACTGTAGTCTAAGGGAAGGAGTAAAATCCCAAATGATATTGGCAACCTATGCTCATTAAAAGCGTTGTATTTGAGTAAAAATAGTTTTGTTACGTTGCCAGCAAGCATTGACGGTCTTTTCAATCTTGAAGAACTAGAGTTGGAAGATTGTAAAAGCCTTCAATCTCTGCCACAACTTCCACCCAACGTAAAAGAAGTTAGTGTGAATGGTTGTCCTTCGTTGGTCACATTATTAGGTGCATTAAAACTATGCAAGTCCGAATACACATCAATTAATTGTATAGACAGCTTGAAATTGCCCGGAAACAATGGTTTGGCGTTTTCGATGTTATAAAAGTACCTTGAGGTCAGTCTTCTAGCTATGCCAAAATTATGCCTAAAAAATTAAGCAATGGTATGGACTCGTTCATTTTTTTATTTTTTGGTTGCAGGCAGTGTCAGATCCATTAAAAGATTTCAGCATTGTTGTTCCAGGAAGTGAAATTCCAAAGTGGTTCATGTATTAGAATGAGGGTTCTTCTATAACAATCACAAAGCCTTCACATTTTTATAATATGGATCAGGTTATGGGATATGCTATTTGCTGTGTTTTTCATCTCCCGGAACATTCAACGCGTATAAAAAATCTATGGCGTTCATATCCTGCACATCAGTTGAACTGCCAAATGATCGGTTCCAATAATTGGCCTATGTATTTTATTTATTTTAAGGAGAAAGTCGGTCAAGCTGTTTCAGAGTCAGACCATCTTTGGCTACTCTATTTGTCTCGTCAATGCTGCTATGATAGTAAGTGACATTTTGAATCTAATCATATTGAGTTGTCATTTACAACCGCGAGGAGCCTAGGATTGGAAGTGAAGAGGTGTGGCTTCCATCCAGTTTATATGCACGAAGTAGAGGAGTTCAACCAAACGGCAAACCAATGGAGTCGTTTTACTGCTTATAATCTGCATGAATTCCATCGTGATTTTGTTGGATCAAATATGGAAGTAGCCACAACATCAAAGCGAAGCCTTGCAGAATGTGTTGGGGCAACTGAAGCCAGTGGAATTGGCTGCTGTGATGAGGAGGAAGAACCACAACCTAAAAGATTTAGGCAACTCAAATGAAGGGCAAAGCCTAGTGAATATATTTTTCTCTGAATCCATGTGTAACAGTGTAAGTACGCATCCCAATTTCAATTTATGTTCTTTAAATTTGCGTATGACATTTTATTTCCTTTTTATTTGCTTATTTATTATATTTACTCCTGCAATTTTTGGTCATGTTAAATTACCAGAAACGCTCAACTTAGATCAAAAAGTTCGTCAGAATCAGAATGCGTTTCTCAACCAAACTGAAGCATTGAAATTTGTGATTTCTCATGAGTTCAAAATTAAAGAAAGAGGGAAAATTAATCCTCTGTTTTGTACTCTTACCGGTGTCTCTGTTTCATTGCAACATTCTCTCATTTTGAAGCCATTATTGCACGTGTGAGTTTTTGTGTACACTCGAAGGGGGTTGGGACTGGGGTCATAATTTTTGAATTGCACTTCAATTGCAATGAATGAACAATAAACTAATTAGCTCATTGTAATCTGGTTGAATGTATTCTCCCTTTTTTTATTCTTTTTGCATATAGCTTCGATTGTTCTAGTTTCGATTGTTCTAATTTCGATTGTTCTAGTTCGGTAGCATAGCTAAGCTTATTGCAAATTATAAATCGTACTTGAAGCTGATATTGATTTTCGCTTGTTGAGATTCTCATTGAATTAGTATAGATTTTACTTTAATAGCACTAGCGCCTTGAGAGTTCTAGTAATTCATATTACAAATCCCATTTGAAATTATAGTCGAAATTTTATAAATAGCTTATCTCATAAGTTTTAATAAAAATAGTGTTTAGTAATTTTTTTAAAACAACTTATTTCATAAAGTTTTTCCATTTTGACAATGGTTTTTAAAAATAGTGAAAGATAGGGGTTATTTTTTATAAGCAGCTTACTAAATAAGCGGTTGACCATTTTAAAGTTCTTATTATAAACTTAATATTTTAAAAACAATGATAATTGTATCTTATTTTCCAATAAAATCACTCTAATAGACAAATAAAAAACAATTTAAACTTATATCTATTTTGACAATTATATAATGAAACAACACTTTCATAATAAAATTTATCAAATGCATATACTTTGTTTTTCAAACATATAGCAACTGCAACAGCACAATTTACTAAACACTGAAGCTTTTTCTAGTCAACAATTTATTTTATTCGCGCAGCAAAGTTAATTTATTTCATCGGCTATTGCAATCTCAAACTGACTCTAATCAATTTCTAAAAAAAAGCTGCAAATTAAAGAAACTTCAAAGCACAATAATTTATAGAGAAAAATGAAATAAAATGGCAAATGTATGGATAAAATTTGAATTTCAATAAATATGTGTTAATAAAAAAAATAAAATTATATTGTTTTGTTATTTTCAAAATTTAAAATAATATTATCTTTTTTTCCCTGCACATATAAAAATTGACAAATGATAAATTTTTAAATTTCAAGCATTTGTTACAGTTGACCATGTCTTTGATTCCATACACCGCCGTAGACCATAGCCATTCTTTATAATTTTCTTTTGCAATTATTGTTGATGAGGCTTGCTGTTGGCAAGCAAAAGAGGAGGAATTAAATAGAAAACATGAAATCCTCTAATTGATTTCTTTGAATCAAACTTAATTGTAATCCAAATAAAATTTCATCATCTTTCAGTGCCTCCCAAATGCTCAGAGCAGTAAGTTTCCTCGCAGTTTTGTGTTCCAGCATTTCCTTTACATGAATGTTTGTCTTACATAACTCAGTTATTCAATTTAATTTTTTTTTAAACTCGTAGATAAATCTAATTCCAAATCCATACTTGCGTGGAACACTTTGTTTCATATATCAGATACATTTAGTTGTTAGTAATAAGTTTCCACCGATTTGGAGTAGTTCTTTTTCCTAACAGTTGTCTTTACCGGCCTGTTACTACTCTTATTACTCTCATGTGCCGCATTAATGGTGTGCTTACTAGCTGGATTCGGGAATTGAAATTCGAAATGAGAATGATCGATAGTGTTTAATTCTTAAAATATTACTGTAATTTATGAATATAATACTACTGTACTTACATTTCTGTATAATTTCTTGGAAGATGCTACAACAGCAGTTTTGTCGTTATTGAACATGAAGAAGAGAAAAAGAAAATATAATAAACGATCAGTGGAGAGGTCGGTTTGTTCCATGTATCTTCTTTGTCTTGTTTCATTCAGTGGTCTAAATTTTTATTATTTGAATAATTAAAGAAAAGGCAATTGCTTTTGGTGTTCAGGTTATTGAAGCCTTGTTATAGTTTACCGTGTCTTGGATTCCATTCACCACCATAGACCATAGTCATTCTTTACAATTATCTTTTGCGAATACTGTTGACTAGACTTGCTATTGGCAAGCAAACGAGGAGGAATTAATTAGAAAACATGAAATCCTTTAATTGATTTCTTTGAATTAAACTTAATGCAATCCAAGTAAAATTTCATCATCTTTCAGTGCCTCCAACACGCTCAAAGCAGTAAGTTTTCTCGCAGTTCTGTATTCGAGCATTTGCTTTACATGAATGTTTGTCTTACATAACCCAGTTATTCAATTTAAGAGGACTGTTTGTCCTCTTGTTTGCTGATTTTGATTATTTAAGAGGCATTTGCTTAAAGTTTTTAATTCCAAATTAATGAAATTTCTAGGAACTTAAATTAGAGGCTGTGGAATCAATTGCTTGCAACATGAGCATCCAGCGAGTTTCTACTTCATCGTATGTTTCTTCGCCTCTCTCTCATTGGAAATACGATGTGTTCTTAAGCTTCAGAGGCGAAGACACCAGCAAAAATTTCACAGACCATTTGTATGCTGCTTTGGATCAAAAGGGAATTGTTGTATTTAGAGATGACAAAGAACTCGAGAGAGGAAAATCAATTTCACCAGGATTATTTAGAGCAATTGAGGAATCAAGAATTTCGATTATCGTCTTCTCAAGAAACTATGCTTATTCAACTTGGTGCTTGGATGAACTTGTTAAGATTGTTGAATGCAAGAACACAAGTGATCATCATCATCAACAGATGGTTTTTCCAATTTTCTATGATGTTGAACCAACTGTGGTAAGGAAACAGACAGCTAGATTTCGAAAAGCATTTGCTAAACATGAAGAAGTTTTTTGTCAGAATTTAAGAAAGGTGCAAAAGTGGAGAGAGGCTTTGAAAGAGGTGGCTAATATCTCTGGCTGGGAATTGAAGGACAGGTAATCATTTTGTATTCTCAAAGATCAATTTTCTAAGATGTTGAACCAACTGTTACTTATTTTTTATCGTTCAGCATGATCCATAACTAAGGAGCAAATTTTAGATTCCTTCACAGTTAAACAGCTTCAATACGTATTGTTAATTTCATGGTTTATATGCGTTGCATGATGTGTATATGTATATACATCATTAATAAATTTTTACCACAAACTCAGTGTTTATGCTGAATTAGTTACTGCAACATGACCTGATTTGATTATTAATTGTTGTTCGAATGACGTGGTAGAACAAAGTAACTCTATAATTTCTCGAGTTTTTAGTCATAAAAGCAGAGAGAGGCCGTTGAATCAATTTATAAAGAAATTTATGGACTTCATATGATGTAACTGAAATAATAGATTCATCGATGAATATGTGCAAATGAAGAGTTACAGATGAAAGTAGACACATGAAGTAGCACCTAGAGATTAATCATACGAATTTAATGACTTCAATTTGATCCAATGAATATTGCATATGATTTGGATATTATGTATTATGCAATTGATTTGATACCACATTCACGCAGACTTCAAAATATTTAACAACACCAATTTTCTCTTTTCTTTTTTTTTTCAATCTGCAGGAATGAGTTAGAATTTATTATGGACATTGTCAAGGAGATATCAAGGAAAATTCCAACAAAATCTGTGACTCTTAAGGAGCTAGTAGGAATAGATTCACGCTTGGAGAAGCTGAGGTTTCTTATGGACAAAGAGCCTAATGATGCTCGCATGATTGGGATCTGCGGTATGGGAGGTATTGGCAAGACAACTCTTGCGAGAGTTGTTTATGACTTGATTTCTCTTGAATTTGAAGGAAGTAGCTTTCTGGCGAATGTTAGAGAAATTTCAGAAAAAGGTGGTCTGATCAGTTTGCAGAAGCAACTCCTTTCCCTATTAAAGCTTCCAGATAATGGCATAGAGAATGTTTATGATGGCATCAACATGATAGGAACTAGGCTGCGGCACAAAAAGGTTCTTCTTGTTATTGATGATGTAGCTGATATTCAGCAACTAGAAAGTTTAGCTGGAAAGCATGAGTGGTTTGGTTCAGGCAGCAGGATCATCATAACATCGAGAGATGAACATTTATTGAAGGCACACGGAGTGGATGAACTGTACAAGCCAAAGGCACTAAACTACAATGAAGCTCTTCAGCTCTTTAGCGTGAAAGCTTTTAAAACCCATCATCCTCTGGAAGAATGTGCTGAGCTATCTGAACATGTTGTGAAGTATGCTGGTGGTCTTCCATTAGCTCTCAAAGTTTTGGGTTCGTTTTTATTTGGTAGAAGCATAGAGGCATGGGAAAGTGCATTAAAAAGGCTAGAAAAAAACCCTGAAAATAAGATTCTGGATATACTTCAAATAAGTTTTGATGGACTAAAGGAATCAGAGAAGAAAATATTCCTTGATGTTGCATGTTTCTTTAAAGGGGAACGTTGAGATTATGCGACAAAAATATTGGATTACTGTGATTTTGACCCAATTATTGGAATAGATGTTCTTGTAGCCAAATCTCTAATAAGTATTGTAGGTGACAACTTATTTTGGATGCATGATTTATTACAGGAACTGGGTCAACGAATTGTTCGGAGAAAGTCCCCAGAAGAGCCTGGGAAACATAGCAGATTGTGGAAGGATTCAGATGTAAATCATGTGTTGACAAAGAAAACGGTAAGCAGCTAAGCCAGAAACATTTATTTTTAAGATTTGAACCTCTTCACAACCTCTGCTTCACTTATTCTTTGCTTATAATTCTTAGGGAACTGAAGTAGTTGAAGGCATTAAACATTTTTACTTTTATCAAGATGAAGAGATGCATTTGAGTGCAAGTAGTAAAGCATTTTCGAAGATGACTAAGCTTAGAATTCTGATGATTAGTAATGTGCAACTTCCACAAGGCCTCAAGTACCTCTCTAACGAGTTACGGTTTCTTGCTTGGCATGGGCATCCATTGAAATCCTTGCCATCAAAATTTCAACCTGATAAACTTGTTGAACTCGACATGCGTTATAGCTGCATCGAAAAAATGTGGAGTGGAATCAAAGTAAGATTTATTTATTTTGTTTTCCGTGAATAATTGTTGACAGTGTTATCACTCATCCCTCGAATAATTGCTGAACTTTTTGTTTTTGAACAGTCTTTAAGCAAGTTGAGATTCATGAGACTTAGCAATTTCATAAACCTGATCAGAACTCCAGACTTCTCAGGGGTTCCAAATTTAGAGGAGATGGATCCTGAAGGATGTACAAGATTGCGCAACATTCACCCTTCATTGCTACTTCACAAGAAGCTTATTTTATTGAACCTTAAAGACTGCACAAATCTTGCAACTCTTCGGAGCAACATGAAGATGAAATCTCTAAGAAAACTTGTACTTTCTGGTTGCTCTAAGCTGCAGAACTTTCCGGAGATTGTGGGAAGTATGGAATGTCTGTTGGAGCTTTTTCTTGCTGGAACAGATATTAAGGAACTGCCACCACCAATCCAGTTTCTATCTGGACTTACATTGTTAGATTTGGAAAACTGCACCAATCTTGTGGTACTTCCAAGTACTATAAATGGCTTAACATCTCTTCAAACGCTGAATCTCTCTGGCTGCTCCAAATCTAAAAATGTTTTACAGAGTTCTGAAAAAGTAGAAAGCTTTGAGGAGCTCGATTTGACTGGAGCGGCTTCAAGGAATCGAGTGTGGTCCATATTTTCGGTGAAGAATTTTGGAGCACTGTCTTTTCTTGGTTCCAAATTATCACAATCATCAACATCACGGTATGTGCGCTTCCCCATCAAGTTGTTTCAATCAAGGAGTTCACGTCCTTTATCTTTGAGGTTGCCTTCTTTGTCAAATTTGTGTTCATTAAGGAAATTGGATCTCAGTGACTGTAATTTGGGGGAAGGAGCAATCCCCAGTGATATTGGCAACTTATGCTCACTAAAAGAGTTCTATTTGAGTAGAAACAGTTTTGTTTCGCTACCGGCAAGCGTTAACCGTCTTCTTAAGCTTCAAGAGCTGGAGTTGGAAGATTGCAGAAGGCTTCAATTTTTGCCACAACTTCCACCCAACATAGAGCAAATTAGAGTAAATGGTTGCATTTCGTTGGGATCATTAGCAGATGTATTGAAATTATGCAAGTCAGAGTACACGTTAATTAGATGTATGGACTGCTTGAGAATGCTTGGCACCAATAATTTGGCATTTTCATTGCTAAAAGAGTGCCTCGAGGTCAGCCTCTCACTTTGTATCTATCAGCTGTTTAGGCAATGGCATAGTTTTATTTTTATAGTTATTATAATTATAATTTTTTTATTTTTGGGTTTCAGGCACTGTCAAATTCACGATTTAGCATTGTTGTTCCGGGAAGAGAAATTCCAGAGTGGTTCATGTATCAGAATAAGGGCTCCTCAATAACACACGGATGGCCTTCATACAAGTATAAAAAGAATAAGGTGGTGGGATATTGCATTTGCTGTGTTTTTCGTGTCCATAATTATCCACCTCCTGCCAGAGCGAGAATACGCGTCAGCACACATCAGTTGAAGTTTCGTATCAAAGATGGAGGATATTTTATTGATTTTGGAAAGAAATTCGATCATTGTGGGTCAGACCATCTCTGGCTACTCTATTTTTCTAGTCAATACTGCAATGACCAGAATTGGCACCTCGACTCAGATCTTGTTGAGTTGTCATTTTGGTCTGACACGGGACCAGGATTGGAGGTGATAAGGTGTGGTTTCCATCCAGTTTACACGCATCAAGTGAAGGAGTACAACCGAAAAACGTACCAATGGAATCGTGTTACTGCTTTTAATCTGAATGGATTCCATCAGAATTTTGATGGATCAAAGCCAAGTCTTACTGAATATGTTGGGTCAGAAGCCAGTGGAAGTGGCTGCTGTGATGAGGAACAAGAACAAAAACCTAAAGGGAGTTAGAGAACTCGAATAAAAGGTGAAGCTTACGTGTTATTCTCTCAATTTGTCAGCAAGTATGCATTTGAACACAATTTCAGTTTATGAATTTTGTCAAGTGTTGAATTTTGCGATTTCTCATTAGTTGAAAAGTAAAGAAAGAGGGGGGGAAAAAACTTAAAAGACTGAAATGAATCCTCTGTTTTATTGAATCTTTGTAAATATGGTGCACATTTAACTGAAAACCATTAATTTTACTACAATCGTAACTTTATTTTATTTGCATCCAAGGCATGAAAATGACTCACTGAGGGGGTTTTGATCTTGAATGAGATGAGGACTTAACTATGAGGTACTGACTCACAATCTCACATTCCCTACTCATTGCGCAAAAGATGCCAGATGCAGAGCTAGTTTTCCGTACGCTTGAAGGGGCCGTGTAATCCGATCCGATCCGAATATTTTTCGGATTGGATCGGATTCGGATAGAATCGGGTGAGGATTATACATGCAGTGGGTCGGGTTCGGATAATAAATAATCAAAAATCAAAATGAGTTGCTTGCTTGCTTTTGTTCCCTAAGGATAAACACCAGCACGAAGCTACAACGGTCCCTGGCACTCGAAAAAAAGAACCTGCTGCACCACCAAGACGGTATATTTCATTTTTGCAAAATATTCATTTTTGGTTTCTAAATTTTGGTATAATAATAATAATAATCACAAAAAATTATTTGAAAGCTTGACTAATTATCTTTTTGTGGAGAATTTTAAACGGAAATCGACTCAGAAACCGGCAATTGATCAAAAGGAAGTTAATAATAATAAAAAAACAACTGGCCAAAAATCATTAAGCACATAAAAATTGAATTTAAATAATTAAAAATGCCATCAAAAATTGAAATTAATTATTTAACATATAGCTTGAAACAAATCTTCCGTGTTGGTGCTAGGCGGCTGTTGTTTAGGCTTGGATCTAAGAAGGTGGCTGTCGATCAACTTTGAGATGGCGCAGTTGAATTCAAATAAGCTGCAGCAGAGGTTGCAGGGGAGCAGATTGCAGCAAGGTCGTGCTGGAGAACAGGTCGCGTCTCGCTGGCCTGGCTTCACCGTGGTGAGATGGCTGGGTTGGGCTGGCTTCACTTTTTTGATCTTTTCTTGTGAGTTAGTTTAGATTAGATTAGTGAGTTTATGTGTGTTGTGTGTTTGCAGTCTATTAAATTAGACATTTAGGTTAAAACCAGCTTTTTTTAAAAAAATAGTCTTCAACCTGATGGAATTTTTAAATCGAATCGAGTTTAATCCGATCTAATTACAATCTGATCTAATTAGAGAAAACTCACCTGATTTGAATTCAAAATTTTCAAATTAAGTCAAATCGGATAGAATTGTGTCAAGTTATTTGTCCACCCTATTTTTAACGAGGCATGCAAAATACGTCTTTTTAAATCTAATCACACCTCTGTAATTCCTTTCCCCACACCCAAAACACACAAAAAAACGTATATGAAGTAATAAAAAATTTTACCCTAAAAAATGTAAATTCTTTAATTGAGGATAAATTTTCTTTCTTTAATCCCATGAATAGTTGGGGATAAAATTTTACCCTAAAAAATGTAATCCCAAGGATTTCCCTGAGATAGAATTTTGTCACAGTTGGGAATTAAGTGGCGGGCCCATTATTGTTATTCTATCTCTATTTTTGTTATTCTATCTCTATTTTTTTTTTTACACCAAACGCGGTATAAGAATTATTTTACTCTAAAATTATCCAATCCCATCATATATAACGGAAACCAAACGGCCCTTCAAACCTTTAAGATTTATTTTAAGCTTTATCTTATGCATGTTTCTTTCAAATGCAATCTTTTAACGCGGCATGCGAAATACACCCCGTTTAAATCTAAACACACCTCTCTAATTCCCTCCCGCCGCCCCTCGATACGTATATGAAGTAGTCAAAATGTATAACCTTTCACCTTTTTTGCTTTTTTACCCCAACTTTCTGAGATGACCAAGACTTGCTTTTGGAATACATACAAATAAATCTGGGGAGCTGGAAATTGCTTTCTTTTTTCCCAAAAGAACATATTTGCCTGATTAACTTCTTTCCTTTGAATTCAAACACTTCATTGAGTTGATCAGATCAATTAGGCGGCTTCGTTCAACACACTCAAAGCTGTAAGTTTAATTTTATACATTTCTCTTTTACCCTCAGAATTAATTTGCACATCCTGGATGTTTAAAAAATTAAATAAATAAAATTGAAAGAAAGCTTTGAATGTTAATTTAATTTGTATTGTATCAACTCTTTAATTTGCTTATCTTTGAGGCTCTAATTAAGATTTGCTTATGTAAAGGTCGGCAAACAAACTCTCCAATCAGCTTCTGAAAAACATTTTTATTATATTTTGGAAGTACATGAGAGGCTGTTAATTAGTTTGTTTAGTTAAGAAGGAGATCATTAATTTGTTGTTCAATAATTTTATGTTAAAAGAAATTATTATAGTAATTATATTACATTATTTTTCTCTTTCTCTCTATTTTCTTTTTTTCAACACTAATAATTAATAATTTTATCTCCTTGAATCTCGTAAGTCTTGATGAATCTTTAGTTTTGTAAATTTTTTTCTTTAGATCTCGATAAATAACATTTGACAATATTTGTTGATCAGAAGGTGTGTGTGTGTGTGTGTGTATTATAAACAATGCAGATTTTATAAGTTGAATCAATTTTCACTGGAAGCTTTTGAAATTGTAATTAAAGTTTAGCATACATTTTTTTTTAGTGTATGGATTTTGCATATTTCTATGATAAAAAATTTAAAATTTTTCTTTTGTTCTAAACACAATAAAAATAAATCCCACAAGCAATTATGGATAGATTGTGAAAAGTTAATAAGAATTTATTAAACATAAGTTGAACAAAATTTTGTTCATATAATAATTAAAATCTTATTTAATTATTGATATTGGAGGAAGAAATTATAAATTTATTATTATTTTTTAATTTAATGATAACAAAAAGTTAATATCATTTTTTTGAAGAACAAAATAGTGTACTATTTTCGAATATACATATTACACGGAAATGTATATTTAGAAAATACAATTAGTATTTAGATATAAAATATTAATCATGATAAAAACAATAAGATAAATTTTATAAGGGTGCAATAGTAATTACACAAAATAATATCCAATATAAATTAACAAAATTAACACCAGGAGAATTAGAGTCAAATTTTAAAGACAAATATCTAATTTTAGGATAAATCTCTTTAAGGTAAGGGTGGGCATCCAACCCAACCCACTATTGGTTAATTTGAGAAAAAATCAACTTAACCAACCAAATAAATATGCCCAATCCAACCCAATCTTATTCTTAAATCATTGGGCTGGGTCAATTGGATTGATTAAAATTAAAAATAAAATAAAATTCAAACATAAAAGTAAAAAAAAAAGAAAAAAAAAAGTTATTTGGTACTTAAAATTAAGTTCAAACAGTAAAAAAACACATTAATTCCTCATCATATCACTAAATGTTATCTATTATATCCAATATCTATTAATAAAAAAATATGACTTAATGTTTGAATATCTATCAACTTAGTCTTAGTGAAAGTTTGATTTGACTTTTGAACTTTTAGTGTAGAGAATTCAATTAATATCATGTTTAAATGAGAGAAACCGAAAAAAACCCCTTTTAGGGTTCAAAATTAGGTTTAATATTGAATAGTTAATAGGTGAACGTTAATTTTTTTAGGATTTTTATTATTTTTGGGTTTTAATTTTTTTATAATTTTTATTATTTTTGGGTTGGGTTGAGTTATACGAGTTTATGATAATAAATCCAACCTAAGTACCTAACTCAATCATTAATCAAAATACTAAAAAAAAAAGATTGAGTCAATCAGCCCATTATAATCTAATTAATCCAAATTTGATTTGATTTGATTTGATTTGATTTGATTTGTCCAACCCTACCTCTCTGGACTCCGTTAAAATTGTATTGATAAGGGTCGTTATGTTTACCATTCCAATAGATCACCGGTAATTTTAACTATTTTTAATTAATTATTAATATCAACCGTTGGATTCCACTCCATTTTAATGGAAATGTGGTATCCAATGGTTTCAACGCGGCTAACGGGCAAAATGGCGAAGACGCGTATTCAATTGAGAAGCCAGATTATTTTCGTTTAGATTCCTTGAAGCTTCCAGGAAGTTCGATGCTAACATCATCATGTGAGTAAACAGTGACAATATTTATTGGTTATTAAGAAAGTCACTTTTTGCCCAAGATTTGCTTTTAGAAAATCATACGTTAGTACAACAACACAGCTCCTATTGCTTAATATTTTTTTTTCCCGAAAGATATTTGCATGAATAAATTCTTTGAATCAAACACTGCATTTTGTGCTTGAGTGTTTCTAATCACTGAATAATCAACTTAAGTGATCACATAATAATTGACTTAACTTCGACATGCTTATTTCATTTTGTGCTTTTTTTTTTAACTATTATACTCTTGGCTATAGTTACCCCAAAATTGATATTATATTTTAAAAATAAATATAAATATATTATTAACATAAATAAACTAAATATGCTTTTTGAGTCGAAGCCAGTGGAATGGCTGCTGTGCTGATGAGGAACCACAACCTCAAAGGTGAACTCAAATAATGGGCAAAAGCTATTTGCATGTCAAATTCAAATGTTATTTTGCACACGATAATTCATTTACATTCTATTTATTAAAAAATTTGTTATAAATCAGTTAAGGGGTAGTGACGCGGCATTGATGAGCTCTCCAGATTGGTGTCCAAGTTTGTTAACCGTGGTTAGCACTTTAGCAGCAGCTACAAATAAACACAGGGTCTGATTTATTGGCAATCTTCAATGTCTCCGTCTGTAAGGGTTATTGAGCTCACACTCTTTCTTGTCATTTCCTCTGTGAATTTTTATGGGTTTAAATGTTGAACAGTGCCTAAATTGGCAAGCTTGAATTGAGGATTTTAGGAAGAAAGACAAATATGTTTATGAATATGACCGATCCCAGCTTGATTTAGGTTCAGAACAAACAAAAAATAGACAAAGCAATGATTATATGGATTTTGCAGGCCGAGTTCAAGAGAGGAGTTGTTGAGGAATTATGGTATAATTCTCGTGCCTAGGACGTGTTCGATGATATGCCCACGAAGGAACATGCATCCCACCTGATCTTTTGCATCAACTCTATGATTTCCCAAGCAAAAGCAATCAATCAACAAGGTCGATTTTTGAAGGTTTGTCGTACATGAGTCATAGCTAGTGAGCAGATTTTGAGATTCCTTCACTACAAATATGTATTGTTTTGATTCAATGTATTGTTTTAATTTCATATTTCCAGTGGCTTGGTAGTTTATCTATGCATATCTTTAACAAAATTCTACCACAAACACAGTGCAAACCTAGTGTTTATTTAATCAATTACAATTAGTTTTTCTAGCGACTGACTTTTTTGCAATTTTCTAAATAAAAATATACATGACAAAATTTGATTATTTATTGTTGCGGGAATGATGTGGTAGAACAAAGGAATTGTAGAATTTCTTGAGTTTTAGACATAAAAAAGAGTCAGGCCATAGAATGCATGTCTGAAGATATTATCATCATCTGATGATTGAAAAAATATCATCAAATTTGTTGTAATGATGCTGTGCTTTATTCAAAATTATTTCTTCCGCTAGAGAAGCAATCAATAATAGTGTTAATTCTTGAACCAGTGGAAAGCAATTAATTTTCTTCATTTGTTTTGTTGCTTGGCCGTGAAATAGCCCATTTGTGGCTGAACACAGAATCTGTTTTCTGTTTCTTTGTTGTTTTTTGCGAATCTTTGGCTTAATTTACAATTCATGGTATGTCTGAAAATGGGTCAATGAATATGTTAAAATATGTACTCATATCTAAATCAGATTTATCCATGATACAATCAAGAGGATTCAACATTTGATTTTTATTTTTCTTTTCTCCACCCCCATATTTAATTTTGGTTGGAGGACTTGGTTGATAGGAGTTGACAACTATTGAATTTTTTTTTTTTGGGTTAAACAACAGAGACCGCAATGTCAATTTGAAGACTTTGTTGATAAGAATTGACAACGGTTGATTCTTATTATTTGTTTTTGTTAAATAGAAGATGCCTTGGAATTCCACATCGTTGAAATGTAGTTGATATTTAAAACATATTTGATGTTAGAGCTTAGAATGTTTGTTGTCAGAATTCTTATTAAGAAAATTCCTCAGCCGCTTGCAACATAATCGAAGATTTAAGTTTTATGCTATGCAGTTCTCTTTATTTTCATTTTTTTTTTTTGAATTTTCAGAATTAATATGAAGAAGAAGATCATTAATTTCCAAAGCAGAACCATTATCAAGTTTCATAATTTTCTGTACTGGTAAATTTTGGTCTTTGAGAAATATTTGCATCTATGAATCTTGATTAATTTTAGTTTTAGTTTAGTTTATTTTTATTTTTCCCCTCTAAGCTAGAGATGAGATGAGAAACCTCATTCACTGAACACCGAAAAGTGTTGTAAAGTATGCTGGTGGTCTTCCATTAGCTCTCAAGGTTTTGGGCTCATTTAAGTTTGGTAGAACTATACCTGAACGGAAAAGTGCACTACAATGACTATAAAGAGATCCTGAAAATGAGATTCTTGATGTGCTTCAAATAAGTTTTGATGAGTCAAAAGAAACAGAAAAGAAAATATTTCTCGATATTGCATTTTCTATGAAGGGAAGTATAGAGATTATGTGAAAAAAATTCTCAAATGTTGTGATTGTGACCCAATTATCGGAATTGTTGGTCTTATTGAAAAATCTCTATTAACCGTATCAGCGGACTGTGGATGCATGAGTAGTTACAAGAGATGGGGTAGACAAATTGTTAGGAGGCAATCCCCTCAGGAGCCTTGAAACTGCAGTAGATTGTGGGAGGAAGCAGATGCGTGCCATTTATTATCACAAAACACAAGTAAATGTTTAGTTAGGTTGAAAACTTCCAATTTTGGGATCATGGTCACTTATTTAACTAGCTAACTGTTTGCATGTTTTATCAACATTTCCTTTCTTTCATTTTTTTTCGCAGTTATTTTTTGTTATAATGTTTAGGAAACTGATGTAGTTGAAGCATCATCTTTGATCGCTTTAGCAACAAAGAGATGCATATCAGTGCTAAAGCCTTTTGCTAATATAACCTATTGGACTTCACAAGAGTGCCAAATTTAGAGGGTCAGGGGCTGATTTTTGAAGGATTTACAAGGTTGCATGAGATTCACTCATTTTTTTGAATTTGAAAGGTATTACAAGTCTTTCAACTCTTGCAGGCAAGATCTTTATGAAATCTCTTAAAACACTTGTCCTTTCTGGTCGCTTGAAATTGAAGAAATTTCCAGACATTGTGGGAAGTTCTTTCGGATGGAACTGATATTAAAGAACTGCCATTATCAATTGAACTTCTATTTGGACTTGTTCAGTTGACTCTGAATGGCTGCAAAAATCTTGAGTGTCTTCCATGGACCAAAAGTGCTCTAAAACATCTATCAACTTTGAATCTTTCTGGCCTTTTGAAATTCAGAGAGTTCCCACAGAAAACTTCAAGCAGGGATCAGCTCTTGGAGATTCATTTGGAAGGAACTGCTATAAGAGGATTGCCAGCATCTATTGAACTTCTTTCTGGCAATGTCTTGTTGAATTTGAAAGATTGCAAGAATCTCAATAGTGTTCCAAGTACTATAAATGGTTTGAGATCTCTTAGAATGTTGTATCTCTCTGGCTGCTCCAAACTTAAAAATGTGCCAGAGACCTTGGGGAAAGTTGAAAGCTTGGAAGTTAGATTGTCTTGTTAGAATCGGGCCAAAATGCAGGATGATTTCGACTGTGTGGAGCAGAGTGCAGTGGAGACAGTGCCAAAGTTAGCAAAAGCAGAATTGCTAAGGTACTTTACAAAATTAATAATTTTGTTTATAACATGCAGTACTGTATTACTTCTATGTGCATTCCTATCAATGTTGTTCGACAGAAAGATTCAGATTCATGGAAGAAGAATGTTGATAAGGCATCAAGCCATCTACAACAGCAATATCAGGTTGCTCACTTGCCTGCCATAGGCTGATTCAAACCTCAAGAGCCATGCCTAAGAGTTGAATCAAATAACAGCAAATTCACATCTCAGGTGGCCTTTTCTTCCAGCTTAGTCACCACATCATTTTCGATAGCAGGTTTGTTCTATAATAATCTCATAGGCACATATCATAATCTTTATTTTATCATGCCTGTATGCTTTGTTTACTTCTGCACAGTGATATACACATTCACTATCTCCATTTTGCATGACTACTATAAATTTAAGTAGAAATTGATTTTTGAATATGCTCTTATCCTTTATTAATCATATAAAATGTTCTGACGTCAGGCTATATGATTATTTACAGCTGCCTTGCGGATGGATTTGCGACCTTAATAAGTAGTATTATCAACAATTTTTGGATTCGCTGATCTATATTCATCAATCGCATGCAACTGTAGATTTTACTTGATTTTAGAGCCTGGTCGTAGAATCAATAATGCGTCGACAAATACAGAAATGATCAAATTACAAGCCTCACAAGTTGCTATTATGTTATTATTGAATGATGATTCAAATTCTTTATGTTTGTTAGTTTTTGTTTGGGCGGGAAATTTAAGTTTTATCTGAGTTGACTCTATTGACCAATGCTTGTATTAAAAATCTGAATAATAGCTTACAACTTGTGAGGCTTGTAACCAAAAGATGCCTAAAACCGATTATTTGATTTCTAAGAGAAATGGACAGCCTTAAACCTTTCTTTCCAAGCTTTAAGCAGCTTCAAAGAAAAATGCCAAGCTTTGAACCTTTATTTTCCAATCTTTACTTATTTGAATGAGAAAATTCGACACTCTAAAAAAAAAAAATTGAAAGATTGTAGTGGAATAACTCCAAAAAAAATAACATTTCAAAAAAAGAAGTCCAAAAGAAAATTTATTCATTTTCCCCAAAAAATGTAATTACATTGAAGATGCCCTTAATTAATAAAATACATAAAGAAATCCTTGCTTTTGGTGTGTCGATTATTGAAGCTAGCTTTTGTCAACATCAAATAGACCATGTGTTTTCTCCACTAAAGACCTAAATCATTCTTCATCATTACTTTCGGCGCACACTTTAGGCCAAACTTCTTGTTTGAGAAATTAATTAGAACACATGAAAATCCTTTCATTGATTTCTTTGAAACAAACTTAATTGGAAATTCAAGTAAAAAATGTCGAGCCTTTAACCTTTACTTTCTCATCTTTACTTATTTTAACAAGAAAACTCTACAATTTAAATAAAAAAAATTCCGATAATTGGCTTCATAATTAAACTAATCTTTTTTCAATTTACTTTATATTTCTAGACCTTATTTATATATATGCATAATTTCCTGGAAGATGCTCCCGCAGCAACAATGTTTTAGAGGATTTTGTCGTCTGGTCAAATAGCTAGCCTACCGCAAACAATATTGTTTACTTAGTATCATCATATCATATATTTGATCTTATCTCATTTATATTTATATTTTTATTATTTCATTTGTCTTATTTTGGTTACTTAGTGTTTTACTGTGCATATAAATAATTCGTATATATAATATCACCTGTATTTACATTTCTGTTTCATATATACTTTCTTGGAAGATGCTCCAACAACAAATTGAATAAACAAAATGAAATGTTTTGTCATCAACTAAAGAGCAAGAAAAAGAAACAGAAAAAAAATATATAAAAGACAAAATGTAAGTGTTTCTAATCACTGAATAATCAACTTAAGTAATCACATAATAGTTGACTTAACTTCGATATGCTTTTTTCATTTTGCTTTTTTTTTTTTAACTATTATACTCTTGTCTATGCTAACCCCAAATTTGATATTATATTTTAAAAATAAAATATAAATAATAATTAATATAAATAAACTAAATACGTTTTTTGTGTCGAAGCCAGTGGAATGGCTGCTGTGTTGATGAGGAACCACAACCTTAAAGATGAACTCAAATAATGGGCAAAAGCTATTTGCACGTCAAATTCCAGGGGCCGCCTACGTTGCATTTGTTTTTGGTGGTAAAATATCATTTAGGTCCCTTATACTTTTTATAAAATAAAATAAGTAGAAAATACTATAAATATTTACATATAAATCCTTTTTTATATCTATTTTAAACAAAATATTTTATAAATATTTACATATAAGTCATTTTTCATATATATTTTTATTATTTATTTTTTTTATTAATTATATTTAATTATTATTTTATTAGTTATTAATATATAAATATAATATGATATAATAAAATAATATCTAATATAATTTATTTTTATATTATAATATTTACATATAAGTCTTTTTTTTGATAAAATGACATTTAAAAAGAATTTTAATAGTTGTTGTTGTTGTTATTATTATTATTATTATTGCTATTAAATTTTGTTATTTTTATTTATTTTAATTATTATTATTATTAATAAAATTTATTATTTTTATTATTTTAATTTTTATTAGACCGTAATTAATTTATTATTATTAGTATTAATATTTCTATTATTAAAATATATTAATTGTATTATTTTAATTACTATTAATTATTATTATTATTATTAAAATTTATTAATAATTTTTTATTATTTTAATTATTATCATCGTTAATATTATTATGCTATTAATTTCATTGTTATTTTATTCTTATTATTAAATTTTATTAATTTTTTTACTAATATTATTGCCATTATTAATAACTAATACAATAATAATTAAATATAAAAAAATACAAATAATAAGGAGTTTGAATTATAATAAGTTATTTACTTGATATATAGAAATTGGAATAGGAATGAACAACATTCCCATTAATGTGTTTACTTTATTTTATAATTGAAATAGATTGTTGCAAATAACTAAAATACCATTTGTTAATTATAAAATACCATTTGTTAATTATGTCCCTACTATTATTTGTATATATTATAATTAAAATAATAATAATAATAATTAAAATAATAAAAAATTAATAATAATAATAATAATAATAATAACAATAATTTTAATGGTTGTTGTTGTTATTATTATTATTATTGTTCTTAAATTTTGTTATTTTTATGTATTTTAATTATTATTATTAATAAAATTTATTACTTTTATTATTTTACTTGTTATTATACAGTAATTAATTTATTATTATTAGTATTAATATTTCTATTGTTAAAATATATTAACTGTATTATTTTAATTACTATTAATTATTGTTATTATTAAAATTTATTAATAATTTTTTATTATTTTAATTTTTATTAATGGGAATTTTATTTTATTAAAGTAATAAAAGTAGTAAATTTTATTAATAATAATAAATAAAAATAACAAAATTTAATAGCAATAATAATAATAATAATAACAACAACAACAACTATTAAAATTCTTTTCAAATGTCGTTTTATAAAAAAAAAAACTTATATGTAAATATTATAATATAAAAATAAATTATATTAGAATATTATTTTATTATATCATATTATATTTATATATTAATAACTAATAAAATAATAATTAAATATAATTAATAAAAAAATAAATAATAAAAATAGATATGAAAAATGACTTATATGTAAATATTTATAAAATTTTCTGTTTATTATGACATGTGCATTCTTTCAAGCAACTTATATTTATCTCCAACATCAACATGTAGAGTAACAAACACTATATAACATAACTGAAGACCAAAGATAATACAAATAGTAAAATTTGAAAGTTATCATGTCATCTAATGTAAAAAGATCACACAATATATATATATATATATATATATATATATATATATATATATATATATATTATAAATTCTACCCCCAAACCTATTATAGTCATGAAGATTATGCATGCAAAACAATGAAAATGACAAAAAAAAAACTAATTGGTAAAAGAAGTTAGAAAAAATCACACTCAAAATGACTGTCGAAGCTTAAAAGAAACGTCTGATTTTTTTTTTTAAATAAGAATATGCGTTTCTAGAGTCACTATACTCCATATTCGGCCATCTTCGACTTAACAATTTAGCCATAGTTAGTTTCTACAACAAAAATCAGTAAAAGCTACACCAAGATTGAGATATTCCACTATTGTCAACTATTCCCTCCCCCTAACCTAAATGGAACATTGTCCTTAATGTTTGAAAGAAAATAGGGTTTAGAAGACATCACCTGCGTACTGCATCACAGAAGAAAATATTTACAAGCGGAGATATTTTTTATTGCATGGTTAGTAGTATGAGCACAAATAAAAAATTTTTTCGCTGTGAAAGGGATGAAATAGTTTTTTATTGCATGGTTAAGAAATGCGATGAAGCCATCAAAAAAGTTATTGACATTTAACAAATTGATGGGTTTCTGATGAATGTTCAGATGAGCCCAAGATGCTAATGTGATTAGTGCCTCTAGAGTTGCAAGATCTCCTGGTAGGAAAATAAAAGTGTTAGCATGATTTAGCATTTCAGTTATTCTTTCTTGCATACTTGAGACGACTAACTTTTCTCCAGCTGGTGAGTCAGACATACAGTCCAACGGTTTTAGGCTTCTTGGGATGATGCCTAACACTTGGCTCCCTCTGAGATAAGTAGCTTCTGAGACTAGTTTTGATAACCCTCGGTCACCTCCTCCATATACCAAATGCAAATTTCTTTCTGCTATGCTTCGACCAAGATCTATGGCTGCCTCAACAAACTCTTTATGTTTGCCATAGTTAAATCCAGAGAGCATACAAATGTTCTTGAATTATTTATTGGGAGTAGCTGCCATAGGGATGCTTCTAAAAAACAATTTGTGAGACTAAAAAGAAAGGATCATATATCAAGGATCTTGGTGACAATTATTCACAGCTGTATAGGAGGGAGCATGTCTATGTCAATTAACGTGTAAAACAAATGGATCAAGAGTAAAAAAGGAAATAGTAAGAGAAAAAAAAACAATCAATTATTAAAGAAAATAATGCAATTGATAAAACAACAGTGAAATAAAACAACATAAAATAAAACAACAGTAAAAGTATATTTACAGGTAGTTGTGATTATGGCTCACATCTTCCTTTGGTTTTACGTCTAGAAATGGCATGAACGCTCTCTATGGGTCGAGGATAAGCATCCCATCCATTTTTCTTATAAACTGGCAAACATGGTTGTTTATAGTTAGATTCTCAAGACTATATCGTACATGCTCTTTCTGAAATAATGGTCATAACTAGATAATTGCTCTTTGTATGTATCTATTGGGATTCGTTTCAAGAGACAAAAGGACATCATCCAATGACTCTTTATTCAAGCCATCCCTAATGAATTGAATCTTATCTTCCCTGTTATCAGACATTATTCCTAAAGAACAAGGATTTTTATCGTATTTCATCCTAGCACACTTATGACAATCAACATGAAGTTTTTGAGCTCTTATTTTTCTTGAATAATTTCCTTTACCACAACCAGGCATGTATGCAATAAATTTGGGAGGCAACTCACCTGCTAAACGTACTTTGGCCTCGATTAACCAACGGATGTCAGTAGGGACGTTATTTCTCATAACAATCACATGCGTTCGGACCGAGCTTTATAGATTGTAAAGAGGGCATTATGAGAAAGTGAAGGAAATCGCTTGTGAAGCTTTGCTAGAATCGTGTTTCTGTCCATACCGTATTCTCAGAATATCAGTTATTATGGAAAACTGAAGGAACCGACTTTGATTGTCACAGAGTACCGTTATCCACCACTTAACCGAGGTAACAAACTAGAGAACACAAAAAAGAAAAGAAAAGAAAATAATAATCTCACAATCGTCCTCTTATTGAGTTTACCTCAAGTTTGATTTGGTTGTGGTTGATAGCTCCTTCAATTTCTTTGAGTTGTCTTGCTAGATCTTCATTGTGGGATACCAACTCTAGAGGTTGTAGCTTCCAAATACGATGTGTTTTACAAAATTGTATCTGGCTTCTCAGATGAGATTGTACACGTTGAAGTTATCTAAGAATGTTCAAGAGGATCTGTAGTCGAATCACACATGATTAGAAGTGATAAAAAAAACTGAATGATTAAATAACACAGTTTCACTCAAATTTAAATCACCGAAAAGAAGAAATAAATAAGAAAAATTCTCAATTCAAGTTTGGTGGGTCACTCAGATCGATTTCAGTGTCCTTTTCATGTGATTGGTACTCTAAATATGACTTTAATCTTTGACCATTAACTTTAAAAGTTACACCGTTTTTTGGATCCTTAATTTCAATTGCTCCATGTGAAAAAACATGATGAACTATAAAGAGACCAGTCCATCGAGAGCGTAACTTACCTAGGAATAAGTGCAAGCGAGAATTGAATAAAAACACTTTCTGACCTGGGGTGAAAGATTTTTCTCATAATTTGCTTGTCATGAAAGACTTTTATTCGCTGTTTGTAAATCTTGGCATTTTCATATGCATCATTACGAATTTCTTTAAGTTCTGCCAACTATAATCTTCTTTCTGAGCTAGCTTGCTGCATGTCAAAGTTGAATTTCTTGATGGCTCAGTATGTACGATGCTCAAGTTCCACAGGTAGGTGGCAAGCTTTTCCATACACTAGCCTATAGGGTGACATCCCAATCGGGATCTTGAAAGCTGTTCTATATGCCTATAATGCATCATCCAGTCTTAATGACCAATCTTTTCTGTTTGGTCTCACCGTCTTTTCTAATATGTGCTTTATCTCTTGATTAGAGTTCTCAACTTGGCCACTGGTTTGCGGATGATATGGGGTTGCCACTTTGTGAGTAATGGAATACTTTGTCAAAAAAGCTTTGAATGATTTGTTACAAAAGTGGGCTCCACCATCACTAATTATTGCTTGAGGGAATCCAAAGCGTTAAACAATGTTGCTTTTCAAAAATCCGATCACCACCTTGTGATCATTGGTTCTACATGGAACTGCTTCTACCCATTTCTATATGTAGTCAACAACGACCAATATGTATTGATGGCCAAAAGAATGGAGAAAGGGTCCCATGAAGTCGATACCCTATACAAAAAAAATCTCAACCACTAAAATTGGGTTTAGTGGCATCATGTTCCTTCCTGTAATGCTCCCCATTCGTTGCACCTATCACATGAAGAGCAAAAAATATAAGCATCACGAAATATAGTTGGCCAATAGAAACCACAATGTAGTATTTTAGTAGCTGTTTTCTTAGCGCTGAAATGGCCTACAAAAGCTTGTTAATGGTAGAATGAAAGGATATTTTGAAATTCATTTTCTGGGACACATCGTCTGACAATTTGATCTGCACAATACTTGAACAGATAAGGGTGATCTCAGAAGAAATTCTTTATTTCTGCAAAAATTTTAGCCTTGTCCTGCTTAGTCCAATACTCTGGAAGTTTACCTATAACAAGATAGTTAACTATATCAGCATACCATGATAATACTTCCATACTCATCAATTGTTCATCTGGAAATGATTTATTTAATGGTAATGGTTCTGTAATTGTATCAAAATTGAGATGAGAGATGGTTTGCCACAACATTTTTTGTGCCCTTCTTATCCTTGATTTCAAAGTCAAATTCCTGCAAAAGTAACACCCAACGAATTAGTCTGGCTTTTGTATCTTTATTTGTGAGAAGATATTTAAGAGCAGCATGATCTGTGAAAATAATTATTTTACAACCAATGAGATAAGATCGAAATTTCTCTAATGCAAACACTACAGCTATCATTTCTTTTTCAGTGGTTGAATAGTTCAACTGTGCATCATTCAGTGTCATACTAGCATAGTAAATGACATGGGAAATTCGATCAACTTTTTATCCTAATACTGCTTCTACTGTATAATCAAATGCATCACACATGAGCTCAAATGGTAAGTTCCAGTTTGGGGGCTGAATGATGAGTGATGATGTTAACAACTGCTTTAGTTTCTCAAATGCCACAAGACATGAATCATTAAAGACAAAAGGTACATCATTAGCAAGTAAATTGCATAAGGGTCTAGAAACTTTGCTAAAATCTTTAATGAAACGTCTATAAAAACCCGCATGCCCAAGGAAAGATCTTACTTTTCTTACTGTTTTAGGTGGAGGAAGATTAGAAATGAGATCCACCTTGACCTTATCAACCTTAATACCTTCGTTCGAAATGATGTGACCAAGAACAATACCTTGTTTTACCATAAAATGTCATTTCTTTCAATTTAGGACCAAATTCTTCTCTATACATCTCTGCAAAACTAGTGTTAGATGATGTAAATATTGATCAAATGAATCACTAAAAGCAGAAAAGTCACCTATAAATACTTCAAGGAATCGTTCAACCATATGAGAAAAAATGCTTAACATGCATCGTTGAAATGTAGCAGGTGTATTACATAATCCAAATGGCATTCTCCTATATGTAAAGGTGCAAAAAGGGCAAGTGAAAGTGGTTTTCTCTTGATCTTTTGGTGCTATGGAAATCTGATTATATCTTGAGTAGCCATTTAGGAAGCAATAGAATTCATGACCCGTTAATCTATCAAGCATTTGATCGATAAATGGTAAGGAAAAATGGTCTTTACGTGTGACAGAATTCAACTTTCTATAATCAATACATACACGCCATCCTTTAGTCACTCTAGTAGGTATTAATTCATTATCAGCATTGGTAACTACTGTGACTCATGTGTTTTTAGGGACAACTTGCACAGGACTGACCTATGAACTATAAAAAATGGAGTAAATGATATCTGCGTTTAATAGTTTAATGACTTCAATTCTAACAAATTCTTTCATATTAGGATTCAACCGACGTTGCATTTCCCTGGTAGGTTTAGCATTTTCATTAAGGTGAATATAATGCATACAGTCCATTGAGTTTATACCTTTTATGTCGGCTATGGTCCATCTTAATGCTTCTTTGTGCACTTTTAAAACTTCCAACAACTTACCTTTTTATTCGTCATTCAGGGATGATGAAATGATTACTGGTAGAGTGCTTTCTTCTCCCAAAAATGCATATTCCAAAGTGTCGGGTAATGGTTTGAGCTCAAGTTTTGGTGGTGATTCTGATGATGGACTCAGTTTCTTCTCTGATGGTGCTAGTTGTTCTACTATTGACTTCCATTTGTTAGTGTCCATAGATGGTGCTGAATCGAGTAAGGCGTTAACCTCATCTACTGATCTGTCAATATTAAAATCCAAACCAAAGTGAGTTAAACATGTTTGTAAAGGGTCATCACTAAGGTTTGAAAGAAAAGAATTATCAACTAATTCTTCTATGAAATCAACATCAACAATTTCATCATCTGCATTGTGAGGTTGTTTGGCAATGTTGAAGATATTTAGCTCCATCGTCATATTGCCAAAGGACAACTGCATATTTTCAGTCCTGCATTAAATGTGAGCGTCAGTAGTTGCCAAGAAAGGTCGTCCTAGGATAATGGGAATGTGCTTCCGTGAATCCTAGACTGGTTGACTGTCAATTACAATAAAATCAACAGGAAAATAAAACTTATCTACCTATATAAGCACATCTTCCACAATACCACGAGATTTTTTTATGGACCGATCTGCAAGCTGTAACACCACTGGAGTTGGGTGTAATTCTCCCAGTCCAAGTTTCATAAATACTGAGTAAGACAATAAATTTACACTAGCTCCTAAATCCAACAAAGCATTCTCAATTGTGTTTTTCCCTATACTACATGAGATAGTGGGGGAGTCTGAGTCTTTGTAGTTTAAAGGAACTTTGTGTTGGAGTATAGAGCTAACGTTTTCTGTTAGAAATGCCTTTTTTTGAATATGAATGTTTCTCTTTTTAGTACAAAAGACTTTAAGAAACTAAGTATAAGATGGCAATTGTTTTATATCGTCAAGCAAAGGTATGTTAACACTTACCTATTAAAGATTTAAAAAATCTCACTTGTGGATTTTCCCTTCTTCGCTGTAGCTGACCTCTGAGGAAATAAAGCTTTGGGAAGGTATTCTTGTGGGTTGGTTTCTTCTTTCTCCTCTGATGATGAGTCTTCTGTATTTACCGGTACAATTTGAGTTGTTTTTATCACCAGCATCTCCACTTTGTTGTCGACTTCTTTTCCTTTTCGTAAAGTCATGACAGCTTTGACCTCCCCATGCTGCTGAGGTGAATTGGTACTTACTTCATACACTCCTTTAAGATTAGGCACTGGTTGACTTGGCAATTTACCTTTCTCAACAGTCATTGCCAAGGTCTGAACTGAAGAAGCAAGTTGTCCCATCATTTTTTCAAGGTTTGAAATTGATTAGGTTTGTGAGTTGAAGCCCGCTCTCATCTCATTTCGCAGTTCATTAATGGTGAGGTTTTGTTGCTCGATTGTGAAGTGAGTAAGATTCTTGAAATTCTGAAATGCATCCTCCCATGGTCTAGGTTGAGAATAGTTTGGGTTTTGATTGTATGGTCTAAATGGTGGTTGAGAGGCTTGAGGATTTTGAGGAATTGGTTGCATTGGTTGAGTTGGAGCTAGAGCTACTGGTCCATTCTGTTGGAATCTTTGAGACCATGAAAAATTGAGGTGGTCTCTCCATCAAGGATTATATGTATTGGAGTAAGGGTTGTAGTTTGATGACTTTCTCATTACACCTATGGCATTGGCTTGATCTGGGTATGAGTCCTGGTCATGTGGTTCTGTTAATTTAGCAGCTGTTAACGATGCTATTTTTCAAGAAAAACCTTCAACTATCTCTTTGACTTCTTTAATTTCTGAACTTGGCTCGCCAATGTAAACCTCATTCACTCCCTTAACTCTTCTAGTATTCCTGAGTGAATGACTCCATTGTTGGAAATTATTCGCTTGTCGTTGGAAGAAATCCCAAATTTCTAATGCACTTTTTGACATTAGCTCTCCTCCACTTGTTGCCATTAGCCATTCTTGCACATTCGGTAATAATCCCTCCAAAAAGTATTGGTATTGGTCCTATTTTTCGTACCCATGATGTTGACACTTTAGGAGTAGCCCATTGAATCACTCTCATGCTTAAAAAAATTGCTCGTCTTCTCTTTGGGTAAACTTTAAAATTTCCCTATGAATAGCATTGGTTTTATGTCCTGGGAAATATTTATTCAAAAATTTTGTTACCATTTGTTCCCATGATGTAATGTATTAGCAAGCAATGCATTGAACCATGAACAAGCTCTATCTTTTAAAGAAAATGGGAATAATTTAAGGTTAACATCATCATCTGAAAAATTCTCATATTTAAAAGTTTGACAAATAGCATGGAAATCATTCAGATGATTATATGGATCTTCATTTTCTAGGCCATAGAATGTTGGGAGACAATTTAGCACACTAGGTTTTAATTCAAAACTCCTAGCGGCTACATTTGGGTATCTTATGCATGATGTGCTCAAGTTAGATAAGAGACTGAAATAGTCCTTAAATGGCCTCTCTTGTGGTGCTGGTTGCAAATCAATTTAAATTTTATTTTTAATTGCAACGTGTTTGTGTGCGCGCAGTGTTTTTTCTAATTCAAAGTCTATATGCTCAAGATTAGGTAATTGTGACATACAACCACGCATACAAAGAAGAAAAAAAATGATAACAAAATTAATAAAAATAAAGAAGAGGGAGAAATTATGATACTAACCTTATCACGCTATTACAATTTTGCTATGAAAACAACTCAAGTGCTATAAAAATAATAAATTCGTGAAACAAATTAATATAAATTAATAGACGGTTGAACTTGCCAAATTAACAAAATAAAAAAAAATAACATGAAAATTAAATTAAATTGCAGAAATTTAAAGAAGAAAAAAAAATACTTACCTCAAAATGTAGATTCACTTATTTTTTCTTTTTTTTAATAATAAAAAAATATTACAGGAAAACAACTAAAAAATAAATAAATAAAGAAATTAAAAATTTATTCCACGAATTAAAATAACTTACCTCCCCGACAACGGCACCAAAAACTTGTTGTGTAAATTTTGCTGAACTCGCAAGCGCACGAATCTATTGTAGAATAAATCAACGGTCACGAGTGTCGATCCCACGAGAAGGTGAATTTTAATTGTATATATAATTAATTTTCTGAGTTGGTGGTTGGATTTATAATAAAAATGACGTAGGCTATCTATTACTTTAAATTAAAGCTGTGGAAATAAACTATTAAAATGAAGTGCTTGGATCTCCGGATCTGTACTCAACATGCACTATCGGCTTAACATTCATTATTAGTACTAATTAAATCATGAAGGAAAATTTTCCACTCCTCATGAACCACACTCTAATAGATATAGTGCTAAGTGCTTCCGGTGTCAAATAGTAATAACCTTACCTAGGGAGACAGTTATACCAGTCGATATCTAGACAAGATTATTACTATCTGTCAACGAAAAGTCAAAACATCCACATAAATTAGAGGGGAAGAAAAAGTAAATTTACCAAATTAAGCCCATAGAGCATGTTGAGACTTCAATTTCAACCCAAGCTTACAAGGAAATTAGCTACTCTTAATTGAACTGGAGGTAAAATGGAAATTTTATTAAAATACGTAGAAAATAAACGATGGAGATGAAATTACAGAAAATGGAGCTTAAAATGGATTAAGGGGTGTCAAATTAAGGGGAGTAGCCCCCTTTTTATAGATACAATGAGTAAATCATGGCTATCGGATTAAAACAATTTGGACACTCAGGATTGCGCCACGTGGCAAGTTCTTATTGGATGGAACACATCATCAGGGCTGTCATTCCGTGTATATGCATATACCGTACACACATTTTTTCGGTCCACTAACATTCTGCCACGTCGCCGGTCAACGCCACATCAGCATTTTAGTCCAATAGGATCGTGTCACGTCATCAGTCAACACCACATCATCAGTCAATGCCACATACACGGTCAATGCCACATCATTCATCTAATCAAATGCTGCCACGTCATCGTACAGTGCCACGTCATCGTACAATACATGTGAACAGTGTCGTGTACAATAACGTATATATAAACAATACCATTTATCTTTTTAGGCTCCTTTTAAGGTTTTCGATTGTCCTGAGTTCAAAATTACTGTCCATTTTTTTATCTGATCTCTCATTCATTGTGAAATGACCATGATGTCTCCCAAAATATATAAAATACGTAATTAAAATAAAACATATATAATTAAATCATAAGGGACTTTAAGATATAAAAGTAAAGATGTTAATGAGACTTGGACTGTAAAATGATGATTTTCTCCATTATAAATAAACACTTTCTAGCACTCAATAGATCACTCGCCTCTATCTATATTCTCTTTGTTTTCTTTGATTCATGATGATGTATATGATGGCTAAATTGGTTTTTTTTTTTGTTTTGATAAAAATCATGAACTAAATCTATTTGTGGTTGAGTGAATGATAAGCTTGATGGTTTATTGACTGAAATTATTGTGTTTCTGCATGACTGCTATAGTATTTTGTTTTTATAATGCTTAATTTCATTCACTATTTCGGCTGATCACCGATTTAGTGATACAAGCTAAGAGAGAGCCACAAAAGGGCCTATTTTAGTGGAAAATATCAAAGCAATACTTTGTTTTAGATTAGTTTTCCCAAGTTGAGTTAACTCAATTTGAATAGTGCTATACTTAATTTAAAATTAGTGATGAACTAGACATAGAGATTCACCTTGTAGGGTAATTAGGAATCTTGATCGCATAATGTTATATATTGTGTGATTTATCAACTGGTCATTGTTAGGTTGCATATAGATATAAAAAATCCAACAAACGACAGCTGATGATGCATTATGATTCTGTCCAGTGCTGTAGTAATTGCTGTAGCAATGGTACTATAACAGAAAAAAAATAATCAATACCATTAAGTGAGTTAATTCACTCAACTACGTCATTTTTAGTGATTACATCCTTTTGTGAGACGTGTTGATTTATTTTAGTGCACTTAATTTTCTATCATTTAGATTTCTTAGTTTAATTTAATTGTTAAAAAGAATTTGATTTAATTGAAATTGCACCACAATTATTTGTTGTAGCAATTCTTATAGCATCAGTCCCTGTGGAGATGATACTAGAATACTTATCACTTTATTACTTGTTGTATACACTTGTGCACTGACACCTATATATTAAGAAATCACCCAACATTGACTCATGAGTCCAGATTAGAACAAGCTCAAAAAGATTAAAGTGTTAACAATTTGTTCAATGCAAATTATAATCAAATGAGAGGAAATGTAAGAAGAGGAGGTTATGGAGGTGGATACCGAAGTCAAGTTTATGGTAATCCTGGTGGTAGAAACAATGTTCATGGCAGATGAATGTTTTTCAATTCTAATCATAGAATTTTTCATCCTAATCATAGAATTTTTCATCATAATCATGGTCCTTTTGGTAATATTCAAGGCAAAGGATAGTATATGCCAACAAAACCTTTTCCATATACTAAAGAGAGTTTTGGTAACATGCCTATTGGAAATGATATGTCTGATGAATCACAAGTTGTGATCTATGGCCAAATTTGCTTTAAGCCAAATCATACAGCTGATGCTTGCTAGAATAGATTTAATGAGAATTTTATACCAACATCACCAAGGCATTTTGGAAGAGGTAAAAATATGAAATAAGTTTATATGGCCAGTTATGATACTGGTCTTAATTTTGGAGGACCTACTTGTGATTATGCTGCAACTAATTATGGAGACAATTATGAATCTTGTCCTGGTTACTACACCTATATACCTGGATCAACTTACATACCAGACTCCATATATATGTCTAGAGCTAGAGCTAAAAAGCTTTTGTTGCAAATTTTGAAGGAGCTGCTGATGATGGATGGTATCTTGACAGTGGTGCCACTCACCATCTAACTAATAACATGGCTAATATGCAAATCAGAGAGGAATTCAGAGGCAAAGATTAGCCAATTGTGGGAAATGGACAAGATTTGTCTATAACTCATATTGGAGATTCATATATGTGTTTTAAAGGTTTATCACAGTATCAAAATCACACACAGATTGCACTAAAGAATATCCTGCTTGTTCCTTCTATTATAAAGAACCTTTTAAGTGTTTTAAAACTTACAACTGATAATAACCTTGTTGCTGAATTTCTTAGTAATATTCATTTTGTGAAGGACAAACTGAGGGGGCATGTTCTTCTACAAGGGCTTCCTGATAAGGGACTTTATAAATTGTTACTTCATCCTCATTCATCATCTGCTATTTCTCATCAATCCTATTTTTCTCAACTTCAATTAGTTCAATCCAGTACACCTTTGTCCATGTTATCATATGTTAATTCTCAGCTTGATATTAAACATTCATGTTATGTTTCAAATCCTTTTAATTTTGGTGTCAATAAGAGTAATCAGTATTGTAAATACTGTTTTCATACCACTGCAATCTCCTGTAATCAAATTCCTAATGAAATAATTATACTACATATAAGGTTTGGTCATCCAATTAATCAAATTTTGATGCATTTGTTGAATAATTGTGCTCTTATTAAATCATCTCAAAGGAATCTCAAGTTGCTCTCAAATATTCTTTGTGAAGCTTGTCAGTTAGGTAAAGTTTATAAACTTAATTTTCCTATTACTAAAACCAAAACAACTCAAGAGCTTGAACTCATACATACTGATTTGTGGGGGCCATCTTCTATTTTATCTAGGGACAACTATAAATATTACATTAGTTTTGTGGATGAATTTACTCGATATACTTGGATTTATCCTCTAAAATACAAATAAGATGCGTTAGAAGTATTCAAATTATTCAAACTGTAGGTTGAAAATCAATTCAACAAAACTATCAAAATCCTGCAATCAGATTGGAAGGGAGAATACAGAGTATTCACAGAATTCTTAAACCAAAATGACATCATGTTTAGATGTTCTTGTCCTTACACTCACCGTCAAAATGGCCTAGTTAAAAGAAAACATAGACATATAGTTGAAATAGGCCTTACTTTACTTGCTCTAGCTAAATTGCCATTCAAATTCTGGTGGGATGCTTTTCGCATAGCAGTTTTCCATATAAATAGACTACCCACACCTGTACTTAAATACTCATCACCATATGTGAAGCTCTTTAAACACAAACCTGATTATACAATGTTGAAATGTTTTCGCTGCACTTGTTATCCTTGGTTGAGAGATTATAATAGACACAAATTTGATTATCATTCAAGTAAATGCAGCTTTATTGTTTATAGTTCATTTCACAAAATATACAAATGCTTGCACTCTTCAGGTCAAATCTATATTGCGAAACATGTTATATTTGATGAAAATACATTTCCTTTCTCGACTGATCCTATTTTTCAAACATCACATATTCCATTATCCTTTTCATCTTACACATACATATAACAACAAATTGTTACCTTATCTACTCTTCCATATTCTTTTGATGAGAATTTTGATTCAAGTCCCTCAGCAAGTTCTGGTAGCAGGAATATTGAACAATCAGGGAGAACAACATATACAAATTATCAAGAAAATCAACAAGAAATCTCACCTATCCATCAATCACCAGAAACACAACAGACCTTATCTGTACACCAACCATCAGAAACATAAACCAATACTTAAAATCCTAATCCAGTTAGTCAAGAACCACCAAATAACTCATTTCCTTCAAACATCATTCAACAAAACTCTTCTCGAAACACACATATAATGATTATCTGAAGTAAAGCAGGTATATTCAAACTAAAGGTTTATGCAATTGATATTGTGAACAAAGAACCAGATACAGTGAAAGAAGAAATATTAAACAAAGAACCAGATACAAAACCTCCACCATCCGATTACAAAAATGAGTGCCTCTATCACTTATCACCGCTCTCGGTACACCAAATCTAGTAAAAATATGAGACTTGACAAATTCTACAACAACTTTAGCATTGTCAGTTCGAGTGGCTTTAGCCTCTACCCACTTAGAAACATAATCCACAGCTAAAAGAATGTAAACATTACCAAAAGATGAGGGAAATGGTCCCATAAAATCTATGCCCCACACATCAAATATTTCACACACAAGAATAGAGGTAAGTGGCATTTGATTCCTATGACTTAAATTACCCGTTTTTTGACAATTCTCACATGACTTGCAAAATATGTATGAATAACGAAACAAAGTAGGCCAAAATATACCACACTCTAACACCTTAGATGCTGTCCTCTTAGGACCAAAATGACCTCCGCATGCATATGAGTGACAAAATTGAAGAATAGAAGGAATTTCAAATTCAAATACGCACCGTTTAATTACTTGATCAGAGCAATGTTTCCACAAGTATAGGTCATCCCAAACATAATACTTAGCATCGCTCTTAATCTTATTTTTTTGAGCCCTCGTTAGGTCACTAGGTAATGTTCTTGTACCTAGATAATTGACAATGTCAGTGTACCAAGGAACCAAACCTTGAGTTACAAAAAGATGCTCATCTGGGAAATCATCTTTCAAAGGCGCTGCTTCTTCACTCGAGGTCAATCTACTCAGATGGTCTGTAACCAAGTTCTCTGCTCCCTTCTTGTCACGGATCTCCAAGTTGAACTCCTGAAGTAGTAAGATCCAGCGGACAAGTCTCGGTTTCGTTTCCTTCTTGGTGAGCAAATATCTAAGAGCTGCATGATCAGAATAAACAATCACTTTAGTACCCAATAAATATGAACGGAACTTTTCTAAAGAAAAAACAATAGCTAAAAGTTCTTTTTCTGTTATTGAGTAATTGCACTGAGCACTATCAAGTGTCCTCGAAGCATAATATATCACATGAGCAGCTCTTCCAACCCTTTGTCCAAGAACAACACCAACAGCGTAGTTACTAGCATCGCACATTATCTCAAAAGGAAGGTTCCAGTCAGATGGCTGTATAATTCGAGCTGAAGTCAATAACTCCTTAAGCTTATCAATTGCTGCCTTGAATGCCTCATCAAAATCAAATGCCACATCTTTTTGAAACAGCTTGTATAAAGGTTGAGCTATCTTCGAAAAATCCTTGATAAAGCGCCGATAAAAACCTAGGTGACCAAGAAAAGAACGAACTTCCTGGACACATGTGGGATAAGGTAAAGATTTAATAACATTTATCTTAGCTTTATTTACCTCAATTCCTTTAGCAGAAACTACATGACCCAAAATAATACACTGATCTACCATAAAATGACATTTTTCATAATTCAAGACAAGATTTCTTTCAATGCATCTTTCAAGCACTTTCTTCAGATTATATAGACAATCATCAAAAGAATCAGTGTAAACTGTAAAATCGTCCATAAATACCTCTATGATATTCTCCATATAGTCTGAAAAAATACTGATCATGCACCTCTGAAAAGTGGCGGGGGCGTTACAAAGACCAAATGGCATACGTCGATACGCAAAAGTTCCAAAAGGGCATGTGAAGGTAGTCTTCTCTTGATCTTCAGGTGCCACTGATATTTGATGAAAACCTGAATAACCATCAAGACAACAAAAGTGAGATTTTCCTGCCAACCTTTCAAGCATCTGATCAATAAAAGGAATGGGAAAATGATCCTTCCTAGTGAGTGAATTAAGCTTTCTAAAATCAATACAAACCCTCCACCGATTTTGAACTCGGGTGGATACTAACTCACCATCGGGACTCTCAACAACTGTTATACCAGTTTTCTTTGGCACCACTTGTACCGGACTTACCCATTTGCTATCCGAAATTGGATAAATTATACCTGCATCAAGAAGTTTCAAAACTTCTTTCTTCACTACTTCCATCATGAGTGGATTCAAACGGCATTGAGCTTGTATCGAAGGCTTGGCATCTTCCTCCAACAGTATTCTATGCATGCATGTGGATGAGCTTATTCCTTTAATGTCAGCAATTGTCCATCCAATAGCCTTTTTATAATCCTTCAGCACTCTTATAAGCTTTTCTTCTTCTAAAGTACTAAGCTTTGAAGAGATGATCACCGAAAGTGTCTCACCATCTCCTAAAAACAGGTACTTTAGATGACTCGGCAACGGTTTAAGCTCTATTTTCAGTGCCTGCAAAATAGAAGGAAGAAGTTTTGAATGAGAGGTAGGTAATTCAATATAAGACACATTAGGAGTTAAAGTTCTGAAAGAATTTAATTAAAAAATTATCTCTTGAAATGCAGAATTTAAAACAAACTCTTTTTCATCCTTTTGTAATCCCTTGAGGCCCAAGCTGTTGTTTAAAGCAACTACCAATGAATCTTCAACATCTAAATCAAAAACTTCATGCACTAAATGATCAATAACATCCACAGAAATACTGATTGTTCATCCCTAGGATATTTCATGGCATCATTCATATTGAACTCTATAACCTCTCCATCAAATTCCATAGTAAGAATCCCTTTATATACAACCATTTTAGTCCTAGTGGTCTTAAGAAAAGGCCTTCCTAACAAAATTGGAATAGAATTAGAGGAGTTATCCTCTTCCATATTAAGTACATAAAAATCAACAGGAAAAACCAACTTATTAACTTGTACTAAGACATCTTCTAATACCCCATTAGGATATGCATTAGACCTATCAGCTAGTTGAATTATCACACCAGTTTCTTTTAATGGACCAACATTAAAAAATGAATAAATAGAACGAGGCATGACATTAATAGAAGCTCCTAGATCTAACATAGCCTTCTCAACTCCAACACTACCAATTTTGCAAGGAATAGTAAACATACCTGGATCCTTGCACTTAGGAGGTAGTTTCTTTTGGAGAACGGCAAAAACATTCTCCCCCATGTGAACTCTTTCATCTCCTCTCAACTTCCTCTTGGAGGTGCAAAGTTCCTTAAGGAATTTACCAGAGCGAGGTATTTGTTTTATAGCATCTAGTAAAGGAATATTTACCTCAACCTTGCGAAATGTCTCAAGGATGTCTCTCTCTTGTTCTTACTTCTTGGATTTTACAAACCGACTTGGAAACGGAGGAGGTATCACCACAGGTAGGGGTTTTTCTTTGCTGGGTTGCGCATCTTGAGATTGAGGCATCAATTCCTCCTTCTCAAGCTCATTTTCCAAGTGTTTTGTCATTTTCTTGTTGGGTTCTTGCAACTCTTTCCCCTTTCTAAGAATGACAGCACTAGCGTTTTGCTTTGGATTCATCTCAGGTTGTGAAGGCAATCTCCCTGATATTTGAGACTCTAAGATGCTCACTGTAGTCGTTAGTTGGCTCATTTGGTTTTTCAAATTCTGAATGCTGGTTGTAGTTGTCTGTTGAAATTGTTGAGTGTTAGTTGCATGTGATTTAACAATCTCTTCGAGACTTATACCTGACTTAGAGTTTGACTGAGGATGAACTAGTTGAAATTGTTGTCTTGGTGGGTATTGTTATGGGAATCCCGACTGCCTAACTCCATAGCTGAAGTTGGGATGATCCTTCCATCCTGGGTTATATGTTTGTGTATAAGGATCATATCTCCTCTAAGGCATGCCCAGAAATCCTCCAACTGCATTAGCTTGTTCGAAGGGTTCTTCTTGAAATGTAGGACACATATCAGTTGAATGACCCATATTGGAACAAATGCCACATGTCTTCACCTGTTGCACATTACCTACAACAAACTTTTCCACAAGAGAGGTAAATTTATCTAAATGTTGATCAATAGAAGAAGTACTTACCTCATTAACTTTCCTTGAAGTGAGATCTTGTTTATTGCCAAATTGTTGTGCATTGGCAGCCATGTTTGATATCAACTCCGTTGCTTGAGTAGAGGTCTTGTTCACTAACACACCTCCACTAGTAGCATCTATAACACCTATCCATCAATGACAATCCTTCATAAAAGTATTGAATAAGAAGTTGATCAGAAATCTGATGCTGAGGACAACTACCACACAATTGTTTGAATCGCTCCCAATACTCATATAAGGTCTCCCCAAGAAGTTGTCTAATACAACAAATGTCTTTTCTGATGTTGGCAGCTCTTGAAGCAGGAAAATACTTTTCGAGGAACTGCTTCTTCAAGTCATTCCATGTTGTAATTGAACCAGGAGGCAAGTAATACAACAAATCTTTAGCTAGCCCATCTAAAGAGAAAAGAAAAGCTCGCAACTTATTCTGCTCTTTAGTTACACCTTGAGACCTCATACTTGAACATACAACATGAAACTCCTTGAGATGTTTATGAGGATCTTTACCTGCAAAACTGTGAAACTTGGGAAATAAATGAATAAGACCAGATTTTAATTCAAAATTTACCTCCAAGTCCGCATATTGAATGCAGAGTGGTTGCTGATTCAAATCTGGTTCAGCTAACTCTCTAAGAGTTCTTTCTGTAGACGCAGCTTTATCTATAACTTTGTCTTCTGAATCGCTATATGATTCAACCAAATCCAACATTGTATCTGTTTCAGAAAGCAAAGGTGACGAGGATCGTTGCTTATCTTGCTTGGCCTGCTGTCTCAGCCGACGAGCTGTCTTCTCAATTTCAGGATCAAACGAAAGTGTACCTATACGAGAAGAACGAACCATAAACCAAGTAAAACGTAAAAATGATTAAATAAATGACACTAGTCCCCAACAACAGCGCCAAAATTTGATGGGTGTCGAAGCCAGTAAATATAAATACCTACTCTAAACAAGATTGTGTATAGTGATTGAGCAGGGTCGTGTCCATAGAGACTGGTAATTATTAAATCCTTTTTAAAATGAAAATGTAAAATTGGGGGATTATTGACAATAATGAAAATCAATTTAAATTAATAAGAATGCAAATTAAAGGTGTAATTCAAAATTGGAGAACTCTGGTTGAAGAAATTAACTCAGCTTTGATTCGACTACTGATCATCGATACAACTATAAATCATTACTGCTTATGAATAGACCGGTTATAGCTACTGAGACACTCTAATAGCCAATCTTTCCTTAATTAGTCGATAACCAAGGTACGACCGTTGGTTATTTCCCTAATCAATAGACAACCCTAGGTACGATCATAGGATTTAATCAATTGACAGCCTGAAGATTAGAGAGACCCAAATCCTAATTAACAAACGCATACGATGGTTCATTTAAATTAGATTATTTATTCCCATAACACAACGCACTGCTATGTTATTTGCCACAAATATCAAAATCTTCATACGATGAATCTTTCAATTGGCAGTAGATTAAGCTAATAATTAAATAGTGGCCAATTATCTAATTAACAAACATAATCATAACAATAATTCAGAGAATAAATAAATACCCAAAAAGCAATAAAACAATTAAAGCATAAGAAAGATCTCACAATAATGGTGAATCAAAGCTTCATTAACCTTCAACTAGAAAAATGAGTTTAGTTCCTCATGGAGAAAAAGAGAAAACCCTAAAAAAATAAAAACAATTAATAATCCAATTCTAATTCTAACCTCCCCATAATCCTTCTTTATCTCTCCTTTTTATAGTTTTCTTAAAAAGGATAAAGATAAAAATATCTAAAATATTATCTAAAATATTATCTAAAATTACAAGAGTAATGAAAAGATAAAACACGTTAAAATAAAAAACATCAAGTCCACAGTTGACAGCACGCGGCCATGTCTTATCAACAAACTTCTTCTGAAATTAACTATCACGCGACCACGCCTTATCAACAAACTTCTTCTGAAATTGAGGATTTCTCTAGGAAGTAAATTCATCCTCAAATATCATCTTGTAGCTTAATTTAGCACTAATCAATAGAATTGCACCTACAAAAATAAAACACAAGTAAATCACAACTATTAAGTGCAAAACATTGATAGTAAAGGGGGTAAACAATGCAGCACTAATACATGAAATACACCATAACATTCTCTGAATTTATCAGTAAGCATATGTCTCAAGTTCTTTTTATTTTTTATTTTTGCATATGGTTATTCATTGACATTGACATTCTATTTATTCAAAAATCTGTTATAAACCAGTTAAGGGGTAGTGACGTGGCATTGATGATCTGTCTAGATTGGTGTCCAAGTTTGTTAACCGTGGTTAGCAGCGTTTATAGATAAACAATGGGGCTGATTTATTGGGAATCTTTAATGTGTCCGTTTGTAAGTGTAGAATGAAGACTTAAAAAGTCTCCTTGGGCTCACTCTCTTCCTTGTCATTTCCTCTGTAATTTATTAATATGATGTAATTTCGTGATTTTCAGAGAATTTTTATGAGTTTAAATAATTGAACCGGGGGTTGAGGCTATAATGCTTAGGGGCGAAATCTTGAGGATTTTAGGAAGAAAGAAAAATATCTACATGATTGATCTCAGCTTGATTTAGGTTTAGAACAAACGAAAAATAGACACAGAAATGATTATATGGATTTCGCATGCCAAGTTCAAGAGAGGGGTTCTTGAGGAATTATGGTATAATTCTCGTGCCTAGGACCTGTTCGATTATATGCATCCCAGCCGATGTGTGGCATCAACTCTATGATTTCCCAAGCAAAAGCTGCTACTCTGTACTCTGCTTCTATGATTGATAGAGATATAGTTGGTTGTCTCTTACTACACCAAGTAACTACTCCAGTTCCAATTTTGAAAACACACCCAGTAGTTGATCTTTTTGTATCATCATCTCCGGCGTAGTCAACATCACAATAGTCAGTTAGCTTGCAACTTTCACTTTCTTGTACAATAGACCAAAGTCAGATTATAATTTTTACATATCTTAATATTCATGGAACTATTTTCAAGTGAGACTTATTCGGATTTTGCATGTGCCGACTCATTACACCCATTGCTTATGAAATGTCTAGTCGAATCAATGTTAGATAGATTAAACTTCCTGCCAATTGTCGTTATATCGTTCCATCTTGTAAATCTTTGCCTTCGTGTGTGCATAATTTTGCATTGACTTCCATTGGAGTTGAGGTTGGTTTGCATTTCAACATTAGTCTTTCGCATATTTCTGTTGGTAAAGAAATTACCCCTTCTCTTATTAGATCAACCTCCAGACCAAGAAAGTGCTTAAGTTGACCAAGGTCTTTCATCTAAAAACGAACTGATAAGTTCTCTCTTGTTCGCCGAATCTCTTCTTCATTATCACCAGTAAGAATTAAATCATCCACGTACACCAGTATAGTTGCTAACTTTTCTTCAGTAGTTTGACGAACAAGCTAGAGTCTGCATGTGCTACTGAATAACCACTCTTAGTTAGAAATTCAGCAGAATTTGAATGACTGCAAAAATCTAGTGAGAATCTCTTCTTTATTAAGGGTTGGGTGCAGATAATAGAGGCCAAAAAGCAGAATGATTTCAACTCTCTGGAAAGGAGTGCAGCTATGATGGTAACAAGCTTAGCAACAGCAAAAATTGCAAGAGGGGTGCTGCAGAATCGCGAAACTATAATATTGATACACCTTTGCTCATTTGCTTTACGAAGTTCATAATATCCTTTATCACATGCAATTCTGTTTTACTTCTATGTGCATTCCTTTCAGTGTTGTCCGAGAGAATGATTCAGACTCATGGAACAAGAATGTCGATAAGGGCAGCAAGCAATGAATAGTAGAACTGACCGAGGTAGGAAACTCAGACTGAGATTTTCTACCCGTTCTTCACCAGTACTACAACAACTGGAAAAGACTGATTTCGAGCAGCAGCTATCAACAACAGCAATGTCAGCTTGCGTCTGTCAAGGAGGAACAGGCAACCATGGCTTATAAAATCCAAAACAAACCAATGCTTGGAGTTTGGGAGCTCGATGATAGCAAATGGCAAATTGGTCTGTGTCACCTTCAGGTTTGTTTTGAATTAATTTGTTTTACTTTTTTTTTTTTGGGGTAGAAAAATTGATCATTGGAAACGCTACCATAAAACAAGATCCTTTATTACTATATTTTGTCACTGCTTTTGACTAGATTTACTGTGGCCAAGCAAAAGAGGAGAAATTAATACGTAGACCTAAAAATCCTCTGCTCAATTTCTTTGAAACAAAACTAATTGAATTCAAGTAAAACTTCATTTTGCAGTGGAACAATACACTCAAAGCTGTAAATTATTTTTCTTACATTTTAATATTTACTTATCTCCTGTATTTCATTGATGTTTGACTTTACATATTTATGTAATAAGTGCTTCACATAATTCAATTTAATAGGAAATTTTAATCTCTTGTTGCCAAGGCTCGAACTTGTTGCAAATTTTCTGGTAGTGTGGGTTTTCCGTTTTCTGCTCCACATCGAATTTTGTTTGTTTTCTATCTGTTTTTGTTTGTGGATTTCCATTAGTTAAGAGACAATTTTTTATTCCCAAATCATTTTTCAGGCACTTGTTGCACTTTTGTTGTGGAATCAATTGCTTGAATCATGAGCATCCAGGAAGTTTCTTCATATGTTCCTTCTGCTCTCTCTCATTGGAAAGATGATGTGTTCTTAAGCTTCAGAGGCATAGACCCCTGCAAAAATTTCACAGACCATTGTATGCTGCTTTGGATAAAAAAGGAATCATTCTATTCAGCAATGACGAAGAATGTGACAAGAGGAAGATCCATTTCACTAGGACTACTTAAAGCAATTAAAGAATCAAGAATTTCAGTTATTATAGTTTCTCAAAAAACTATGCTTGTTCGACATGGTGCTAGGATGAACCTGTTAAGATCGTTGAATGCAAGAACACAAGTGATCATCAACAAATGATGTTTCCAATTTTCTATGATGTGGAACCAACGGTGAGAAGGAAACAAACAGGAAGTTTTCGAGAAGCTCTTTCTAAACACAAATAAGCTTTCCAGATGAATGTAGAAAAGTATCTCTGGCTGGGAATTGAAGGACAGGTAACAATTCTTATTCTCAAACTTTTATTTTCTAAGACTAAGGTTCCTTATTTTTGTCTGTCCGCCATGAGTCTTAGCTACTGATCAGATTTTTAGATTCCTTCACTATCAATATGTGTTGTTTTGATTCAATATATTTAAAAGAGTCACTGAGGCGCTTAATTTCATATTTTCAGTGCCTAGGTAGTTTATGCATATATGCCTTTAAAAAAATTTAACTACAAAGACAGTGCAAGTCCAGCGTTTATTTAATCAATTAGTTTTTCCAACAACTAACTTTTTTGCGATTTTCTAAATAAAAATATACATGACAGTATTTGATTATTTATCTTTGCAGAATGATGCAGTAGAACAAATTATTTCTAGAATTTTTTGAGTTTTAGACATAAACAGAGTCCAGCCATAAAATGAATGTATGAAGAAATTATCACACCTGATGATTGAAAATGTATCATAACATTTGTTGTAATGAAGCTGTGCTTTATTCAAAGTTATTTCTTCCACTAGAGAAGCAATCTATAATGGTGTTAATTCTTGAACCAGTGGAAAGCAGTTAATTTTTTTCATTTGTTTTCGTGCTATCTTACATAGCCATTCTGCTTGGCTGTGAAATAGCCCATTTGTGGCTTAACACAGAAGCTGTTTTTTGTTTCTTTGTTGTTTTTTGTGAATCTTTGACTTAGTTTACAATTTCATGGCATGTCTGAAAATGGGTTGATGAATATGTTAGAATATGGACTCAGATCTATATCAGATTTAGCCATGATACAATCAAGAGGATTCAACATTTGATTTTCATTTCTCTTTTCTCCACCCCCATATTTGATTTTGGTTGGAGGACTTAGTTGATAGGAATTGACAACTATTGATTTTTTTTTTTCGGTTAAACAACAGAGACCGCAATGTCAATTTGTAGACTTTGTTGATAAGAATTGACAACGGTTGATTCTTATTATTTCTTTTTTGTTAAGTAGAGGATGCCTTGGAATTCCACATCGCTGACATGTAGTTGATATTTAAAACATATTTGATGTTAGAACTTCGAATGTTTGCTGTTGGAATTCTTACTAAGAAAATCCCTCTGCTGCCTGCAACATAATCGCAGCTGTAAGTTTTACACTATGCCATTCTCTTTATTTTTATTGTTTTTGAATTTTCTGAATTAATATGAAGAAGAAGATCATTAATTTCCAAAACAGAGCCATTATCCAGTTTCATAATTTTTTGTACAAGTCTTACAGCTCTTCCAGATGATTTTATGAAATCTCTTAAGACACTTGTTCTTTCTGGTTGCTTGAAATTGAAATTTCAAGAGATTTTGGAAAGTTCTTTTGGATGGAACTGATATTAAAGAACTGCTGTTATCAATTGAACTTCTATTTGGACTTGTTCAGTTAGACTTTGAATAACTGCAAAAATCTTGAGTCTTCCAAGCACCATAAGTGCTCTAAAATATCTATCAACTTTGAATGTTTCTGGCCTCTTGAAATTCGGAGAGTTCCCGGAGATAACTTCAAGCAGGGAGCAGCTTTTGGAGCTTCATTAGGAAGGAACTGCTATCAGAGGATTGCCAGCATCTGTTGAACTTCTTTCTGGCCTTGTCTTGTTGAATTCGAAAGATCGCAAAAATCTCGAGAGTGTTCCAAATACTATAAATGTTTTGAGATCTCTTAGAATGCTGTATCTCTCTGGCTGCTCCAAACTTAAAAATGTGCCAGAGAACTTGGGGAAAGTAAAAAACTTGGAAGTTAGATTGTCTTGTTAGAGTCGGGCCGAAAAGCAGAATGATTTCGACTGTGCGGAACAGAGTGCAGTTAAGACAGTAACAAAGTTGGCAAAAGCACAGTCGCTAAAGTACTTTACAATATTAATAATTTCCTTTTATAACAAGACATACTTTATCACTTCTATGCGCATTCCTATCAATGCTGTTCGACACAAAGATTCAGATTCCCGGAAGAAGAATGTTGATAAGGGCATGAAGCTATCTGTCACAGGAACATCAGCTTGCTCACTTGCCTGCCATAGGCTGATTCAAAGCTCAAGAGCCATGCCATAGAATCAATAATGCATTGACAAATACTGAAATGATCAAATTACAAGCCTCACAAGTTGCTGAGTTATTGTTGAAGGATGATTCAAGTTCGTTATGTTTGTTAGTTTCTGTTTGGGCGGGAAATTTAAGTTTTATCTGAGTTGACCGTCCTTGACCAATGCTTGTATAAAAAATCTGGATAATAACTTACAACCTGTGAGGCTTGCAACCAAAAGATGCATAAAACCGATTATTTCTAACAGAAATGGGCAGCCTTAAACCATTTTTTCCAAGCTTTAAGCAGCTTCAAAGAAAAATGTCAAGCCTTTAGCCTTTATTTTCCAATCTTTACTTGTTTTAATGAGAAAATTCTAAAATCTTAAAAAAAAAAAGGAATGAAAGATTGTAGTGGAATTATTCTAAAAGAATATTTTATTCATTTTCCTTAAAAAATGCAATTACACTGAAGATGCCCTTAATAAAGTATATAAAGAAATCCTTGGCTTGGTGTGTAGATTATTGAAGCTAGCTTTTGTCAACATCAAGTAGACCACGTCTTTTCTGCACCAAAGACCGCAATCATTCTTCAATATTACTTCCGGCACACACTTTAGGCTAAACTTGTTGTTTTATCTTATGCATATTTCTCTTTTATTTTCACAATTATATCTTGATGTTTACTTAATTATTAATATCAACCGTTGGATTCCATTCCATTTTAATGGAATCCAATGGTTTCAACATGGCTAACGGGCAGAGTGGCGACACACGCAATCAATTGAAAAGTCAGGTAATTTTCGTTTGGATTCTTTGAAGCTTCCAGGAAGTTTGATGCTAACTTCATCATGTGAGTAAACAATGACAATTATTGAGAAAATCACTTTTTGACCAAGACTTGCTCTTGGAAAAACATACATTAGTACAACAACAGAACTGAGTGAGCAGCCAGAAATTGCCTGATTGCTTAATTTTCTTCCAAAAGAAATATATTTGCATCATTAAACTCTTCGAATCAAAACTGCATTGGAGTTCATTTAAGTGGCTTCCTGCAATATGGCTTCCTGCAATACACCCAAAAGCTGTAAGTTCTATCTTATGCATATTTCTCTTTTATTTTTAAAATTAATTTGCATCTTGATGTTTAAAAAATGAAAAGAAATTAAATTGAAAGAAATCTTTGAAAGTTAATTTTGTACAAACTCCTTTCCTTTTCCTAGTTAGAGGCTCTAATAAAAAAAATTTCTATTACATTTTGGAATTTATCATGGATCATTTTTTCTTTTTGGTAAAGAAAGTAAATGAGAGGCCGATGGATTATCCGTTATAGTTTGTTTGATAGAATAAGATCATAAATTTCGAGATCAGACCATTCTCAAGTTTAATAACTTTTCACATTAGTAAATTTTGACTTTAAGAGATGTTTAGGTACAATTTATTGTCAATTATATTTTAATCAAATTCGCTCACACCATCAAGGTTTTTTTTTTGGGGGGGGGGGGGGGGGCGGGGGGCGGGGCCAAGAGGTACAATTTATATATGTTTGTCCTTTTTTCTACACTAAAGACCGCAATCATTCTTCATTATCACTTTCGGCACACACTTTAGATTGAACTTTTTCTTTGAGAAATTAATTATAACACAAAAAAATCCCTGCACTGATCTCTTTGAAACAAACTTAATTGGAGATTCAAGTTTCATCTCTTAGTGCTTCCTGTAAGTTCAATTAAGTGGCTTCCTGCAGTACTCTCAAAAGCTGTAAGTTTTGTCTTATACGTATTTCTCTTTTATTTTCAGAATTAATTCGCATATCTTGACGTTTAAAAAGATTAAAAAAATAAAATAAAATTGAAAGAAATCTTTGAATGTTAATTTTGTAAAAACTCTTTGCCTTCTCCTAGATGTTCTAGTCAAGATTTGCTTAAGTGGAGACGGAAGTGCACACTCTCCAATTAGCATATGGAAAAATTGCTATTACATTTTGGGATATATTATGTATGATTTTTTTTTTTGGTAAAGAGAGTGATTGAGATGCAGATGGATTATCAGTTTGTTTTGTTTAAGAATAAGATCATAAATTTGAATTCAGAACCATTGTCAAGTTTAATAACTTTTTATTGTAGTAAATTTTTTACTTTAAAAAATATTTAGGCCAATTTATTGTTAATTACTTTTTATCAAATTCACTCACACCATGAAGGTCCGAAAAAAAGAATACAATTATTATATGTTTGTCCATTTTTATTAGGTGGTTGAAATGGAAAATTTTCAGTTTCTCTCTCAAAATTTCTTTGCTTGTATATAATTTCGATGTTTAGTTATAGCTTTAATATTTTTTTAATTCTTCATAGTGATATATATGTAACTCTAATAATTTCTTTTAAAAATGAAGTTATTGTAAACTATTTATAAAACAACGTCCAAGAGCCTCAGGACATCATGAAATTTGTAATTCCTCATGCATGAATTAAGCAATATTTTGTAATCAAATGAGATTAAGATCCTCTCCTAATAATATACGAGTCTTTTGTTGGTTGTGTATAGGTAAGATTTAACTTCTTTATTTTCTTTATTTATTAACCACCAATCATCCCACATATATTTTTATTCAGGAGGAGATCAAATCATGAAAGAATCCTAACTAACCCAATCAAATGTTGATTGTTATTAATAAAAATTATTTTAATGTTTGTATTTTATCTTTAATTATTTATTAAACAAATAAGTTATAATTTTAGTTACAAATTTAAATAAACTATTAAAATCAAATAAGGAGGAGATCAAATCATGAAAGAATTCTAACTAATCCAATTAAATCTTGACTGTTATTACTAAAAATTACTTTAATATTTGTAATTTATCATTTAATTATTTATTGAAATAATAAGTTATAATTTTAGTTATAAATTTAAATAGAATATTTAAATCAAATAATAAAATTAAATATTAATAATATGAATTTAATATAATGTAGCTCACCAAAAACTCCCTATGTTAGTTTATACAACTCCGACCCTTTCGAGATAATCCATAATTCTGGATGAATCTTGATGTTTGCATAATATCGTTCCATGGAGTTACCTTTTTTTTTCTTTCCCCTAAATTGTCAGGAAAAAAATAATATTATAATGGCTTCCTCGAGCATCCAAAATGTATCTTATTGGACATATGATGCCTTCTTAAGCTTTAGAGGAGCAGACACTCGTAAAAGCTTCACGAGTCATCTCTATGCTGCTTTGAATGGAAAAGGAATTTATGTATTCAAGGATGACAAAGAACTTGAGAGAGGAGAATCCATTTCACCAAGACTCCTTGAGGCAATTGAAGATTCAAGAATTTCAATTATTGTTTTCTCACAAAACTATGCTTCCTCCACTTGGTGCTTGGATGAACTTGTCAAGATTGTTCAATGCAAGAACAAAAATGATCATCGACAAATGGTTTTTCCAATTTTCTATGATGTTGAACCCACTGTGGTAAGGAAACAGACAAGAAGTTTTCGAGAAGCTTTTTCTAAGTACGAAGAAGCTTTTAGGGAGAATATAGAAAAGGTGAAAATGTGGAGAGAAGCTTTGGAAGAGGTGGCTAATATCTCTGGCTGGGAATTGAAGAAGTACAGGTAGCCATTCTTACTACTATGTCTATCGTTTTAAACAGCTTTAATCAACATATTGTTTTCAATTAAATAGCATCTATTCAATATGTCTATGAGATGATGTGTACTAATTGAAATAATAGCTTCATATCAGTATATTTGCAAAGAAAGTGGTATAGATGGATGGTATTTACATGAACACACCTAAAGATTAGCCATATGTAATAACATGTTACATTAATTACTTCAATTTAATCCAATAAATATTGCATATTTTGGGTTTTATCTATATCTGAATTTATTTAATGCCACATTCACACTCACTGTAATTTAACCACACTTGATCTTTCTTTGTTCTTTAACTGTAGGAATGAGTCAGAATTTATTCGGGATATTGTCGAGGTGATATCAAGTAAAATTCCTATAAAATCAGAGACTCTTAAGAAGCTAGTAGGAATAGATTCACGCTTGAAAGAACTGAGGTCTCTTATGGATGAAGGGCCTAATGATGATGTTCGTATGATAGGGATATGCGGAATGGGAGGTTTAGGTAAGACGACTCTTGCAAGAGTTGTTTATGACACAATCTCTCATGAATTTGAAGGGAGTAGTTTTCTTGCCAATGTTAGAGAAAAATCTGATAAAGAAGGTAGTGTAATCTCTTTCCACAGGCAAATCCTTTCCCAATTATTAAAGCTTGCAGATAATAGCATATGGAATGTCGATGATGGCATCAACATTTTAGCAAGTAGGCTACAACACAAAAAGGTTCTTCTCGTAATCGATGATGTGGTTGACATAAAGCAATTAGAGTATTTAGCTGGAAAGCGTGAGTGGTTTGGTTCAGGTAGCAGGATCATCATAACATCACAAGATGAACATCTGTTAAAGACACATGGAATGGATGAAGTGTATAAGCCTAATAGTTTAAATTACGATGAAGCTTTTCAGCTCTTCAACATGAAAGCTTTTAAATCCCATCAACCTTCAAAAGAATGTGTGCGGCTATCTGAATGTGTTCTACAGTATGCTGGTGGTCTTCCATTAGCTCTCGAAGTTTTGGGTTCCTTTTTGAATGGTAGATCTTTGGATCAATGGAAAAGTACCCTGGAAAGACTACAAATAGATCCTCCAAATCAGATTATGAGTGTACTTGAAATAAGTTTTAACGGACTGCAGCATTCAGAGAAGAAAATATTTCTTGATGTTGCATGTTTCTTTAATTTGGAGGATAGAGATTATGTCACAAAAATTCTAGATGGATGTGATTTTTCCCCAATCATTGGGATAGAAGTTCTTATTAACAAATCTCTAATAACTATTTTAAATGACAACACACTGTGGATGCATGATTTGCTACAAGAATTGGGCCAACAAATTGTTCGGAGACAATCCCCCGAAGAACCTGGGAAACGCAGCAGATTATGGAAGGAAGAAGAAGTCTGCCATGTCTTGATAGAAAACACAGTAAGTGACTAATTAAGGCCCCGTTTAGTATTGAGGTTAGCTACTGTATCTTAGAATCTAAGTTAATTTGATCTTATATTTGTATGATGAAAAACTTATAATATTTTTATTATTTATATAAAAATTATTATTTAAAAGACATATTTACTACATACTGTTAACTTTTATTTTAAAGTTACAATTATTTTTTGTAGTACTTCAAGCCTAAGTCTCTAAAAGCCTTTCAATATCTTTACATTATTGTTTTATTCACTTATCCTTTGCTTATACTTTTCAGGGAAGTGAAATAGTTGAAGGAATAGTAATTGATCACTACTCTCCCAATAAGGAGGTGCATTTAAGTGCTCCTAGTAAAGCATTTTCGAAGATGATCAACCTGAGATTGCTCAAAATCCGTAATGTGCAACTTCCTGAAGGCCTTGAATACCTCTCTAACAAGTTGCGATTACTTGAATGGCATGGATATCCTTTAGAATCTTTGCCATCAAATTTGCAATTGGATAGAACATTTGAACTTAACATGTGTTGCAGCCTCATTGAAGAATTATGGAAGGGAATCAAAGTAAGATCATTTTATCACTAATTTTGGTTGTTTCAGAGAACAATTGTTGATAATTTTTTTAATACTGCCATTCCTTTAAAATGAATTAAGAAATATCCTTTTTGTTTTCAACAGCCTCTAAACAAGTTAAAAGTCATGAAACTCAGTCATTCACAGCATCTGATTAAGACACCAGACTTCACAGGGGCCCCAAACTTGGAGGAGTTGATTTTGGAAGGATGTACAAGGTTGCATGAAATTCACCCATCTTTGGTGCTTCACAAGAAGGTTATTACATTGAACCTGAAAGATTGTACAAGTCTCACCACCCTTCCAGGCAATGTTTTTATGAAATCTCTTAAGACACTTGTTCTTTCTGGTTGCTCAAAATTGATGAAGTTTCCAGAGATTTTGAGAAGTATGGAAGTTTTGTCAGAGCTCTTTCTAGATGGAACTTCTATTACAGAAGTTCCATCCTCGATAGAACTTCTGACTGGACTTCAATTGTTGAATTTGAGTGACTGCAAAGATCTAGCGAGACTTCCCAGCAGTATAAATGGTTTGAAATCTCTCAAAACTCTATGTCTCTCTGGCTGCTCTGATCTTGAAAATGTGCCAGAGAATATGGAAAAAATAGAAAGCTTGGAAGAGCTTGATATAAGTGGAACAGCTATAAGGCAACCTCCATTATCTATTTTCCTCCTGAAGAATCTTAAAGAACTTTCGTTTCGTGGGTGCAAAGGACCCCCATCCTCTACATCATGGTCTTGGCGCTTCTCCTTCAATTTGATGTTGCCTTCTCTGTGTGGTTTGTGTTCTTTAACAAAATTGGATCTCAGTGACTGTAATATACAGGAAGGAGCAATCCCAAGTGATATTGGCGACTTATCTTCGTTAGAGGAGTTATATTTGAGTAAAAACAGTTTTGTTTCTCTGCCGGCAAGCATTAGCCGTCTTTTTAAGCTGGAAGAGCTAGAGTTAGAAGATTGCAAAAGGCTTCAGTCTCTACCGCAACTTCCACCCAACATAGTGAGTGTCAGTGTAAATGGTTGTGCATCGTTGGGAAAATTGTCAGATACATTAAAATTATGCAAGTGGGAGTACATAATCATTGATTGTCTCGACTGCTTGAAATTGCTTCGCAACAACGATTTAGCTCGTTCAATGCTGAAAGAATACCTTGAGGTCAGTCTCACAGTCTCTAAGCTGTGCCAAACATCATGCCTAAAATCATGCAATTGAATCTTTTTTCTCTCTTTTTATTTTGGGTTATTTCAGGCAGTGTCAAAATCAAGATTTAGCATTGTTGTTCCAGGAAGTAAAATTCCAGAGTGGTTCATGTATCAGAATGAAGGATGTTCAATAACTCTCATAAGGCCTTCAAATTCTTATAAAAAGAATAAGGTGGTGGGATACGTTTTTTGCTGTGTTTTCCAAATCCTTAAACGACCGTCGAATCCTCATACCACACATGAGTTGCACTGCCATGTGCAAGGTTCTTCCACGGGCTATTTTACTCATTTTGGAGAGAAATTTGGTCAAGCCGTGTCAGACCATCTTTGGCTACTCTATTTGTCTCGTCAGCACTGCTCTGATATTAATTGGCTTTTTGACTCTAATTATGTTGAGTTGTCGTTTCGATCCGAGTCGGGCCCTGGATTGAAAGTTAAGAGGTGTGGCTTCCATCCTGTTTATATGCACCAAGTGGAGGAGTTTGACCAAACAACAAACCAATGGACTCGATTCACTGTTTATAATCTTAATGAATTCCATCTGAATTCTGTTGCACCAGAGATGGTTGTAGCCACAACGTCAAAGCGAAGCCTTACTGAATTTGTTAGGGTAGAAGCCAGTGAAAGTGAAAGTGGCTGCCGTGATGAGGAGGAACCACAATCTAAAAGATTAAGAGAACTTGAATAAAAGTACAAAACCTACTTAAATTCTCTTGAGTTTATCAGTAAGTGTGCATCTCAATCTCAGTTTATGTTCTTTGAACCAGTTATTTTACTCACCTTTTATTTTTTATTGTATCTACTCATGCAAACATATTTTTCATGCTAAATTACCAGAAAATGCTCTGCTTGGATCAAAAGCAAACAATACCATAAAAAGTTGTGCAGATTGTGCCTTCCATGGATCGGAATTGCATTCAGATCAGCTCCTTGAATTTCGTTGAGGTTTGATAATAAAATCCAGTGAGCATGAATGGTGAGAAAATGTGGAAAAATAAATGCACTAGAGTAAAAAGAGAAAGATTGGAAAGTTTAGTAAAATCATTTTCCTTTTTGGTTGCTGGGAATAAAGTACGGCTCTCAAAATAAAATTTGAAGCCTTGAATTTTGTGATTTCTCATGAGTAATATTAAAGGATTGAAACAAATCCTCTGTTTTATACTGTTAATATATTTTTTCGCGCAGCTTTCTCATTTTTGTGCCCTCACCGTTATTGCACATATATAGTTTGGTAGACATTTAAGATATTGCTGAAAGTCACCAATTTTACTACAAGAACAATTTTATTTCTATTTCAATTCAGGGATTTACTATGACTCAGAGGGGCTTTGAACTCAAATGAGGTGAGGATATTCCATTCCCTCCTTTTCGTGCAAAAGACGCCAGATTCAGAGTCAATTATGGTGATTTTTTTCAGCATACTTGAAGGGGCTGGTGTCATAATTGATGAATTGCATTGCCAGGAGTGAAAAATAAAGTAATTAGCCTGGCTTATTGCAATCTGATTGAATTTTTTTTAATTAACTCAGCCAGCTTATTCTACATCATATACATAGCACTTGAAGTTGATAGATTATTATTATTATTATTATTATTATTATTTATCATTATTATTATTCTTATAATAGATTCTACAGCACTTCACTGCTACCAAGCATAACTGTGTTTCTAAGCTGGGAAAGTTCGAGTTGCAGGAACGCAAGAAGCTTCATCCTGGGCCTGAACTTCCACCCATTCTATGGACAGTAAATGGTTGTGGTTCGTTGGGAGCATTAACAGATGTGTATAAATTATGCAAGTCAAAGAACTCTTATTTTGGCTGTCCACGGTGTTTAAAATTGCTCGGTTACAATAATTTGGCATTTTCAGTTTTAAAAGAGTATCTTAAGGTCAGCTTTCTCACTCTGTTTCTTTCATATGTGCTATGCCTTCTGTCTAAAAAATTATGTAATGTTATGGAATTTTTTTCTTTTGATTGGAGTCGGGATCAAATCAAAGACTATTCTTTGATAGTCTTTCCTGAAAGTAAAATTCCGGAGAGAATCATATATCAGAATGAGGGTTCTTCAATAACAATGAGAATGCCTCCAGATTCCTGTATTTGCTGTGTTTTTCAAGTCCACAAACATTCATCGACTACCACAGGCTGCATTTCATGTCCCATGCATAAGCTGAAATGCCATTTGAATGTTTCTATTTGTTAATTAACGTGATGTTCAAGTTTCCTTAATCTTAGACATATTAGGAATCTTAGTTTAATATTAAGTCAGATTAGATTAATTCTTTATTGTCAAAGGGTTGAAACTAGTATATATATGTCTCAATTGTAAGACTAAGAGTCCAAAAAAAAATTGAAAACTTTTCTCCTCTCCTCTGTCATATGTGCTTTGTTCTCTTTTATTTTTCTGGTTTGTTTGTTCCTTGACACAACTTATTCAAGCAAATAACCAACTTAAAGTGGTATCAGAGCTTGAGATGAAAGGGACTGTACCAAAAAAAAAAAATAGAAAGGAAAATCTGTTGCTGGAATAATAGTCAGCAAAACAAAATATGAGAGCACCAAGTACAGCAATTCAACAACAATCATATGTGCCACTCTTTGAGGGTGAGAACTATGATTTTTGGTATGTAAGGATGAGAACTCTTTTCATCTCTATTGATTTATGGGACCTAGTAGAGAAAGGATTTGAAGAACCCGAATCAATAGAAGATTTGTCACAGGCACAGAAAAAAATTTTAAAAGAAAAGCAACAAAGAGATGCCAGTGCTCTTGGAAAAATTCAAAAAGGAGTGTCCAACTCAATTTTTCCAAGAATGATTGGTGCAACAAAAGCAAAGGAGGCATGAGCATATTCTTCACAACGAATTCAAAGGGAACTCAAAAGTAAGAATTTCTAAACTTCAAGATCTCAGAATAGATTTTGAAAATATAAATTTGGAGGAGAATGAAACCATGCAAGAATTTTCAGATAGATTTACAGAACTTGTGAATCAAATGAAAATATATGGTGATCAAATTGAAGGTAAGAAAATAGTTGAAAAAGTACTGATTAGTTTGCCTGAAAATTTTGATCCTATTATTTCTGTTATAGAGGAGACAAAAGATCTTTCTGCAATGACTATTCAAGAATTGATGGGTTCTTTAAAATCTTTCGAACAAAGATTGTTATGACGCTCTGAAAAATCTGTTGAAAGTGCGTTTCAATCTAAGCTTAATTTTAATCAAAGAAATTCTTCAAGAGGTGGTGGGCAAGGAAGAGGAAGAGGGAGAGGAAGAGAAAGAAGTGTAGGAAGAGGACAATCAAATTATGATAAAAAATCACAAGATGAAGAAGGGTCACAAACGCAACAAAGATACAATATTTGCAAAAGGGGCAGTCATGTGGAGAAAGATTGTTGGATTAAAGGCAAACCTCAATGTCATAATTGCAAAAATATGGCCACTTAAAAAAGGACTGTTGAAACAAGAACATCCAGTAAGCAAATGTAGCGGAAGAAAAAAAAGGGGATCGAAGTTTATTTTTTGCTTGTCAAAGCACCTTCGAACATAAAAACAATGTTTGGCTTCTTGATAGTGGCTAGAGTAATCATATGACTAGTGATGAAAAAATCTTCTTGGATGTGGATACTTCAATTAAGTCACAAGTAAAGATGGGGAATGGTGCTTTGGTACAAGCAAAAGGAAAAGGGATAATTGGGGTTCAAACTAATGTTGGAATCGAGTATATGCAAGATGTATTACTTGCTCTAGACCTAGAACCAAATTTACTTAGCATAGGACAACTTTTAGAACATGGATACGTGGTTAATTTTGAAGATAATGGCTGCTGTATTTATGATAAAAAAGACAACACGCATCTTATGAAGAAGATGAACATGGAGAAAAATAGAAGCTTTCCTATTGTTTTTAGATATGGGGGAGATATAGCTTTGAAAGTAAACAATCTTGAAGAACCATGGCTGTGGCATAGAAGATTTGGGCATTTAAATTTCCATGGACAGAAATTACTTTCTCAAAATAATATGGTTGCGGGGCTGCCAAGTTGCATTGAAGACAAGGAAGGAGTTTGTGAAGGTTGTGTACTTGGAAAGCATCATCGACAGCCTTTTCCAAAAGGAGGTGGATGGAGAGCAAAGAAAGCACTTGAATTAGTTCACATGGATGTTTGTGGGCCTATGTCTACACTTTCTCATGGTAAAAATAGGTACTTCATTCTCTTTATTGATGATTTACAAGAATGACTTGGGTATTTTTTATGAAGCAAAAATCTAGAGTTTTTACCATTTTCAAGAAATTTAAAAACTTTGTTGAAAACCAAAGTGGAAATTATATAAAGATTTTGAGAAGTGATAGAGGTAATGAATATAATTCAAGAGAGTTTGATAAGTTTTGTGAAGATTAAGGTGTTGAAAGACAACTTATTGTTGGCTATACTCCACAACAAAATGGGGTATCCGAAAGGAAAAATCAAGCCATGATGGAGATGGCCAAATCAAATGCTTCATGAAAAGGGGCTGCCTAAAACCTTTTGAGGTGAAGTAGTTCATACAATTGTATATTTGATAAATGGGTGCCCAACAAAAGCACTTCAAAATCAAACCCCAACTGAAGCTTGGGCAAAAGAAAGCTGTCGGTGAGACATCTCAAAGTATTTGGCTATATTTGCTATTCACAAGTTCCAAAAGAAAAGAGATATAAACTTGATGAGACAAGTGAAAAGTCAATTTTTACAGGCTATAGGTCGTATAGTTTAAAGACTAACAAGATTGTCATAAGTTGTGATGTGTTATTTGATGAAAAAGCCACATGGAATCAGGAACAAAGTAAAGGTGAACGAAAGGTTATTAATGTTGAAGAAATTAAAAAACAATCGAACCTTGATATTGAAAACAGTGAAAATTCACCTCAACTATCTCCACCATCAAGTCCATTATCGAAATAAAGTGACTCATCAAGTTTATCTACAAGTCCAAGAAAAATGAAGAGTTTGGCTGACATTTATGCGAGATGCAACTTTTTTGTCTTTGAACTTGAAAATTTTGAGCAAGCCATAGAAGATGAAGCTTGGAGAAAATCCATGCAAGAAGAAATTGATGCCATTGTGAAGAATAAAACATGGCAACTTGTTGAGAGACCAATTAACAACAAAATAATTGGAGTAAAATGGGTTTATAGAGTGAAACATAATTCCGACAAAAGCGTACTGAGAAACAAAGCAAGAGTGTGGCTAAGGTTTATTCACAACATCCTGGTATTGATTACAATGAAACTTTTGCTCCGGTTGCTCGGTTTGACACCATACGAACTCTTATTGCAGTGGCTGCACAAAGTGGCTAGTTACTACATCAACTTAATGTTAAATCAACATTCTTGAATGGAGAATTGGAAGAAGACATTTATGTTGAACAACCTCAAGGCTTCCTTGTTAGCGGAGAAGAACGTAAGGTATACAAGCTTAATAAAGCTTTGTATGGCCTCAAACAAGCTCCAAGAGCTTGGCACACTCAGATTGATGGCTATTTTCTAGAAAAAGGATTCAACAAAAGCAAAAATGAACCCACCTTATACGTGAAATGCCAAGGTATGTCTGACATTCTTATTATTGCTCTTTATGTTGATGACTTGATTTTTATGGGCAACAATGGGAATAGAATTCGAAATGAAGATGATGAAAAAATATGAAATGAGCGACATGGGTATGTTGCATTATTTTCTTGGCATTGAAATTTTTCAAGAAGATAATGGAGTATTTATTTTCCAAAAGAAATATTCTGAACATATTCTTAAGAAATTTGGGATGTATGGCTACAATCTAGTTTCAACACCTCTTATAGTAATTGAAAAATTAATTAAGGAAGATAAAGGGATGAAGATTGATAAGACTCGATATAGAAGCTTAATAGGGAACTTATTTTATCTCACAGCCACAAGACCTGACATCACTTTTACTGTAAGTTTGCTGTCAAGATTTATGCAAGCACTTAGCCATATTCATCTTGGAGCAGTAAGAAGAGTGCTAAGATTCTTACAAGGCACAATGAATTATGGCTTGAAATTTAATGGAGATATAGATGTCAAGTTAATTGGTTTTTATGATAGTGATTGGGGTGGCTGTCTTTATGATTTGAAAAGCACTTCATGTTATGCCTTTTCACTTGGTTCTGGCATAATTTCTTGGGCATCAAAGAAGCAACAAACAGTGGCATTATCCATAATTGAAGCTGAGTATATTTCAGCATCATTGGCAACTTCTCAAGCTATTTGGCTACGAAGAATTTTAGAAGATATTCGAGGAAAGCATGATGAAGGTAGAAAATTGTTTTGTGACAACAAATCAGCTATAGACATGGCAAAGAATTTAGTTTATCATCGTAGAACAAGGCACATAAGCATCAAATATCATTTCATATGAGAAGCAATTGGCAATAGAGACATTCAGCTTAAGCATTGCAAGTCTGAAGAGCATGTGGCTGACATATTCACAAAGGCTTTGCCAAAAGTGAAATTCTGTCAACTAAGAGAGCTTTTAGAAGTTAAAGAACATCACATTAAGGGGGAGAATGTTAATTAATGTGATGTTCAAGTTTCCTTAATCTTAGTCATATTAGGATTCCTAGTTTAATATTAAGTCAGATTAGATTAATTCCTTATTGTTAAAGGATTGAAGCTAGTATATATATGTCTCAATTCTAAGACTAAGAGTCTAAAAAAAAAATGAAAACTTTTCTCCTCTCCTCTGTCATATGTGCTTTGTTCTCTTTTATTTTTCTGGTTTATTTATTCCTTGGCATAACTTGTTCAAGCAAATAACCAACACTATTCTAGAGACATCGAATAAAGAGCATTCTCCGAAAATCATCAGTAAGTTTGCATCTTAATGATACTTCTTCTAATTTTTATGTCTATTGTTCACGATAGACTGTTATAAATAACTAGTTTACATTAAATTAAGTTGATTGGCACAAGTTTTTTTATTTTTTTTCAAAAATGAAAAGAGTCATGATGTATCTACTCACATTTTTTTTTTTATTTCATGTTTAGCTACCAGAAACTACTTTGCTTGGATTAAAGGCAAACAATGCCTATAAGATGTTCAGAATGTTCTTACAGTTTCATCAAATCAAATTTGCATTCGTGCTTAATCAAACTACTACCTTCCTGGAAATTCTTTGAGGTTTTTTAATAAATTCCAATGACTTGCAAATGCCTACTTGCTATGAATTTCAAGACTCAGCTAATGTTTGATAAGAATACTTGAATGGATTAAGTGTATACAATGTCATGCGGATGTTTAAGCTGATTTTTGTTACAACTCACCTCCACAAGCAATACTTGGCCTAGTTAGACTACGAATGGCCGAATGACTATTTCTTTGGTTGGTAGAATTTCTTATTAATCGGAGTTTATTCATTTTACTTGGTTTTGCCTTAAGTCTATGTCTACGGGTAAAGATAGAAAGATAATTGTTTGGGAAGAAATAGAAGGCTCTGTGATAGGAAGCCACATGTCGATATTTCGATGTTGGCCTTTGAAAGGTACCCTAAGTGTGCTGAATTGTACCTGAGATGCCCAAAGTGTTCTAAAGGGTACTTAGGGTACTCGGAGCACCCAAGGTATTTTGAAGGGTACTTGGGGTACACCACATTAGGGTAGAAATATAAAAAAAATATCTACAAAAGGGTCAAGAGATGAAAGGAACAAAAAATCTCAAAAAGATCTACTTATTTTCTATCAAAAAATAAGGAATTAGTGAGGAAATACCAACCTGTAAAAAAGGGGACAGCAGCCTGTCATGCCAGCAAATAAGCCAAAAGGTTTTTGTTAGGATAGTGAGGACCACTTGTATTTTCCTACCACGCTCTTAAATCTTCAACAGTTTTAGTAGAGGTACGCGGGACCACGCCATAATGATAGACACGCTTATACCCTTCAAACTTGCTTTCCAAACATATTTTTGAAACTTTCAAGCCACCACACGTGTAAGGAATAAAAATATTCTTAACATGATAATAAGGAATGCCAATAAAATGACGCCAAGTGGCACGGCAGTGAGGGTACTCCACATATAAGATACTCAGGTTTTTTTTATTATTTTTCAATAAGACAGCCAACACTCACAGGCGAAAGAGGCTAAGGTTTGTTCCACCTCCATCTACTATTGCAGAGAGCTAGCAAGCTCTCTAACCTGAGATAACCTAACTTTGACTTGAGCATCGGAGTGTGGTCCCCGGCTCCACCTCTGACCCCTTGCTTGTTGTTTTGCAGGTCTAAGATGGCTCGATGAAGCTTTTTAAAGCTGGACCTCACCTCTCACCTTACCCATCGTGTTATTCGCCCAATACTCTTTGAAAACCCTAAAATAACCCGTACACTTCGAATAGGCGTAGTACCCCTCCTTTTCAAATAAAAATAAATTTATTGTTCTTAGTTTGATTTTGTGGTCTTCATTCCCATACCTAAAATCCACTTAAAATAATTGGTGCCATCTGTTGGGAGCGCACAAAAAGCCTTCCCACAGTGCTAAGCTTGTCGGAACGTGTGTTTATACAACCATGGCACCTAACGTACACCCTGACAATATAATATTGGATCATGGGAGACTGGAAGACCATAGTGATGATAAAAGGGGTGATTCAACAAGGAGGGAACTCTATCTTGACAAAGGGAAATTTGTCAAACAATCAACTAGTATTCACGTCGACAAAGAGCCCTTCACTAACAAACACTTTGAAGATTTAGCCCACGTGATCCTTAGAGCAGTGGGATCTCAAATACTCGAATTAGTCGCATCTTTGGTGATTTGAGATACCCCACCTTCACGAGGTGAGAAATAAATCATACCATGATTTGACATTCCTAAAGGTAATAGAGTAAATTACTGGCTGTTGAGCACCTGTTCAAAGTTCCAAACTAACGGTTCTAGAGAGGAACTATCCATTACTTCATGTCATTCTCGTAGTAGCCAGGGTATGAACCTCAAATAAAAGGCTAAACAAGATCTCCGCCATAATTTGAATGCCAAAAGAGCCTCCTAAACAACAACGAAAAAGATGGAGTACTCTGGTGCACCCGGGGTACCCCGAGAGTTCATGGAAAAGATGGAGTACCTTGAAGCTTAAGTAAGGCTCTTCTCTGAAAAGTAAAATGTCATTAGTGCTCCAACACTAGTAAAACATAATTCACCATTCACCAAGGAGATTTGGATGGCAGCCTTCTTGGAAGCCTTTACTATGCCTCAAATACCACAATACTTGGGTACCTCAAATCCCGTAAAGCATGTCAAGTTGTATCATGACCAGATGTTGATTAAGGGTGTAGATGATTGCACTATGTGTCAGATATTCTCGCACACCCTTACTGGTCCTGTTAAATTGTGATTTACATCGTTGAAGGCGGGTAGTGTATCCTCTTTAAACCAGCTTATCATGGAATTCATTCATGAGTTTAGACACGTCACCTCCTCAAATCAAGCGGCATCTCAGCCTGCCTTTATTAAACAAGGTGGATTCGAACCTTTGGCTGAGTATGTGAGCCATTTTCACCAAGACGTATTGCGAACCGGGCCATTTGGTCAACAACACACACTGATCCATTTTGAGAAAAACTTGTAATTAGGCACGTTATGGTGTTCTTTTCGAAAGAAACACCTACTTTCATATGGGGAAGCTAGCTCACGAGCCTTACAATAGATAGAGATAGATGAGAAATTTCACTTGAAGTGAGAGAAAGACAAAATGGAGGTTGCAAGAAACAAGGAAAGCCAAAAAAGGCTGAAGTACCCCAGACAAAGGTATCTTGGGTATGCAGCCCACCTCGTCTTTTTAACGATAAGGGAGGAATCCATGTACTTGGAGTACTCTGGGTACCACAGTCTGTAAAGCTGCCACATCTAGAAAGACACGAACCTCTTCAGAAACCTTGATATGATTTCTTTAACCCTTTGAATCACTTATATGAACATATATTCTACAAGATTAGAGAATCAGGCTTACTTCGCTTACCAAAGCCAACACAGAAATACCCCAATATGAAGCACAACTTAAAATCTTGTGAGTTCCATGAGGATTTTGGTTATAACACTGCTGAGTGATATAGCCTGTGTGAGGAGATTGAATCTCCAATCATGAGTGGGTACCTCAAGGAGTGTGTGGCAGATATGCGCCAAACTAGAAAATCTATAGATCAAGATCGTAGTAAACAGATCGCTCGCTCCAATGCTGAACCCAAGGTATGGCATGGTTTCAAGAAAGGGGTTTATGTTCGAATGATAACAGACGGTCTTACCTTGGCTAGTGGGTCGAGAAAGGCCATTAAAAGTTATAGCAAGTTGGCAATCCTGAGTGCTTTTACTAGTATAGGAATTAACTTTACTCATCAGCATTTGTCTTGGGTACTTAAGGTACCTCATCATCCCATCCCGATACTCTTTACAAAGAAAGATGCAGACGATATCTCTTACCTTCATGATGATGGTTTGGTTATAACACTAAAAGTTGCCACTTGTGGACACCGGCAGTTCCATCGACATCATCATTAAAAGTGCTATGGACCAATTGCTAATTGAATTGCCAAATATCGCACCATATGACACACCCCTTTTTGGTTTTGCCGAAGATATGGTCATCCCCAAAGGTATTATCACGTTTCTTGTTACAATTAATAGGGTACCCCACCAGGTTATCGATATAATTGATTTTCTTATTGTAGATCACCTGAGTGCCTATAATATTATTTTGGGAGGGCCCTTCCTAGTGGCAACAAAAACGACAATCTTTATGCATTACCTCGTCTTGAAGATTCCGACCGCAAGAGAAGTTATCACTATAAAAGATGACCAGTAATTAGCTCGAGTATGCTATTCTGTCGCCTTTAAGGTGGATTTCTAGATTGCCATCGATGTCACCTTACTGAGGTACCCTGCCTTTATCACATCGTCTGTTCACTTAACTAAGCGAGCACGTTCCAGGCAATGAAGAGCTGCACCAATAAAAGCCCCAAAATAGGTAGAAGTGGAGTCAATGGAGGTGGATGCAGTAACTTGTGGTGTATCTAGGGTACCCCGTAAACCTAATGTAGAATCAATTGGAGGATTGGAAGTACCTTAAAATCCTCAGGTACCGAAGGAGAAAAATTCAGGTATACTAGTTGAAGACTTTGTTCTTGTTTTGATCTGTAATGATGACCCAAGCAACATAGTTAAGGTCGGCTCTAGCCTCCCTGAGCAACATCGAGAGCAACTTATTAGTTTCTTAAAGGAAAATCATGATGTGTTCGCTTGGTCTCATAGAGATATGTCAGGTATCTCACCTTCAATTTCTTGTCATAAGCTCAATGTTATTCCTCTTCATTAACCTGTTAAGCAGAAGTGAAGAACTTTCAATCAAGAGCACTATGACACCATTGAGCAAGAAATGGATCGTTTATTAGCGGTTGGGTTCATTAGGGAGGCAGTGTACCCCGACTGGGTGTCTAATGTTGTCTTGGTTAAAAAGGCCAATGAGAAATGGCGCGTATGTGTTGATTTTATAGATTTGAACAAGTCTTGCCCCAAGGATAGTTTTCCACTTCCAAGGGTAGACCAACTAGTTGATGCCAGGATTGGACACAAAATGCTCAGCTTCATAGATGCCTTTTTTGGGTACAATCAAATTTGAATGCATGACCTTGACCAAGAAAAGATGGCTTTCATCACTAATCATGGATTGTATTGTTACAAGGTAATGACTTTTGGTTTGGAGAATGCTAGCGCCACTTATTAGCTCTTGGTGAACAAAATCTTCAAGGAACAAATTAGGCAGACTGATGAGGTTTATATTGACGATTGATCACGAAATTATTGCACGACAACAATCATGTGGGGCACCTCAGAGACACTTTCAGTGTGTTAAATAAACACTAAATGTGCCTTAACCCTGAAAAATGTGCATTTGGGGTTACCTTTGATAAATTTCTCGGGTTCATGATACAACAGTAGGGGATTGAGGCCAACCTTGACAAAATCCAAGCTATTCTGGATATGAGGTCGCCACACATCATTATAGAAGTTCAAAGCCTAGCAGGTCGGGTAGCCGCCTTGAGCTGTTTTATCTCTAAGGCCACCGATCGTTGTAGGCCCTTTTTCAAGGCTTGGAAAATGGGCAAGAGACTCTAATAGACTGTTGAGTGCCAATAAGCTTTCCAACAACTGAAAGGGTAGCTTGTTAATTCGCTATTACTCAGTAAACCTAAATCAGAAGAGGTGCTTCTATTGTACCTTATTGTATTGAAACAAACCACTAGTTTTGTTCTTCTCAGAGAAGATGATGATGGGGTACAACGACTTATATACTACACAAATAAGGCTATAGTTGACGCGGAAAAAAGGTACTCCACCTCCGAAAAGTTGGTTTTAGCATTAGTCACCTTCGCAAGGAAACTCAGACTATATTTCCAAGCTTACACCATCGTCGTTGTCATAAATCTTCCCCTTCGCTAAATATTTCAAAAATTAGATATATCCGAAAGGTTCCTTCAATGGTCTCTCGAGTTAAGTGAGTTCAACATCAGGTTCAAACCTCATTCAGCCATTAAACCCCAAACCCTTGCTTCATCGCAGAATTCGCCAATGGTTTCGAGGGTGATGAGATGCTGGGGTACCCAAGTGAGACCGCACGAAAAACACAAGAAGAACTAGTTTGGGAGATATATGTCGATGGTTCCTCCAATTCTCACAGAAGTGGTACTGGGACAATCATCATCGATTCAGATAAAGTGAAGTTGTGCCACGTCTTGCAATTCAAATTTAAAGCCTTAAATAATAAGGATGAATATAAAGCCATAATAGCGAGATTGAGGATATATAGAGCTTTGGGATCAAAGAGAGTCCATATCAAAAGTGACTCTCAATTGGTAATTAGCTAGATTACTTCAGAGTATCAGGTTAAGGGAGAAAATATAAAATGGTAACTTGGGAGAACCAGGGAATTGATGTCCCAGTTTGTTGATGTTATAGGGTAGAAAGAGTACCACAAATGAAGAATTATGAAACTGACAATCTCACAAAGAAAGGCTTATTGGGTGTAGCACAATTAGTTGGTTCCATTGCTACTGAGTATATACCAATTCCTAGTCTGGATTTTTAAGAACCATTGGAAGTAGGGTTAATGTCTGTTGGGGTAGCTTGGATGGAACATATTATAAAGTACATTCGGGATGGGAATTGCCCCCTGATAAAAAGGAAGAAAGAAGGCTAAAATACAAAGTTGCGCAGTATTGTCTTATTTAGGATACCCTATACAGAAGGGCTTTCACTCGCCTTTACATTTAATGCTTGGTAAGTGATCAAATAAAGTACATTATGAGGGAAATACATGAGGAAATTTGCGGCAACCATTATTAAGCATACTCATTAGCTCAGAAAGCCATTCGCTAAAGATACTACTGGCCTACAATACGGAAGGACGCTTGGAGTATGGTCAAAAGCTATGACAAATGCTAAAAAGGTGTGGATCGTATTGGCCCGATTCCAACCGAAAAGGGCCAAGCTAAGTTCGCCATTGTTGTGGTGGACTATTTCATTAAATGGGCAAAAGCAGAACCATTAACGACCATTATAAAGAGAAAAATCGTAGAATTTATCTGGAAAGACATTATTTGTAGATATGGTATCTCTAACGCCATATTTAGCGACAATGGGAAACAATTTGATAATAAAAGATTCTGAAGCTTCTATGCAGAGCTTGGGATAGCCAATCGTTTTGCTTCTCCTACTCATCCGTAATCTAATAGACAGGTGGAGGTTCTTAATAAGATCATCAAAGATATCCTGAAGAAGAAGTTGGAGGAAAGAAAACGATCTTGGGTAGACGAGTTACCCAGTGTGCTTTGGGCCTACCGAACTATCCAGAATATCTCCATTAGGGAAACCCCTTTTACTATTACGTTTAAGACTGATGCGATGGTACATGCTAAGATTGGAATACTTTCTCATCAGGCAGCATACTTTGATGAAGTAGAGAATGCCTTTTTTATCGCATTCAATCTCGACTTTGTAGTGAAAAAAAGGGCTGAAGCATAATTGAGAGCTGCAATGTATCAACACCAAATAGTAAGATTGTATGGCAAAAAGGTACTCCCCCGATCATTCAAGAAAGGAGAGCTAGTCCTAAGAACGAATGGCTCGAAACTTTTGGGTACCCTCTAATGGTTTTTTTGGAGTAAATTGTGAAGGACCATATCATGTAGACAAGGGAATTAGAGCATACAGGCTACTTCACATGGATGGAACAATCGTATAACACCATTAGAATGTTTCGATACTGAGGAAGTATTATTAGCAAGAGGATAGTGTCTTAATCTTTATCGTTTACTTTGTCTATTTTCTCTTAATTCTTTATATGATTGTAGTCTAGTAAACCAACAGGGGTACCCCGGGTACTCTAAGATGGCCTATAGAACCATTTTAACTGTCGAGTCTAAATAGGCATTTTTATGATTCCTCTCTTTTGCTATGTTATATAATGATCCGTGCTTTTATTACTAAAAAATATATTGTGCTTTGAAAATAAGATGTTATCCATTCTCTTTATTGTTGCTCGTCTTTTTGTGGTTATTATCCCATTTTCACCATTTACATGACTCCATAATTATGGTTATACAATGTTTTGTATGCACTTGTTGGTTATCAAAAGCCTTATTGCAGAATAAGCTGGGGTACATGACTTGTCCTGATCATGAAGATCTATTTAGGGTCAAAACCATCAAAAAGAATATAGCAAAGTTGGGAAAGCAACTCTTTTAGAATGATTACAGAAATGCAATTACTAAAATAGGAGAGAGGGCCAAAGAAGGCCTGAGGGTGAAGTAAACAAACATACCTTAGTGCCATGAGGAATCGTTAAGGCATACATACACCTGCACCTACATTCTTTTACTTAAGCTAAGAAAAGAGTAAGCTATCCAAAAGAAGAGGCAATTATAGGAAGATGAATACATTAAAAAAAAAAAAGGGAAGAGAAGAGGAATGCAGGCAATCACCTATATCATCCTACTATGTGTTGGCTTCAAGCAAATAGCAGCAATCTAGTTAAAATGCCATAATTATTAACTATTTGAGATGCGCTATAATCTTTAATGTGTTGTGCAACAAGCATGTCTATAGGAATCATCATGCTAGTATAGAGAATAAGTCGAAGAGGTACCTGGGGTACACGAAGAATCTCCATGGCACCTGAATAGCAAAATGATCAAATACAAAGTGGCAAAAAAAATAGTTAGGGGCACACCAATCTAAATCTGTCATAAAATATTAGCGCAAATACCAACAAGATTGTTAGAGCAACCATGGGAGAGATAATATCTGAACATAACAAAAGGGATCACCATGACATAGTATGCACAGTAACACCAAAGAACGAAAGCTACAAGAGCATCATGCTAGTAAACTTTAAAGGGTACATCAAATAAAGTCATGTAGAAGGAGAAATATCACCTTCGCCATTCCTTAAAATGGGGGGATCAATAGAGGCTCCTAAGGCTGCAGAAGTATGACCCTCATTGACGGCTACATCTTGTGAAAGTTCTGACAAAGGTATCTGGGGTACCTCTGATGATCGCTATAGGTTGAGAGATAAGGAGGCCTAATTTCCCCTCCTATCTTTGATTGCCTTCAGAATGGCTAACTTGTTCACCCATTTCTCTACCCAAAGTACCTCCAACCCTATGTCTACACTCCAAACTTCCATTATGATATAGGTAAAAGCTTTGTCAAGCATATCTTTCTGGTGAGATAATAGTTTATCTCGTTGGCCCTCCGTTTCTTCAAGCTCCTTGGCTATACGATTGTTTTCTCAACAAAAGATCATCGCAGGCTATCCTATGCTTGAGCTCTTCTTTCAAATTTTCTGCAACTTGAGCATCTAAGGCATTGCTGAAGTCTCGAAGGTTGTACCTGAGATAAAAGGCCGCCTATATCATAAAATGAACTTCATACATACATACATACATGCATAGATGCATGCATGCATCCATACATGCATACATGCGTAAATGCGTACATACATGCATACATGCATACATGCGTACATGTATAACGGTCAATCAATTTCAATTTGTTTACTTCGCCAGCTAAGATTAGAAGAATGCATTTAGAGGTGTGAAGGAAACAGCTAGCCAAGTGAGATATTTTCTTATTTGCAATCGGGTTAAGTTCTTTTTTTGAAAAATCTTCGGTCATAGTAAAAAAAGAGCCAAGCTTTTTTTAGCGAGAAGTTGAGGTACCCTTGGAACCACCAAGAGAAGAGTCCTGCAACTAGGTCTTGATATCTGATGACTCTATGAAATGAGAGTTATTACAACACTTTTAGACTTAAATCAAGATTACTTAGAGAGTAAATATGGTGCTTTTGTTGTATTTTAGTTGCATTTTGCATGAACATCCATTCTAGTTTAATTTTCTAATAATTTGAGTTGTTGGAGATTAAATGGTGCTTAAATTATGTGAGTAATTGCAGGTGATCGAGAGCTCAAGTTTTAAGAGATGAATGCTGTTACAGTAGACTGGCAGAAATAATGAAAGAATTAGGATGTAGATGAATTAAAACAAATATGGAGCAATGTTGATGCTATAACCGTTGTTGTAACAATTATAGAATATTGACAGAGAAGACTTCACGCAAAATAATTAAAAAATTACAATCTAAAGTTTCCAAAAAAACAGGGTGCGCGCCACACCCTTTCGATTGCCCTGGTTCAACTTTATAAAAGGGGAGCGCTTGAAAAAAAGGGAGAAATGTCACTTAAAGAAAAAATACAAAGGAAAAGCACAAGAAAACCAGAAAATAGGAGCGATTAGAGGGTTGCAATCGAGAATTACAATGAGCAAGAAAGAGTTATCATAAGATCAAGTGGACTTCCACTTTTTCTTTTATTTTCTTGTCTTTCTATCTATTTATGGGATCGTATCTGATGGTTGAACTTATTTTGTTTATTGTTTACTCACAAATCATGAACTAAATTCGATTGTAGTTGAGTGATATGCAATCTCAATGGATGTTTGACTAATATAAGTGTGTTGCTCTGTGTTTGCTATAGCATTTTGTATTAATTGTACTTGTTTTAATTCCCTATTTCGGCTGACCATCCATTTAGTGGATACTAGCTAAGAAAGAGCCTAAAAAAGGTCTAACTTAGTGGAACCGATTAAGATAATACTTAGTTTTAGATTAGGTTTCCCAAGTTGGGTAAATCTTAATTTGCAAAAGGTCATGCTCATCTAAAATTAGTGAAAAACTAAACATAGAGATTCACTTTGTAAGGTAAATGAAAATTAGAATGATAATGCTATATTTAATCTGAGTATAACAATTGGTCACTGTTAGGATGCATTAGATATAAGATATCCAACAGGCAACAGCTGAGGATGCATACATGATTACATCAATCTTTTGTAGTAGATCTTTGTCAATTAAAAATCTTAGAAAGTGTGTATTTATAATAGAGAAAATCATTATTTTACACTCTAAGTCTCAAAACATCCCTACTTTTATGTCTTTAAGTCCTTTGTAATTTAATTATGTATGTTTTATTTTAATTAAGTATTTTATGTATTTTAGGGATATCATGGTCATTTCACAATGAACGGGGGATCATATGAAAAAACGGACAGCAATTTTGAACTCAGGACAGTTGAAAACCTTAGGAGGAGCATAAAAAGATAAATAATCTTCCACATATATAATCTTTATTCACACATCTGATCTTTCACGACCTTTATTCACGATCTTGTTCACCTATCTTGTCTGTCTGGACGTGGCACTGTACGATGAAGTGGCACTATATGATGATGTGGCGGTATTTGATTAGACGAATGATGTCGAATTGACCGCTTATGTAGCATGGACTGATGATGTAGCGTTGAATGATGACGTGTCACAATCCTATTAAACCAAAATAATAACCCGTGACGTGGCAGAATGTTAGTGACCGAAAAAACGTGTGTACGATACATGCATATACACAGAATAACAGCCCTGATGATGTTTTCTGTCAAATAGGAACTTGCCACATGGCGAAATCCTGAGCGTCCAAATTGTTTTAATCCGATGGCCATAATTTACTCAGTGTATCTCTAAAAAGGAGGCTCCCCCCTAATTTGGCACCCCTGAATCCATTTTTGAGCTCAAATTTCTGTAATTCCATCTCCATCTTGTATTTTTTACGTATTTTAATAAAATTCCCATTTTACCCCTGGTTCAATTATGAGTAGCTAATTTCCTTTCAAGCTTGGGTTGAAGGTGAAGTCTCAACATGCTCCATGGGCTTAATTTGGTAAATTTACTTTTTCTTCCCCTTTAATTTATGTGGTTGTTTTGACTTTTCGTAGACAAATAGTAATAATTTTGTCTAGATATCGGCAAGTATAACCGCCTCCCTAGGCAAGGTTATTATTATTTGGCACGGGTAGCACTTAGCACCATATCTATTAGAGTGTGGTTCATGAGGAGTAGAAAATCCCCTTTCATGATTTAATTGGTACTAATAATGAATGTTGAGCCAATGGTGCATGTTGAGTACAGATCCGGAGATCCAAGCACTTCATTTTAATAATTTATTCCCACTGCTTTAATTTTAATTTACAGATAGCCTACATCATTTTCATTATAAATCCAATCACCCACTTAGAAAATTAATTCTACAAGCAATTAAAATTTACCTCCTCGTGGGATCGACACTCGTCATCGTTGATTTATTCTACAATAAATTCGTGCGTTTGTGAGTTCAATAAAATTTGCACAACAGTAATAGTTTTGTAATTTCATAACAATTCAATGCCATTGAGAGAGTTTATTCACTTGACTACTTTATTCTCATTGATTTTGACCCTATATTTGATCTGACAATTTTCTTTACTGCATTTTAATTATTTTCATTTTCGTTATTTAATTCATTAGGCTTATAAATTGCTTTGTTACAATTAGAATAACACTGCATTGTTAAGGTTATTGTAGCAAGTCTCATAATATCAATCCCTGTGGAGACGATCTGAATACTTATCATTATGTTACTTATTGTGTACACTTGTGCATTGACATTCATAGCAGTAGAGTAATCAACCAACAATACTCGAAACAAGGGGGGTCGAGTACCCTTCGAGGAGATACCTAAGGTACCCGAGGAGCTACCACTCATCTGGTTGAAGAAAGCATCAAAGTCTTGATAAGCGGATCGCTTACTTATCCATCACCAGATATAAAAATGAGGAAAAGTCAACTTAATGATCATCAAAAGCACCGAAGGCAAAAGTGTAAAACTGACATGCAAACTAGAAATAAACATAAGAGATAGACAAGGCACTGCACAAGACAAGTGATGGTGAGGTATCCCAATAACAGCATAGGAACATACGTTAATCACCACCCGAGGAAAACGAAAGAATCTCATCAATTAGGCCGGTCTTTGCCATGACCCAGTGCAAACTACATCGTCATTATCTCTCTCTACAAAAGACCGGAAGCTTTCTCTGAAAGTCAACTTACTTTTCTTCCTACCTCGTGGACTAGACACATGCTCCTTTAGCTTAAGCAAAATATCTCAATGTCCCAGGGAACCCCAAAATAAGTTGAAGGATTTATATATGTGTGTGTGTGTACATATTAAAAAGGGGGAGTGGGGGGAAGAGAGAACAAAAACACATATTATCTGCATTAAATGAGATCCGGACTTGTACATTGCCATCATCGGTGAGGTACCCTGCCCCAATCACTTATTGGCCATGAACTAGCCATCTTTGGTAACCACTTTTTAATATGGCTTTGTATTCACCGGATTACTGTGAAACCTTAGGTGGCAAAATATCGATAGATAGACCAACGTATTTTTCGATTGTTAGAGCCACTTTTAGTTCCACTATAAGAAATATCCCACCTCGACACCTCACATTTATAATCTTATAGACTGAATAACCTCTCTAACTAGGAAGAGATAACTATCTTGGTAGCGCAATTTTCATGTCATTAAACATCTTAAAGAATGGCTAGAAGGGTAAATAAAGACCAGTTGAAAGATCGAGGTGTAAAGGCTATCTTTATCGGTTTGAGATACTCGAGATGCTCGCCTTTACAAGGTAACTCAAGCTAGACACGTAAAGGTATATTGTACTTAACTTTGATCCTCTTTAGGTCATCGGGGGTAGCCTCACCTTTTAGTGAGTGAGGCTACGGGAAGCAGACAAGGAGGGAGGGGGCTTAGGAACATTTATGAGAGGAGCGATTTAACTACAGATTTCGTAGCTTGGTTTTCTTATGGGTTGGTTTGGTCGGATGTTTGCCTTTAAGATTTGATTTCTTGGCGGAATCAATTTGGGATAAACTTGGACTACCCTTTACTAAGGAGGACCCACCATCATCATCATTAATAGATATGTAAGGGGTGACTCGGAAAGATGAGGATTGACCACAGTACCCACCTTTTTTCCGATACTCTTATTTCCATCTTGTCTTAAAAACACACACCTGAATGAAACTTCCACGTGAAAACTCACTGAACCCGTAACTCCAGGGCCATACCGCCAAAAACATACACGAAAATCCACCAATCTACAAAACATAAAAATTAAACTTAGAAAAGAAAAATGAATCTAACGAGAGATGGATACCTTGAGTTCACCGGGTGCGAAATATCAAATGTGAGCCGACAAGTTTGAAATCGCCAAGAATAAACGTAAAAGTCAAGACTATATTCAAAATAAAACTCCAAACCCATATGACTATAATTATATATATGTGTGTATGTGTAAAATGTATACACACACGTATATGATAGTGTGTATAAAATACACACACACGCTGCATACACATGATGACATACACATATATATATATTAGTAAAAAGAAAAGAAAAACTAGACGAGAAGAGGTGATTGTGTGTGTATGTGTGTGTGTATATATATTATATATTTATTTATATTAGTAAAAAAAAAAAAAAGATAAACAAGAAGAAGAAGCCTTCTGTTGGATCCACCTAAGTGCGACCATACAACCATTAAGACTACTTGCCTAGTGCCATGGTAATGCTTTGTCAAAGCTCACGCATGCATCGTCGCCTAATCGTGAACTAAAAGCCATGACACCACAGGATGCCTAGCTCAAAACCAAAGAAGAGGAGGAAAGATGGAGCCCAAAGGCGAGAAAAAAAAAAAAAAAAAAAAAGAAAAAGAGGCAGACGGATGGAGGCCAAGCGAAGAAAGAAAAAGAAGAAAAAGGAAAAATAAAGAGACAAAGAAGAAAGATGAAGGCGAATTGAGGAAAAGGAAAAAAAAAAAAAAAAAAAAGAGAAAGAAAGGAGGAAAACCAGATCGAGAAAAAGAGATGGAGGCCAGTGAGAAAGATGGAGAAAGAAAAAGAAAAAGGAAAAGGAAAGGGAGAAAAGAAGGTTTGTTAGCTTTAGAAGAAGATTTTGGGTTTTAGAAAATAAGATAATAAAAGGGAAAAGAGGAGATAAGAAGATTTGTGAAATATGGAAGAAGGAAGCATTAATTGAACCCTACAAAAGTCTTTGCGTATGAAAAGGAGATAAGAGGTATTTGCGGAGTAGTTGGTCTTTAAAATTCAAAATGTGTGTTAGGTGGTTACCACTTTTCGAGAGAAGAAGAAGAAGGCGTGAGAGTAGTTGTGCCCATTCAGCACTGTCGGTTTAAGTTCCAAAAAGACATATGCAAAAATATATATATAGAAAAAGATGTTGCGGACTGGGGTATATAAGATTAACCCAAAGGAGGTTAAGCACGGTCTTTCTCTCTCTCTACGTCATCCTTAAGATAAACTGGATATCGCCATGTGTCGACTTTAACTTCTTATGTAAGTTTCTTTTGCCTCAAACAGATTTTCACCGTAAAGAAACTAGGGGATGTTGTTTGGGAAGAAATAGAAGGTCGATGACGGGATGCTTTGCGTATCGATATTACAATCTTAGAACTTGTGCCGAATTACTACAGGTGTCTTGAATTGTACTTGAGGCGCCCCAAAGTGTTCCAAAAGGTGCTTGGGGTGCCCGTATACAAAAGTATTTTGAAAGGTACTGCGGTACACGATTAGGGTGGAAATATCAAAAAATATCTCTGAAAAGTGTCGAGATAAAGGGACATAAAATCTTAAAAGATATCTGATTTTCTTTGAAAAATAAGGAATTAGTGAGAAATTATGTCTTTGTAAAAGAGGGACAATGATGGCACAATGCAGCTATGAAATAAGCGAAAAGTTATTCTTAGGATAGTGAGGACCATCTGCATTCTCACCTTGCCTACAATCTTGGCCGTTTTAGCAAAGGTACGCGAGGACCACCTCTATGATAGACACACATATACCTTTCAAACTTACTCTCGAGAATATTTTGAAAGCGTTCAAGCGAACTTCATGTGTGAAGGATAAGAATATTCTAACATAGCGTGAAAGAATACCATAAAATGATGTCGGGTGACACGGCCGAGTCAGGGTCTCCATATATAAGATCTCGGGTTTTTTATTATTTTCATTAAGATAACCAACACTCACACACGAAAGAGCTTGGGGTTTCTTCCACCTCAACCATTATTACAAAGAGCTTGCAAGCTCTTTAACTTGAATAACTTGACTTTAACTTGAGTGTTGAAGTGTGGTCACCATTACACTTGGCTCTCACCTCGACCCTTGTTATTTTGTAGGTCTAAGGTAGTTAGGTGAAGCTTTCTAAAGTTGGACCTCGGCCTCGCATCTACCCGTCCTCTCATTCACCTAGTGCTCTTTGAAAACCCAAACAACTCGTATATCCCAAACAGGCAAATCACCCTCTTTTTAAACAAAAATAAATTTATTGTTCTTATTTTGGTCTTGTGGCCTTTATTCCCATGGCCAAAGTCTCTAAAACAACAATTTTACTAACAAATGAGTATATGTAAACAACAGCATTGAGAATTTAATCTTTGCAAAAATCATATAGAGATTTACTTTATGGGCGTGACAAATACCACATGAAAATGGATGGATTTAGCATTTGTCAACTTTTGTAACTTCCTATTATTCAAGTCATTTTTGCTACACTTTGTATAGGATGAATGTTTCTTTTCACCATGGACTTAATGTTTATCTTTGTGACTTGGCTACTCAAATGGCTCTTATATAGGTAGATTTTTTAGCAATCAACGTAATCGACTCGAATTGATCCAAGAGCAATTAATAAATGATCAATTATCAATCCTTTAATCAAGAATCAACACACAAAGCACGTAAAAGAATAAGAAGAAACAAAACAAACACAACAAGACTTAAGAATGAATCACTAAGAACTTTGATAGAGACCAATGTTGAAAGCATAGAGGGTAGAATAAATTGGGACTTAGATTTTAAGTCAATTTAATATCTAATATTTATTAGGATTTATCTTGTATTAGTAAACTTAGTTGATTATATTTATAATTTTAGTTTAATTAGGATTTTAGATTATTTATGCTATTTGAGAAAGATTAGGATTTAAAGCAACTAGTATAAATAGACACTTTTTCTTTACACAAACTTATCATTAATAATATTTTAAATTATTCTTTTTTGGAGTTATCTTTGTATTAACAAGACATTTTCTCTCTTTCAGAGCTATCATTTCTTGAGTTTCAAGAATGCATGATAGAAAGACATCAAGTATAACTTCACCTGCATCGATTGGTATTAAAGCCTTTCTTTGTGCTAAGCGTAACTTTCGACCACTAACCACCCTCCATATAAAATCTTTTATCCTTCATCCATTAACTCCTTGATTTAGCCAATTAAAAAAAAAATCAGCAAAACTCTAGCCCACCATCATTTGCCTGATGGCCACTATTCTTAACTTTCTCTAATGATCCTCAGCCTTTATTTGAACACCCATATGCCACCCGATCATATCCTAGGCATCAATGCCACTAATCTGTCACCGTAAGTAGCACAACACCACCCGAACAACCACTCCACTTCAATTTTCTAATCAAATTGTCATGATTTGAGCTAAACTATTGTTGCCATCATATTCACCAACCTTAAGCCTTGCGGATCTACCCATCAGCTTCTTTATTTTTTCAATCACCGTCATGGTAGCTCTGTTCTTTCTTATTTATATTTTTATCCCAATATTATCTTTTAATTACCTTTTGCCTTTAATTCTTCTGTTCTTATTAGAAAAGCCTAAAAGAAAAAAAGAAAAAAATTAAAAAAGTGGTACAATGAGATATAAAAATGATAATGATGATATTTTCTATTATAATGAATTCACGAATCTGAAGATATTTTTAAGATTGGATCTTAAAAATTGAAGATACTCTTGAAAATAATCTAGAGAATAAACATATCAAGTATGTCTCCTTTAAATTAATAGGACATGCATCCATGGAGGACAAACTTACAACAACACCATTTTCATGGAAGAAAAGATTGAAACTTAGCATAGCATGAAAAGGAAGATAAAAACTTATTTTGTTCCTTTTGAATATTTTCAAATGATCTATCATAAATTTGATAAGTGTCAACAAGTTACAAATTTCATTTGGTTCTATGAATCTTAACTTTGAAATTACCATTGATGTGTGAATCTTTATAAAGATGGAAAAGATATAATATTAAGGTTTGTAAAAGGATTACGTACTAATATTAAGAAACTAGTTTTATTTCAAATTCTTTCTATTCATGAATATTAGGATGTCCTTAAAATTGCTTTTGAAGTTGACGTGCAGATTGAGAGAGCGAAAGCACGCAGTCAAGGGATTTGACTGAAGACTAGAGCATATGAGATTCAAAGAAGAAAAGATCAAGACTCTGAAGGCTCATTTAAGCCAAAACTAAACATGTTTCAAAGAAGAAAAGATCAAGACTTTGAAAACTTATTTCACCAAAACTACTGACATGAGAGTTTGTCATTAAAGTAGATCTTATCAAGTACTTCCTCTCGGCAAATGAGTCTAAGATCAACAAGTGACCGGCTTATTCCAATAAACATCATAACTCACCAATGAAAGAAAATACAATGCTTGAAGATTCTAAAGTTTCTGAAGACATATTGATTGTTCAAGATTCAACCATTGCACTTAGTAAAAAGAAAGAGTTTACCCAAGATTTTAAAGTTGAAGATATAAGCACAAAAGAGCAATGTTTATTAGCTTCATCATTGGAAGGAATGAATATCACAAGCTATTCTTAAAGAGATTTCAAATGAGCTTGAAGGTTTAAATGAAGAAGAGTACAATCCATTCTAATTTGAGTTCTATATCCAATGATATTGTTAAAATTGTACAAGAAGCTCAAGTTGAAGAGACATCAATTATTCTCGAAGATGATATAGTTGATATTATTTTTGACTCAAGTTAAAGATTTAAAATCGTTCTTGAAGACAATTTCCCCGGAAATTGGTATGGTTATGCCTTTGACGATAAAGAAAGTTATACTTGAAGAACACTTAGCTTAAAAGAAGAAATTGAATGAAAAGCCACGGTGGCAAAATACGAGAGAAAGTTAGAAGAAAGCTTTTAATGGTTAATTCTTGCAAGTTTTACCTTTAAACAAGCTATATTCAAAAGCAAGAAAAATTGAAGTTTCGATTCTTCGAGTTTCAAGAAAAATTGATGCAAAATGCTACATGTTTGCATCGCAAGATCAGTATCCTTGGCTTTTTAAATTTCACCTCGAGGTTATCTTTTGTTTTCAGCAAAAATCATGGACAAGTTTTTGAAAAGAGAGATTGATGTAAGAAGCATAAGAGGAAAGAATAAATTAGGTATTACAGATTTTGAGTTCATTTAGTATTTAGTATTTTAATAAGATTTATCTTGGTTTAGTAAGCTTATTTGGAGTCGTGTTTGTAATTTTTGGTCTAACTAGAATTTTACATTATTTCTCTTATTTTAGAAGGATTAAGATTTAAAAACAACTAGCATAAATAGGCTTGTATGCATTTTTTACACAAGTTTTTCATTAGTAATATTTTAGATTATTCTTTCTTGGGTTTATTTTGTTGTTAAATTGATATTTTCTCTCTTTAAGAGCTATTCATTCTTGAGTTTTAAGAATGTAAATAAAAGCGACATCTAATATAACTTCCATGACTGTATGCATGGGGCAGAGAGAAAGTCATGAATAAATAACAAGCCTCGTAGTTATTGTTGAAAGCAAGAACCTGAATCATAAAATCACATTACAAGCCTTTAGAAAGAGCCATTTATTTGCAACATGAAAATGATGCGAGTGACAAGGCCCACAAACTGCTCTAGTAAGCGCTTTTATATAAGTCTTGGTCAAATGAATTTAATTTAGCTATCTAGCCAACACTATGTGGAGTCCACGTCAGTCAGCTAGATAAAAGATTTTCCCGTTAACTTTAAGATGAGCCACGCTCATCAGAATTTGAATTATGGTCTATCATTTTTTCTCTCGAAGTTTCTGCATTAGTTTTCATGTCTTAAATACATCTTTTGGACTTTTTAAATTTGCCCAATTTTATAAATTAAAAAGGTGGACTTTGGCAGCACTGAAGTTTTTTTAGTGAAGGCAAAGAGGTTCTTATTAAGGCAATAGCTGAGGCGTGCGCATATGCCATGAGCGTTTTCAAAATGCCTCTGGCTTTATGCAATGACATTGAAGAGTAATTGCAAGGTTTTGGTGGGGTTGAAGGAAAACAAAACAAAATTTACGGGAGCAAAATGGGAGAAAAATCAGTCATGCAAAAATCATTGAGATTATTCGCAACAAAATCTTTCAGCTTGACGAGTCTTTGGTTGGGAAGCAAGGATGAAGATTAGTAACCTGAATCACTATTGGCCAAAGTCTTAAAGCTAGATATTGTGGGCAAACTGATTTTATGAAGGCTAAAATTAGCTCTAAACCATCTTCTATATGAAGGAGAGTGTCTTATGGGATAGATAAATTCTTCAAGGTGCAAGATGGAGAGTGGGAAAAGAAGACAAGGTTTAAGTCATGGCAAGCGATTGGATTAGGGCCAATAACTTTTAGGCTAATCATTGCCTTATCTTTGCCAGGGGGATACCAAAGTTTCAGAATTAATCAACGTAAATCACCCGTGGAATGACAGCTTGATTGACCAACACTTTGCAAAGGAAGATACAAAGATAAAGAATTCCATTCACCGATCACCAAAATGATGAGCTGTTATGGCATTATGATAAGAAAAGGCAATTCACAGTGAAAAATGGATACCAGTTAGCTCTTAGGCTCAAGTTCATGGATTTACCAAAAGTTCAACAGGTGGTCTT